>VDFB02271358.1:721091859-721125868 GCA_007258455.2 Sequoia sempervirens | reverse complement strand
TAAGCAGTTAAGCTCTACACCAAGGAACCAAAGCTCTGATACGAATTGTTAGAAGGTGAAGAAAAACTAAGAGGGGAGGTGAATTAGTTGTCACCAAATTCAAATACAAAACTTCAAATACTTATCAACTACACAACCTCACTATTTTGTTATTAAGTATAAACATGAAATGCAGATAACAGAAAGCATAATCAACATAATGAACACCAAATTTTACGTGGAAAACCCAATAAAGGAAAAACCAAAGTGAGGGTTAACTCACAATATAAAGTAATAGAAAAAATGAATACAAGAGGCCCACTGCCAGAATACAAAGGCTCACTGCCTACAAAAAGGACTCACTATCCAATAGGGAGGATCATTTCCTACAAATACAAAAGATAACAGAAATATCCACCACAATAATTTTCACACATCCATAGCATTGACTAGAAGATTGCAGAAACCTTCAACTCACTACTTTCAGGAATCTAACACAATAAAGTATTGCTACCTCAACTCAGTTTCACACAACTTTGCTCTTCACTTGTGGCTTACTTTGTTACTTTGTATGTCTTAATCCTTCACAACTTGACTTTCATTTATACCATCTTCAACCTTAGAAACTTTCTCCAAGTTCGGCCACATGCACTTCATTTCATACATTCAAATTAGGTCGGTGAATCAACATTCCTGCGGTGGAAAGAATTGAGAGTGGACAAATTTACTGCTTATCCAAGACCAAAAGAAATGTCTTGGATTGACTACATTCTTCCTTAATTAAATTTTAATTTTCATATGAACTGTAAATAGTAGGTTGGCCAAACCTAATGAAAACACAAATGAGCATTGGAGTACACACTTTCCAACAAAAAGATAACACACAAATGATGTAACATGCTTCATCATGTGCAAGAACACATCTCAAATACCTTCAAATACACCTGCAACAAGTGCAACCACCTTCAAACATAGAACATCTTCCATCAATCTGTATGGATTGTGCAAACACATATGACTCTGAAACTCATCTTATGAAACACCAAACCATGCACATCTCTTCCAGAACCCAAAGAACATTATTAGAAGGAATACTCTAGATCAACAAGACCTGAAACAAAACAACAGAGGACTACAAAGCAGAGAAATTTCTCCCAGTCCACAGAAAATAAATTATACCAAACCATTTCACACACCAGAGAACACAACTTTCACACTCCATCAAACCAAAAGTTGCAAATCAGAGATGACACCAATATATCTTCAACAAAAACTCTTTTGATTAGCACAAGCATAGGATCAACATAGAAGAAATACAAAGCACATACTGAAGCACATTATGAACACATACATAACTCTGACTTCACTCTTTATTAATTTTCTCAAAATTACTCAGTAACCAATCATTTTAGCACATCTGCAACATCATAAGGATAGCTCCATGTACTCACAACATCTCAACTATACATGCACAATCTGTAACATTCTAAATTATGTTAACATAAATGATAACATTAATGACAACACCACTAAACCTACTCATACTTGTAACAGGAAAGGTATAAGACCATATTAGTGGCTAAGGTCTACTCCCAGAGAGAGGGAGTTAATTTTGGTGAAATTCTATCTCTTGTCGCTAAATTAACTTCTATTAGATTATTGTTATTTATTGTTACTTCTTGTTATTTTGAGATAGAGCAAATGGATTTTAAAACTAATTTTTTAAATGTGGATCTTTAGGAGGAGATTTATATGCGACAACCTGTGTTTTTGTTGTGAAGGGAAAAGAAAAATTGGTTTGTAGGTTAAAAAGATCTTTATATGGTTTAAAACAGTCACTGATAGTGTGGCATTAGAAGTTTGATGCTTTTGCATTGAAGTTGGTATTTATTAGGAGTGAATAAGATCATTATGTATATATTAAGGTTATTGATGATCATATTCTAATTATTATCTTGTATGTTGATGACATGTTGTTTATTGGTAACAAGGTAATTATTGGTAAACTCAAGAAATAAATTTCTAGTGCTTTTGATATGAAGGATTTGGAGGTTTCTAAATACATTCTTGGAATGGAAATCAAAAGAGATCGTGGTAACAAAAAGATTTGGTTGAGTCAAACTAAGTATGTCAATATCATTTTGCAGAGGTTTAATATGCATGATTGTAAGCTAGTTAGTATTCCATTTCCGGTTGGTACTAAGTTGAGCTTAGATATGTGTCCTAATACTAATGATGATTTTAAGGATATGTCTAAGGTTCCTTATGCTAGTGTCATTGGTAGTTTGATGTATGCAATTTTTTGCACTGGACTAGATATAGCCCATGTAGTGGGAGTTCTAAGAAGGTTTATGTCTAACCCGGGTAAAGAGCATTGGACTTTTGTTAAGAGGGTATTTAGATATTTTTGAGGTACTTATGATTAATGTTTGCTTTATTATGGTACTAATAATGTGGTCAAGTCATTGGACATATAGGGATTTTTTGATGTAGATTGGGCAAGTGACTTGGATAGTTGAAGGTCCACTAGTGGGTATGTGTTTTCTTTATCTAGATGAGTAGTGAGTTGGATGAGTAGAAGGAAACCTATGGTTTCTTTATCTACTACTAAAGTAGAGTGTATGGCTACTACCCATGTTTCTAAGGAGGTAATATGGTTACAAAGGTTGTGTGCAGGTATTGGTTTCGATTGCAAGATAATTCATATTGGTTGTGATAGCTATAGTGCAATTCATTTATCCAAGAATCCTATGTATCATACCTAGACAAGGCATGTGGATATATAATATCATTTTGTTCGAGAAATGGTTACTAATGAACAAAATGAGACGAAGAAAATTGACACTGAGGATAATGTTGTAGATTATCTTACCAAAATTGTGAGCACAAATAAGTTTATTCATTGCAAAAAGGCCACGATCCTTGATTCTTGTACCTAGTTGATTCCATGATGGTGTGATTCCCTAGCTCTTTCAAGGTATTTGACAAGTGGGAGAATGTTGGGATTAAGGTGTCTCAACTTTGGAAATTCCTAAGTTGTTTATTTATTATTTTTTTATTTTTCCTATGGATAAATATCATTTATGTTGTTAAATAATTGTGACCCATCAAAAGAGGCATGATATTTTGAGTTGACACTTTTTCCACATGTCAGTGCCTTGAAAAATAAGTTATTAGTTGTTAAAAGATGCCCAATTAGTGGTATAACATGGAAAGCCTATTTTTAAGGATGCTATGACAGATTCTATGACAAATGTAAGGGTAAAAGTGGGGGATATCATTTTGAACATGAGAATCATCTATGACACAGGTGATCACACAATATTTGTTTACAATTTTTGGCCAAACTAGACATTGAATTGAATTTTTTAACTAAATATTCACTTTTGAGCACTTATAGTGGCTAAACCATGAGGACTTTGAAGATGATGCAAAATAGTGATTTTTGACATTTTATCTATAGATTATAACTAATATTTTTCAAAAATTTTGGAATCAGATTGCACTTCTTTTTCCATCTCATTTGAAAACTAGTTTTTAATAGTAAACACCATTTTTAAAGAGTGACGTTACTGGCTAACACGTAACTTATTTCTATGAAGGATAAAATTCTTTTTTAAAAAAAATTTAGATTCATAACTATAATATCTAGTGCATGGAATTGGTTTCATAGCATTTCATTGAATATTTTTTCTTAATTAGGTTTCAAAGTCAAACCAATTACAATTCAGACATCATTTATTGGCTAAAACATACCTTTTTTTATATGTATCAAAATTCAATTTATTTTTTTGTTGGATCAGGGACATCAATATCTAGTACACTAATGTTTGTCAAATTGTTTTTGATAATTTTCTATTTTTCCACATATGCAAAATAGAGAGTTATATTTTTCGTGAAAAACCTACATTCACAAGAAATAAAAAATAAATATAATAATCAAATTAAATATATTTAAAATTATACTTTTTGGGAAGCTTATAATTAGGACTATATACTTACAAAAAGTAAATTTTAAATGAATTCATTTGATCCCCTAAAAGGTAAATCAAGACTAGTTTTTTATCAGCATTTTGATAGGTGTAAAGGAGGCTCTGTTATAGGCATGGTTTAAAATAAGTGGGGTTCTATCAAAGGGGGTGTGATCTAGGGTGGTTTGATCAAACCCTCTTCAATTGGAATCCTCTAAATGGAACTTTTCAATGCTTAAATCATTATTTTTCTAAAAATATATGATTTAGATACAAAAATTAGAATGTTCCAAAAAGTGTAAACCACTATTGTGGGATCACCCACACGCATAAGAGAATCTTTGTATAGCTATTGATGGTTTATGACACATGTAATAGCATGTCTTATTTTATAGGGATTCTTGTGATATTTTATAAGAAGGTGTAATGTCATGTAAGAGACCAAGTTTAGCATGTAAGGGGTCGCATGGATTTTTATCATGATATTTCCAAACATTATTTTGACCCATGGTAATGTTTTATGGTGGAATTTTGAGCCCCCATGAGTCTATATATTTAGTGGTCGAGTTGAAGACACTATGATATTTTTTACAAGTACACAGATGCTTCAGGATTGAAGAGGAATTAGAGTGATGTATTGTGAACACCATTATTGTTAATAAAACTATTCATCTCTTCTTTGGTGGAGTGTTTTTTCCTAAAATGGTTTCTCCACATAAACATTGTGTTATGTGTTGTGGTTTCTATTCTTTTCATTTTTATTATTTATAGTTGTTTAAATCTTCATATGGTTTACACTACATCATCTGGTTTATAGTAATTTGTTTAAGCTTCCATTATTGCTATTCCTTTACCCTGCTAAGGAGAAGATAACAAGGGGTGGGGTCCTCCTAATGTCACTTTGGGCTCTACTCTATTAAAGCTCCCATTTTAGGTGGTAGAGATCCACCTCTTCCCCATTCTACTACTACTCTCACTACTTACTGAAATTTCTATTTATGTTTTTTGTACTCTAGGTTATACCCCATTTGGACTCTGCGGGTGTAAATTCTTATCCACCCACCCTTTTCTTATGAATATGTCTACATTACTATCTAACTTGATAGAAATGTGAAAACTTATTCATCAAATGAAAAAATGGGTCACTAGTTTGAACGTCCACTCTATTTTTTCCTCTCAATCTTGAGCTTCTTTTAAAAACAAACACGTCTCTATCATTTCTTCTCTTATAGATCAAGAGTCTCATGTTAGTGAAAATAATTTTATAAGGTGTAAGATGGAGGTTATGACTTAGAAATCTATAAAATTTATAAGAGCTTATGATCTATGAGTCTCATAAATGGAATGAAAACCATTTCTTATGGTATCATAAATGATATAACAATAATTTATCTATAATAATAGTATATAGGTAGGAAGTTTTAAAACATTTGAAGGGATTAAAAAAATCATGTGTACCTCTTACTAGTTGTTATAATGCCTCACCATATAGAGAGGAATGGGAGATGATAGCACAACTATAATCTAGATAATTTTTTTGCATATGCAAAAGGATAAAATAAGAATGACATGTTTATTTTTATTTTATCTTATTTTGTTTGGTACCCATAATTAGCAGTTGATTCCTTATAAATATGTGGTTATTTTGTGTTGCATTCATATAATTAGATGTTTTATTTGTTGCAAGATGGTGTGTCCCTTGGTCTTCCTTGTCCAACATGGTGCTTGGGTTTGTGACATGGTTTAAGGATTTCCTATGGATCTTATGTGAAGATTGTATCGGGCATTGATAGGTCAACTTTTTGGTGCAATGGAAAGGCCACCAATTGGTATTAGAGTGGAAGTCATAGGGTCAAACCCCTCGCTTGTGTTGGGGGGAATTGTTGCAAGATGGTGTGTCCCTTGGTCTTCTTTGTCCAACACGGCGCTTGGATTTGTGACATGGTTTAAGTGCCTCCTATTGATCTTATTTGAAGCTTCTATCAGGAATGGATAGGTCAAACTTTTGGTGCAATGATAATTAAGGATGGATAATAGAAATTATGGTCTATTTGAATGTCAGGTATCACAATCTAAGATGGGAATAAATTCTCCAACGTTTAGTTTAGAATATGATTCATAGTTATCACTTAACGTATTGATTAAAGTAACCTTGTATTAGCTTTGGTTTTCTGAAATTATACAAAAGTTTAGGAAAATAATCCAAAACACTAACCAAACCCTAAACACCATATACTTTTTCAAACATAGTGAGGAAATGGTCAAATATTATAATAATTATAGAAAGCCAGTTGGAAACTACCCAGCGCTTAAAAATCTTAGTTGGGGCCATGATCAGAATCTGAACACAATGCATAGAAGCCTAAGAAGGGCTTTTCAAGTTAATAGAGGATAAATGATGGATACTTATGATTGAAGGTATATTGCTAAATAGATTTAAAATATTGTTTAATTTAAAGAATTCATTGCACTGAACTAATGACGACTGACTAAGACGAGACGTTTGAATGTAAAGCATCCAGAGTATAATATAATATCTTAAATAAAAATTAAAAAATAAACATAGGCAACGTCATTGCTTACGATCGCCATTACTAATATAGAAAGAGCCAAAGGATGTAAATATCGAAGTATTAGATATGAATCTGGGATGCATCTCATAAACATCTTATGATTACAATTTGAAAAAGCGGCCTGAGCAACTTTTATTATTGGAAGGGCCACTAAAGGCATGGGCAAAATCATAGGTTAAAACGGTTGTTGGTATGCTCAACGGTCTCTTTTGAATATCAAGTATTTTCTTGAAAATGTGGAAGAACATGGTAAATAACAAATCATGTTTCTCTTAACTTCTCTTTATCTATATGTTGTTTAACTTAATCGTATCATAGAAGTGTATAGAGTGTTTATTTGTACACTTATATTTTGTGAAGACTGTAATTACAATTGCCTCTGCTTTTGTCAGATATAAAGCTGTACATTTGTTTGTATGTTTCATTTAGCTTGTTGTTGTTGTCGTTCCTGTGTGTGGTCTACCATCTCCATGCAAGTTGTCTTATTTGAAATGACTATGAACTGTATTGGATTTGTATAGATTATGGAGGAGAATATGTGTTTTCCTCATGAGCTGTTATAGTCTGGATAGTCTAACTAATAATATCTATTGTGAGTATGTACTTTGCTATTATTTTGTATTAAACCAAGTTGAATTACAAAAGAAAAAGAATAAAGTAGTTTTAAAAAGAAACTGTAAAAGTAGAAGAAGAAAAATCAGTACATCACAAATGATTATATAAATGTCTTACACATTAAGACAGATCTGTCCAACATATAGCAGAAAACTATGTACAGTAATATCATACAAAGAAAGGAGACTACAGTACCTTGCTATTATTTACGTACACTCTTGTCGAAATGGTACATCAATTTTTTTTTTAATTATATATATATATATATATATATATATATATATATATATAGATATATATATATATATATATATATATATATATATATATATATTAATTACCTTCAGTTTTGTCACAAAAGTTGGACCACTTAGTGGAGATTGACAGGGTTGTGTAATGCCCTTGCTTTGTACTTCTTTGTTTTAGTGTGATTAAATTTTTATCCCTCATTTAGACAAAAAAAATGTAATTGTGTGAATTTGATAAAACAAAATATTAATTATTTTCTTACAAATAAAATTCTTACATTACTTAAGAACAAAAGAAAAGGTTTATATCTAGATATATAAATGAAAGAATTTAACAAAATAGAAAAAAAAGATATTAATACAAAGACTTAATCTTATTTTAAAATTATAAATGTAGGAGAAGTAATTAAAATATACTACTTTTAAGAAAATGATGAGATAAATAAAATCTACTTTTAATAAAAATAAGAAAGTAGACATAGAGGAACTTGGTGTCAAATGTAGGAGCTCTCTGTTTAGGATAGTGTGTAGCACAATTGTCCTCAGGTAGCACTTTCATCCTTCACCGTTAGCTTAAAAATGAATTAAATGCTTTATTTGAATATTAAAGTCTTCTAACCTACACACATGAGAAATTTTTTTGGGATTGTTTAGGGGTTTTCCCTAGTCAAACCCTCACTTTGGTCTTTTGACCTCCATGAACAACTTAAAAGAGATAAACGATCAAAATCTCTTAAGTCCTAGTTGAATTAAGTAATAAAAGAAAATACATAAGATAAAATGCTTGATAATGGTGTAATTGTAGTCTATGAGGAAAATCACCATTGCATGATAATGAAACTTAATAAATTGATAAATAGATTTATTCTTGTATGAAAGAAATTATCTTGTAATAGGGTAAAACTAAAGAGATCACTAGCAATCAAGGTTGTTCTCAATGGATGAAAAAATATGTAAGAATGAATCTCTTTCTTTGAGAAATATTTACTATTATATGAGAGGAGACAAATGAAATGAAAAACACTTTGAGGATGCTTGCAATGACTACTAGAATTTCAATAGTATTTCCCCAAGGTAGGAGAGTTGAGAACTATGTATGTAAAGAATTGCCAAAAGTACCTGTAAAGTAATTTTTCCCTTAATCTTCTTTTGGTTTTCAACTCTCATATATTTTTTGATTTCGGGATGAATCCATGCTTAGAGAAAAAGGTTGTTCTAAAAGGCGCACAATGCACCACATGGTGGTTGCACGACTTTTGTTTATCGTCTTCCTTTCAGGAGCAAGCCGAGGCATGTGTCAACTCGACAAAAATTTTCTATAAGGCTATTTTCACAAATATAAGATTCCCCACCCACCCGACACACCATCTCTTCGCTTTAGGAAAGTTACACTTTTAAGGAGTGGTCTCTTTGGATGGAGTTTGTCGAAGCATGTTGGGTCTTAATTTCTTTCTTTCCGGTTGGAACCTTCAAGTTGGCATCCTCAATCTATGTGATTGGTCGATTAGATTTTGTCAGGCTATTTTCTAGGATCCTATTGTCATCAGATTGCAATCTTTGCCAAATTTCTAAGGGACATTAATGAGGCAGTTGGGAATTAATGAGTAAATATTGTTGTGATCTAATAAAAAATCTACAATTAGATTGTGAGCTATCAAATGTAGGCATCTGGTAGTATTTTCTTCTGGAATGTTAGTGACAATGTTCTCTTTTTCTAGCTATAAATAGGAGGTGACAACATATGAATTTTTTTTTTCAAAAGTTCTTTTAGTTTTTCTTAGTTTTTAGAGATATTTTTAGAAGTTCAAAGTTTACAAAACACTACTATTCTCTAGGATGTTATATTGTTTTAACTCAAAACTATCACCAGAATTGCATTTGACCTTTGTTTCTAAGCTCATTTGATAATTAAGTATGATCCTTTTGGAAGAAATCTTTGAAATAGTTCATGTTATGGCCTTTTTCTAGTTCCTTCTTTATGCTTTCGTTCATGATAAAAACACTATGTTAAGCTTAATTTGATAGTTTGAGTAGTTTATTTTCATGTTGTAGGCTTCTATGATCTAATGATAGCTTTCAGAAATTAGATTATGTATTTTAAACTTCTCCATTTTCTTTAAGGGTTGTTGTTTTTCCATATTATGTTGTAAAAAGAGAAAGAGTTTTTGTAATTTCTAGAGATTTCTATTAACTTTTGGAGCTTTTTTATGCTTGATGGGAGCTTGATGAGTGCTTCCTATGGGAAGATTTGAAGACTACATTGTGCTTTTACTTAGCCTTTGTTTCTCATTCTCTTCCCAAAAATGAAGGGTTGTGGCATTTTGTGTCTATTATATCATTCATACCTGAAAAGAATTAAAGTTTGAAATGTTGTAAAAGCTTTGGCGTATCACCATTTTCATGTTTTATACTTGCATTTCCTTCTACCTTTTCTACCAACTCAAAGAAGAGTTGGATTTCTATAAAAATCCCAGAGGTATTTAGTGAGGAGTAAATTGGTCCCCCACTTACTAAATTTCCCATAAGGTTGTTGGAGAGGCACAAGTTTTGATGATCAACAGTTCATTTTCTAGCAATGCCCAGTGGGACCAAAATTTTCTGAACATCTGATTAGAAGCCATAAATATTTTTAAAATCAAGTCAAGGAAATAAGCTAGAAATTTCATGCCCATAATCCAAACAAGAGCATCCTCAAAGGGCCATTTCTAATACTCCTAGTTACCTATGTTGGTATCTAGGAGAGGAAGACTTACAGGTTTTGTATCACCTGTAAGGAGTAACATGGCAAGAAGTGAGAGCCAACAATCCAGAGCTTTATCTACTCCATCTAGAGGCTAAACTTTTCAAATTAGAATACTAGTATACTCAATTCATAGGAATTTGTTTTACATGGCTCATATAGCTACCCCACTCCTAGAAATTTTGAAACCTAGGAAAGTGGTAGAATGCTACAACCACCTAGTCTCCTAGACGTATGGCATGCTATACCTGCTAATTCCCTCAAGGCTATTCCAAAAAAAATTAGAGAAGACTAAAAAATCCCCTTTGAACACCTCCAAGAAATAGTGGGGGAGAATATTACTCTTACGCTATTGGCTACTTCTTTCAAAGGAAAAGCTCAAGATTGGTATTGATCTTTGGCTTTTGGTTCTATTCGCTCTTGGGATCATCTCGAAGAGAGGTTGTTTGAATGCATCTCAGAAAATGGAGGTCACTCCTCATTCTTGCATCAATTAATCACCATCAAGAGGGCCCCACAAGAGGCCTTGAGCGACTTCAATACTAGGTTTCACAAAACTTAGCAAAGAATCCCTATAATTTCTTGACCTCTAGCCATGATGGTGTTAATGTTTTACTTAAATTAAGGCTTTCAATTCAAACATTGCAGTCATGATAACCTCTATGTGATGTAGAGTAGGAAGGAGTTTAACAAAACAAACACAATTCAATCAATTTGAATCAACCTTTTCACCTTTAAGACTATATATTTCAAAAGAAATTAAAAACCCACAAACCCAAGCCTATTTTAGATACCCATTAAGCGTTTTAGAAACATATCTCAAAATATCACAAGATTTATTTGGAACATATCCCTTAAATCTCTATTGCTACGCTTGCACACAGCCTAAATAGGTCACTTTTACAAAGCAACTACCATGAAATATTTTCCCCAATCACAAAAAAATATTCCTTGACCTCAATCAGGTCACAAATGCTCTAAATCAACAACGTTTATCAGAGGAATTCCCACAAACTCATCAAACCACAAAACCCTCGCTTCGGCCTATTTAGGCCTTGTCATATAAGGGTTTATTGAAACTACCAACTCCAAGCCTCCACCTTGCAAAAAAACACTTCAAACACACCAAATAGGACTTGATCATTCTATTCCAAACTTTACAGATCACTGCCCAAGATTTTTCTAACCATCCCTAACCTCTATGCCTAAAAATTGCTCCAAAAATTAATGTTTCTAGTCTAGGTCATCACCATATTTTCCCAAAACCCTCATCCCTACTCATGCCAACTCAAAAAAAATGAAACTAAACCTATCTAACACCATTCCACTGATTTTCAAAGGTTTCCATTAGTGTAATGGTCAATTATGCCATTATATTGCTCTCAAAGCCTTAAAATAGGGTTTTCAACCCGTCTTTAGTATTTTGGCTCTAAAATACTCCTAACTTGATGAAATCACTCCAAACAAAAATAAATAAATAAAATTAACTCATATATCTATCAAATCTAATTAACTTTAGATTAAAATCAAACAGTATTGAGTCGTACAGTAGCATGTAGTAGAAAATTTACTAAAAAACACAAAAAATTGAAGGTTTTCTTATTTCTTTCAATAAAGGTCCACTCTAGAACCTTTATTCAACCCATACATATTGTATTTAAACCTTCCAATCCAAAAACCAACTAGCACAATTGACCCTAACAACCTTTTTAACTACTTGACCATTGGACTTCCATTTTTTTGCATTTTTGCATTCTTACACATGACAACACTTGCAAGATTTTACAACATTTACAAAATGGACTCCTTATGACTTCAACTACATTGAAAATGGTCTATTATGAACTTACTACATCACACTTAGACTCTAAATACCTAAAACCAAACATAAGACCTTATTTACAAAAATTGACATGCTGCCCCTGCACCACTATGGGAGGAGATGTCTTACCCGACACATACGATTTGGATGTGCATGCGGAAAATAGTCTGATCAATGTTGGGAAGCTTCCACCATGACCACTGATGCCCGTATTCATAGAAATATTTGATGGTCCTTGGGAAGAAATTACACCAAACACCTCCTCTCCACAAGTGATGATATCGGCTATGCCACTATCCATGTACGTGTATCCTGTTGCGCAACTAAGTATGTTGGGCTCCTCCTCACTAGTAGTACACATCAATGATATGAAGAGTCTAATGCGATCTTTTACTAACAAGCTATTCCTCATCAAATGGCAGCAAGCAACACCTCCAAAATAGGCCACTTAGACCTATCAAGGGGGAAGGCCATCCAATCAACATAATACATACCAAGGACCCTCAAAAGGAGGAGGTCAGCGAACAATGTCCGCTAACTAGATAGTCCTAGTTACTGATGTAGGACCATCCTGGGTCAACACACAATCAACATCGACCAAAATATTTAGTTTGATTTTGTTTTTGTGTTTTCATTTCCCTTTCTCCAGAGGCAATTTCATTTGATTTGGTGATAATTGGTGAAGCAATGAAATAACATTTTGTCATTAATTGAAAAACTTCATATTATAGTTGAAGCTCAAATTTAAGGCATCATCTCTCAAATTGTTCATTTTTACTGGTTATTTGTAAAAACAAAATAATTTATTATATTCGCATTATTTGGTGGGATTAGCATTGAGAAATAAAATCTTTACCACATAAAGAAATTTGAAGGGTCACCTAGGGATGGGAGAACCATACAAGGTTGAAGAGACAAAAGCTTCAGGAAGAGTCAATAAAATAAGGAAAACTATCATATAGTAGAGAGAGGCAAGGAGGGCATGACAAGAGAAGACCAAAGGCCACAAGAAAAAGAAATTTAATAGAATCCTCCATCCGGTCACCCATGGATATAAATGTTTGGGAAAACATAACAGTTTAACCTTATTTGGGTGGTGATTTATTCTATGATCTCTACATCTAAGGTAGATGATAATCAAGAAGGAAGTCCATGGAGGGGTGCAGAGGCATCATAAAGAAAATGAAGGAAAATTAAGGAGGATCAAAGTCATATGCGATAAGAATAAGTGATCAATAGAGTAAATAAAATAAAGATAGGCATGTTGTGAGAATATGTGTGCCTGGAATGAAGCTATTGAAATATATAAAGATAAGTGAGCTTGATTATTGATTAGCAGGGAGAGCTCATGTGGGATTTAAACCTATGGGAATAGGAAATGCTGATGTAAGGGAATAAAGGTGTAGTGTAAGAGCGAGGAGGTGTTGGGAGAGAAAATGATCATTTGGTATAGCCACTTAGGATGTGATCAGTTTAGGATGTGATCAGGATGTGAATAGAGCACATGAAAGATATGAGCATAATACAAAGGGTTTGTGATGTTTGAGAGGCACGCCAGACCATGAACCATGTGGAAATGACAATCAAAATGGATTGGCTATAAAAGAACGAGCCACATTTTTAGAGGACTGATTCAGATAAGTGAGAGTTTAGATTGAGTTTCCTATAATGAAATCTTCATATCTAATGTTAATAAAGTTATTTAATTATTAGTAATAAGAGTTTATGTTGAAGCAATCATAAAATAATTGTTAATTTCACACAATTAATTGTCAAATTGGAGTAAATTGTTTTTTTGAGTTTGTGTAATATGGATTGTTGAGTTGGTTGAGAGTGTGTTGTTGTGTCATTTTACATCAAACTGGTATTAGAGCAAGAGGTTTTGAGTGTACAGATAGAGCATTGAGAGAGAGATGACTCAAACCAAGACTTATAGGTGAAGAGACAAGTATGTTTGTTGCAGGCATGAAAGAGAGTATATAAATGCTATCCTCTAGTAGAGATAAAGATGGGTGGGTGTAGAGTTCCTCTACTAAGAGAAGGTGGGTAGAGGAAGCATCTTCTAGAATCTTTGTTAGGTAGAGGGTAGTTTGAAGAAAGTGTTGTATGAAGGAAGATTACAGTAGATGAAATGGAATCTTTATGAGAATCAAGGTTTGATTGTAGCATGAAACTATTCCAAAGAAGACAATGTGCATAGACTTGAAGACATCCAACAAAAGATTTCAAATATGGCTCTTCTATTGCTACCTTCCATTCAAGTAGAGCTTGAATTTTTTCTTTCCCTAGGAGTATGATGCAAGAGCATCTTGGTTCAATGCACAATCGACATCGAACAAAATATCTGGTTTGATTTTGTTGTTGTGTTTTTGTTTTCCTTTCTCTGAAGGCAATTTCATTTGATTTGGTGATCATTGGTGAAGCAATGAAATAACATTTTTCATTAATTCACAAACGTCATATTATTGTTGAAGCTCAAATTTAAGGCATCATCTCTCAAATTGTTCATTTTTACTAGTTATTTGTAAGAACAAAATAATTTATTATATTCCCATTATTTGGTGTTATTGGCACTGAGAAATAAAAGTTTTGCCACATAAATAAATTTGAAGGGTCACTTGAGAATGGGAAAATCATGAGAAGTTGAAGAGACAAAAACTTTAGGCAGAGTCAATAAAATGAGGAAAACCATCATATAGCAAAGAGAGGCAAGGATGGCACGACAATAGGAGACCAAAGGCTACAAGAAAAAGAAATTTAGCAGAAGCTTCCATCCTATCGCCCATGGATATAAATGTTTGGGAAAACATAAGAGTTTAACCGTATTTGGGCAGTGATTTATTCTATGATCTCTATGTCTAAGGAAAATGATAATCAAGAAGGAAGTCTATGGAGGGGCGCAGAGGCATCATGAAGAACAAATGCATCAAGAATAAATGGACCAGAGAGTAAATAAAATTAAGACATTCATGTTGTGAGAATACTCACACCTGGAATGAAGTTATTGACAGATAGAAAGATAAGTGAGCTCGAGTATTGATTAGTAGGGAGAGCTCATGTGGGATTTGAAAGGAATAGGGGCAGAAAGATAGAGTTAAAAATGGGTGCAATAGAATGGAAGGGTTACGCGGAGTAGTGGAAGGCAACAATGACATAAATATAAGGAAATGAAGGCCGAAATTTGAGAATAAATAAATTCGATGGAATGGAGGCAGTTGGCGCAAGGCAGAAAAGAGAATTGAAGAAAACAAATTAATCATGCCACACAAAATGAAGTGTAATGTGACAACGCGCAGAGGAGGAGAGGACTTTTGTGCAAGCATGGTATGCTAGGGGATAAAGCTTGAACCTGTGGGAATAGGAAACGTTGATGTAAGGGAATAAAGGTGCAACGTAAGAGAGAGGAGGTGTTGCAAGAGAAAAAGTTCATTTGGTACGGCCACTTAGGATGTGATCAGTTGTGGCGTGTAGTTATGAACAGAGCACATGAAAAATATGAGTAGAATACAAAGGGTCTGTGATGTTTGAGAGGGGTGCCAGACCATGAACCGTGTGGAGACAACTGTCAGAATGGATTGGCTGTAAAAGAATGAGCCACATTTTGAGATAACAGATTCAGATAAGTGAGAGTTTAGATGGAGTTGCTTGTAATGTAATATTCATATCTGATGTTAATAATGTTATTTGTTTATTTTTAATTGGAGTTTATGTTGAAGCAATTGTAAAACAGTTGTTAATTTGACACAAGAAATTGTCAAATTGGAGTAATTTTTTTCTGAGTTTGTGGAATCTAGATTATTGAGTTGGTTGAGAGTGTGTTGTTGTTTTGCTCTGCATTAGTTACTATGCTGCTTCAGGCTATCAAGACCAATCTGAGCAAGGATTTGGTACTAGGCCAAAACAACTTAGCGGAAGAAGAAAACACATGGTGCTTCCAGTGCAATGATAGTCACATGCCCCAAAATTGTTCGAGGGGAAATCTGCAGTAGAAGATAGTGGAATAAATAAACAAGGGTGTGCTCCCGAATACAGAAGAATATCAATCACCTGAAATGGAAAATGCCTACTTTAGAGCACAAATACAAGGAATTTCTTTAGAACAAGAGTTGGATATTGTGTCAGACCAAGCGCTATTCTCATGGATGGAAGAAGAAGAGGCAGTATTTACAAATGATGCTCTGACAACTAGTGCCTCACAAGTACAATCAGATTACAACATGAGGTCTAAAAGAAGACTCACGGGAGAATACGTACAACAAGCTTTGTCATGTCCACAACTACATCAACCGCAACCACAAGAAAAGTAAGCTTTGCAAGCCATCGCCCAACCTACTTAGCAGCCACGAACTTTGCCATTGCCAAAGAAGGAGATGGATAAGATTCCAAGCACATTAATGAAAAATAATTTTCCACGAAGATGAGAGAGATACCACCATTCAAACCCAAGGCCTTGCCAATCAAGATGCTCAATATGGTGGAACAATTTAAGGCGGCGTCTACTAACGTACCTTTGTGGGACACCATATCTATTCTTGAACAAAAGATGTTACTCTAGGAAGCACTAAAGGAGGAAAAAATACCGCAAACAGATGTGATTCCGCCTCATGATCAAAATAGAGACAAAGAACTCACGTTAGAATCCCAACATTCACGAGTCATAGCTTATGTGAATGATGCAGGAAATGCAAAAGAGAAAGAGGTAAGAAAGCCAAAGCCCTCACCTTCCTTTTTAACACTTGTTGTAGTAGATAAGCTTGTGCATAGTAACGTGATTCATTTGGGAGCTAGTACAATGATCATGCTTAAACAAGTGGCTGATGCCCTAAAACTTAAGTATGAGCCCCTTGAGAAGGGAATCATGCAATTAGACAAGAAGAAGGTTGCAACCGTTGGGAACATCAAAGATCTGTCTTTGACCCTCTTCTCATGTCCAAGCCAAACAGTTGCACAAGAAGTAGTTGTGATAGACATTTCCCCAATATTCAAAATGTACCTTTCAAGAGATTTTATTGAAAAGCTTGGCATATATTTAGTGCTTTATTGGTCTCACCTAATACTAAGGACTAGATATGGAGCGAAGATGAAAATCCTATCTGAATCTTTGCATCCAAAACATATAGCAGAAAATGCAGTCCTATGCTTTGAAGTAGCATATATCTCCTTCTCAGAAAGGGAGAAGTACTATGTAGAGATGTTAGAAGATGAATAAGACATGAGTGGTTGGACCCCTGAAGAGTAGGTCCTCCTCAACCAATTTATTGACTTTGACCCATCCAGAAACTTTCATGCAATGTGATTAGGTACCTATGTGATATTCGATATTGATCAAGTCTTTCCAAAATTGATAAAGGATCGAGAGGAACATAATGATCTAGGTGACAACTATCTATGGACATTATATTTTTATGGCACCAAATGCAAAGCTAGTTCTAGAGCAAGTGTTCGACTAGTCTCCCCGACAGTGTCAATGACCCTCAAAGCTTTTCATTTTTAGTTCCCATGCTCAAATAATGATGTATAATATGAAGCCTTGGTTCATGGTGTGATCCTTGCAAAACGGATGGGTGTAAAGTAAAGTGAATGCAAGATTTTAGAGATTTAGAGTTGGTTGTGAGCTAGGTATGTGGGTAAGCAACTGCCAAGAATATAAGAATGAAGTCATACCAACATCGGATATGGGATCTAATTGAGAGCTTTGAGGCTTTTCACATTTCAGTTATCCCATACTCTTAGAATGAGGTTGTTGATCAAATGGCTTCGATCGGTTCACAATCTAAACTAGTTTTTGATTTAGAAACGAAGCAAAATGCAATGGAGATCATCGTCTGACCAAAAATTACCAACAATGATCAAAACTGGAAAGTATTTGAGGATGATATATAGACAATCACCTTTTTGTAAAACTCAGGAAAAAACTTCTGAGCATGCATAGCTTGAAACAAAGTCTCTCAAAGGGAAAGTGATCTAGTTAAAAGACAATAAGCTTCCTCAAGGTTTAATCTCCCTTGAAAAACTTTTTGACTATGAGGACACAAGAAATAACAAACAAAGGTTCACTACAGATGAGAGGGATTATGAAGAGCTCAATGTCAGAGGTAGCAAAAATTTAAAAGTCGAAAGGGATGTTTTGTAGAAGGATAAGGGAAGACTAAAAGGTTTATGTTCTAGATACGATAGGGTCATAGCCTGGACCTATGATGATCTTAGAGGGTATGATCCAGGAATAATTCAACATACTATCAACTTGATTGAATAATCAAAGCTTGTTTGACAAAAATAAAGGCCTGTTAATCTGATGGTTGAAGCATTTATGGCACAAGAGCTCACCAAATTAATCCAATCAAGGATCATATACTCGATTAAGCATGTCACCTAGGTGTACAATCTAGTACTCGTTCAAAAAAAGAATGACAATATTAGGCTCTATGTGGATATGAATAAAGCCTCACTAAAAGAACACTCCCCTTTTCCATAAATGGAGCAAATCCTACAGATTGTGGCTAGATTGAAAATGTTCTCATTGCTTGATGGTTTCTCAGGTTATAATCAAGTATATGTAAAGGAAGGTGATCATCATAAACAACATTCACTACTAAGTGGGGAATGTTCTCATACTCAAAGATTCCCTTAAGACTTTCAAATGCTGGTGTGAATTTTCAATGAGCAATGAATATCACTTTCAAAGGATTAATTAATCAAATTATTTTAATATATTTGGATGACCTAATGATATTTTCAAAATCAAAGGATGACCACTTTGATCATTTGGAAAAGGTTTTCTAGAAATGTCAATGGTTCAGGATTTCCTTGAATCCCAAAAAGCATGTTTTCAAAGTGCCCCAATGCAAGATACTCAATTTTGTCATATCAAAGGAGGGAATAGCAATAGACCCCAAAAGGGTGAAATCTATAATGGAGTTTCCTCTAGCAATAAATCAAAAAGGGTTGTATTCTTTTCTAGGGAAGATCAATTTTGTCGATCAGTTTATTTCAGACTTCATAGGTATCACAAGACCTATCATGCAAATGCTCAAAAAGAACCTAATGTTCAAATGGACCCCTGAAGGAAAATAAACTTTCTAGTGGATAAAGGCAGCCATCTTGATGCAGGAACATCTAGTGGTGTGAGGGCAATCTTGCATCACCCAAAAGATGATTTCCATTTTTGTTCCTGTTGTTTTCTTTTTTGTAGATGTTTTTGTATTTCTGGATACCCTTTTCGTCGAATAAGAGTTTCCAACTTTCAGAACTACTTTTCGCTTTTTCTGCTCAACTGCTATTTTTAGGGTTTGCATTTGAAGTCGTGGGAAGACAAAAATTTACGAGAAGGTTTAGGATGGAAAAATACACAGTCTGGTGAAAGAATCAGGTCAAGATCATTCACGACTTGAAAGTTATTCAAGTTCCAATTTCTGCTTTTTGCCCTGAAAAACCATCCGAGCTCAGTTTGAGGCACCAAACAATCCCGGATGGACCTGAAAATTTGCGGAAATGCCAAAGTAGTCTGCCGAAGGTCTATTTTGGAAAATCATCTTTTCGAGAGTTTCCGAAAAGGTATTATCAATGAAGATCCGACGGTCGGATTAAAAGTTATGGCTGTCAGAAGTTGGTGCATATTTTAGAAATGTGCTAATTTTCAACCGTGAATTTAAACTTGAATTTCAAATTGTAATTTTGGCGCCAAACCATCAAAAATATTATCTCGAAGGTTGTTTTTGGTTACAAACCGAAATGGGTCTATTTAGGGGCTTGTTTCTGATTTTTGGGTAACTTTTTGGGGAAAGAAGTTCGCATGTTGTGAAAGGGGATCTGGGTAATTTTCTGTAAGTTAGTAATTTGCATGTAATACAGAGCTTGGGGATTTGAGATCCTCTGCATGTAAAAAGTTCAATATTTATGAATAAAATATTATTCTCTGTTTTGTGAGTGTATTTCTGTGTCTCGGGTTTGCTCCCTTGTCACATCTCCTCTGCCCCAATGTTGGCTAACCCATAATTTTCAAAGGATATTTTACTCTATGTATATAATGGCCAACATACCATAGATTCAATGCTCACTTAGAAGGACAAAGGAAATAACAGAGAGCATCCCATTGCATTTCACTCTAGGACTCTCAAAGGATATGATGCTAGGTATAAATTTGTTGAAATGTAGGATTTTTCTATTGTGAAAAACCTAAAGAATTTTTGACAGCTGGTATCGGCCAAAAAAATCACCATTCTCATCACACAACCTAGTGTGTAGGAGTATATCATTGAGGGAGAAATAACTAAAAGGAGGGGCAACTAGACTACTAAGATCCTAGAATAGGATATGGATATTAAACCAATGAAGCTAATATAGGGAAGAGGTCTATGCGAATATCTTTCACAAGAATAAATTTCCTCAGGAGAGGAGGAGACTGATCAGGTCTACATAAACTAGTTCAAGTTAGAAGAGTCTTGGGTGAAGGATCGAATGTAGTATATGCAAAAGGAGCAGTACCCAACCAACCTTCCACCTCACAAAAGGTGATACTATTGATTGCAAGGAACTAGTTATGTACTAATTGAAGGTATCTTATTCAAAAGGAATTAAGGCAATGTCCTACTCCAATGCTTGAATAAGCCACAAGTGGAAAGAGTTCTTAATGAATTTCATAGCAATCCTGAGGGTGGAAACTTGTCCACCAAGACTACTGCTTTGAATATAATGCAAGTAGAATACTATTGGCCCTCCATTTTTTTTTAAGAACACCATTTGGTGTAAAAGTGTACTCAATACCAATACTTTGTTGTAAAAAGAAACAATTTTTCCTTTCCCTTGAGCCTGATTGTGACTGAGGAACCCTTTACTCAATAGAGTTTGGAGTTTTTAATGATGATAAATCCTATTTCTAGTGTTGGCCATAAGTAGATCCTTACAAAAACTGACTACTTCACAAGGTGGACAGAGGCCGTCACCCTAAAAAATTCTACAAAAGGTGAAATTGTCAACTTCCTTGAAGAGTTGGTAGCAAGAATTGGTTCACCAAAAACCATCACATCCAACAACACACGAGCTTTTGTGGGTTTGGAGATATCGGATTTTGATCTCAAACATGGGGTCTACCTTAAAACTTCATCAAATTACTACCCATAAGGAAATGGGTTAGCAAAATCGATCAACAAAAACCTAATTAGGTTAATCAAGTGCATCAGGTCAGAAAGACAAAGGGACTAGCACAAGCATCTATGAGCTACTCTATGGGCCGACTAGATTACACCCAAGTAGATCTTGAAGGCCTCTCCTTATGAATTAGTATATAGGAAAGAGGTGGTTTTACTTGTTTCCATAGAGATCCCTACCTTGCAACTGTTAAAAGTTGTAGAAGTTGAAGAAAGTGGTGAAATGGAAGTAAGATTAGGGGAACTCTTGAACCTTGAAGAAGACAAGGAAAAAGCTTATGAAGCCATGATCGGTCATCAACAGACTATAAAACAATGGTTCGAAAAAAAGACCTAGAAGCCAGATTCAAGGAAGGAAGTTTGGTAGAAAGCTAAGAATCTCCTTTAAAAACCCTTTTCATTTCATTTTAAGGTAGACCCAACATACAAAATTTGAAGCACTGTGGAAGGGACCCTTCCATATCAGCAAGTGCAAGGAAAATAATGTGTATGAGCTAGAAGATATGGAAGGTAACATTTTGGATGTACTAGTAAATAGTATTTATCTAAAATTGTTCCATTAAAATGCCCAAGTTCTTAAATTTTTTCCCAATTATGTACCATATGTATTTTTTTTGAAAAATGCAATTTAATTTTGAGAATAAATCCATGAGAATAACGTTGGAAGAAATAGAAAGATACTATATTATATTCATTAAAATATTTGCATTATAGTATGATCCTGAGGCTCTGGGAGAAGCTGAAGCTTCTTTTGAAAACCCAAAAAGAGTTATACTACGAAAAGGAGAAAAGGAGAGGCAACGAGCAAAAAAAAAAAAATTCATAAGCCTCCAACCATCACTAAGTAGTCAAAAGTGGCACTTCATCAGTTTCTTCTTCTTTTTCTTTTCTTTCTTCTTCTTCTTTGGGGTATGTGTAGGATCATGATGGGCCAAAAAGTGGCGATATGATGGGTATGTGTAGGGTATGTGGATAATGACTTTTTTTTAACCCAAAATTGATGAAATGAAAAGGGTTTTTAAAGGAGATTCTTAGCTTTCCATCAATATAAATTATGATTTATTTTGAATTTAATAACTAATTATTATTCATTTTCTATTTGAATTATGACTAAAGTTCTGATTGATAGGCTAATTGAAAAACATTTATAACTTTCAAATGGTATCAAATTTTTTGAATCTAAAACATGTGTCACATTCTATGCTTCATATACTATAGGATTAAAAAAAATAAAATTTGAATTTCATGAAGTTTTTACCAAGTTAAGGTGGTCAGACATATGAGTTTTTATATTTTTTTAAATTTGTAAGAAAAAATTCATAATTAATTATTTACTCAGAGAAAAATTACAAAATAATATGCATCACATTGGGACATGATTCCTCTACTTATATCTAAATATTATAAAAAATATGATCATATTATTGTGGTTAGGGTGGTCAGACAGACACCTACTTCTTATTTTTTCCCTGAAATCTAAGTACTACTACATTGAAATTTCAAATTTTCACCAAATAGATTTTTTATTCTTTTAAATAAACATAGTATTTTAGAAACTACATTCAATTTTCTACATATTCTAGTCTTACATATTTTTGAAATAATATAGATAACTTATTAAAAAAATTATGTGAAGTTGCCTAACTCTGATTTTTCTGAATTTTTTGCCACTTAAGGGCCTGATTTTTCCATGATGATCGTGCACATACCCTTTCACATGATGAAAAGTGGGTCAACACAACATATGCAATCCTAACATACCAAGTACCTAAGTTCTCATTCCCTTTGTTGTACACCAGGAATTCAAAGTGCTTTTTCTAGCCAAGCCCACCAACGCGCTCCATGCCAAACTCCCTTTAAAGGAAAGTGGCTACAGGATGAGATAGTGAGCAATGCCTCTTGAGGTCCATGGTTCAAAAATTGTTAAGGGTATCCAAAACACATCTTCTACATAATTGATGTGCTTGTGGAGATCCATGGCATTTAGAATACTAACACTAGGGATGTCCAATTGAACAATCTTGTTATTCCCGTCCAAATATAGAGAGTCAAACATGACATGAGATAGTGCAATTATCCAAGGCTTGGATATATCCAAGTTAAGAAGGGAGGCCACAAAGCGGGAGATGACATTAGAGTTGCATTGTGGCTAGTTTTCATCCTTCACATAGTGCTTGTTGAGGACCCACTTGAACGCAATGAAAATAAAGAAATCATTCTTCCTTTCCATGCACTTGATTCTGTTGCTAGTAATTTCACCTACGAAGGAGTATTGTGATCTTTGTGGAAGGAGCCAAATGGGAGTTCCAAGACTAGATGACATCGATGTAGTAAAATCTAAAGGTAGTAGAATGGAAAATAGCAGAAAAGGCTTGCTAAAATAAAAAACTATTTTCAAATGAATATTGCAATAAGGTGGCATAGCTATTTATAGAAAAGATGCACTGACAAAACCAACAAACAGAAAATCCATTTCTCGCCGAACAATAATGGAAAAAATATCAAAGCAACCAGAGGGCATGAGGTGGATCGTATGGGAAATCTAGAAAAAATCCTAGAGAAATAAATTTGGGAATTGGGATTAAATGCTTGTGTAGGTCGATCATAGTCATATGTGGTTTTCCATCCTCATCACTAGCTAGCCTGATATTACGAAAAGACATTGATTAACATGTTTTGACAAATTAAATAAGCATGTATTAGGTACCTTACATTGCTTAATCATGCTTCTCATAGATAAAAGCATGCTTTCCAATGTGTTTGGCTTATTTGTGAAAGAGGTGGCAGGAAGAATGTATTAATTCCATTCTTGCAGTGAATTTCACATTTCTGAGGGATACACATCCCAAATCCACATGTATTGCTTCAATGGTAGCATTTAGTAAGCTAAAGGTAACAACAAAGTTTTAATGCATGTACATGCAAAGTAATTAATTACACCCAAAAGAATATTTTTCTAAGTAACAAAACAAGAAGTGGTTGTTTCACTAAACAAACTCTCTACAACTTCTTGATGCAACAATGGTGCAAGCATAAACATCTAGTAGAAAGGTTGGAGCCTTATCCAAAAAGCCATGTTATCCCAATATTTTTGGGAGAGATTCATACACCAATGCCCCAATTCCAAAAGAACGACATTTTGATTATACCAAATCATTGCAATTGAATGATCATGTTAGAAGAGAGGCGGTGCAGGTTAACCCTAAAATCTTTAGGGAAAGGGCATTAAAATGAATGATTAAACATGGGTGGGTTGAAGATTTCACATCATGGCTCTAGAATTGTGGTTTTCCACAATTCATGTTGCCCGCTATACAGCCATTCCTAGAGCTGGTAGACACATGTGCTAAAAGATTCTATAAGGAGGTAGGGGTTATTGTGGGCAACAAGATAAAGGTTACAATTTCTACAACGACCCTCTAGGATATGTTGTGTATCCCTACAACCTAGGATGGTGAGCACTTTTTATGAGGAAGAAATGGAAGGATTCTAAGAAACCAGAATTAAGTAAGTGCAATTTTATGAGGATGAAACAAAGGAAAGACCGAGGAGGGATTAATTTTCTTTTACCTCTAGTGTGCAAAAAATTCAAACAAGATACACACTTTCTATTTTCTCAATGTTGTCCTAGGTTTACAGTTTGAATGATGATGAAGAGGTCCATCCTTTCCAAATGAGCTTGGGTTTCATACTTAAGAAGGAGAAAAGTAAGAGGTATTTTGATTTTTCTGATGCAATAGCTTAAGGGATGATGAAGCAATTGAGGACCTATGATACTGAGTGTAAATTCAAGTACTCTTCTTTCTTGGTTCACTTGATCTTGCATCATATTTCTAAATTTCTAGAAAGGAATTTTTCATTATTTAGGTTCAATTAAAAGGGTTTCTACTAGCTAATTTCGGTCTAGACTCATGTGCTTTCAAAGACATGGGATTACTATTGGTTTGTGGATAATTTTTTGAGTCCATTTCTTCTAGACTTGCTCTGATACCCTCTACATTGGTTCTCTCTTGAGGTCCAATAATGGATGAAGACCTCACAAACCCTAGTAGATTATTTCTTGGGTGAGGATTTCACTTTTATTAGATTCCATGGTTTTGTCAAGGAGCCTTTTAGACTCCCCAAATTTGTAATGCATAGGGTTTTTTATTTGGAGGCATGATGTCAAGAAATCATTTCTGACAACATCTATGGCATTAGAAGGCACAAGAAAGGGCTTTACCTAACTCCCCTTAACATTTCCAACAATCAAGTAACACTGGTGAAGAAGAGAGCGCAGGGTGAACTTACAAAAAAACTAGCACTCTTAGGTTTGGTTCTTATTTGTGAAACATGGGACTACAATATGACGAGGGACCTTCCAACTTTGAAACATGAGAGTTGAGAGTTTTATGAGTTGAGGAAGAATCCAAGCAGAGAAATTCCAGAATTATACGTTGACTTGGCCCACATACCATTCAAATAGCCAGTATGGCTAGGCTTCTATGTCCAGACTTTAGAGTATCAAAACAACCTCCCAATGGGAAAATCCCTCAACATGCAATTGAAATGCTTGGGGAGGTCAAAGAGAAAGAAAGAAGATTTTTGGAGATTCTGACATGAAATGAGATGCACCAATGCCATGTTCGGAGATCTTTGGCTACATGATGAAAGGTCCGATAGGGTTTACAATAAAGAGTCCAATACTGAGAATATTAACCCTAAGACTAGTCATGAGATTGATTAAGAAGAACTTATGTGCCATGATTCTCAACCTAAAAAACCAAACAAAAGAAAAAGGATTGAAGAAAAAGGACTCACAAGTTGCATCCTTTTTCAGTGCCTGAAGGAAAGGAAAAAGAGCCTGATGGTAATTGAGTAGGTCCACTATGGCTATCGAAGGTTAGGTTTCAGTGGGATCGGCCACTAAAGGATCAAAATCTACTTTTTTCGATCATACAAATAGGAGATGACTCTAGGATCTAGGCAAACTTGGTGCATCAATTAGAGGAGAAGAAGTGGAGTCTGCTCCATAAGGTTATTTGGCTATTGTGGCCTAGGTAAGTTTCACTCCCTCTCTTCTTTTTTCCTTTGCATCTCTAGTTACCCCTCCACTCCCATAAGTGGAGAAGAGTCCTTCATTTGCGAACCCCAATATTTTGGTCCTAAATGAACCCCTAACCATTTTCAACAATGAACCTTGTGAAGTAACCCGTACGCTAAATGAGCATCATCCGCTTTGGCTGCTATTGATTCTTTAATTACCCTATCAAGGGCCCCCATTGAAAGAGCTGAAACATCCATGTTGCCCATTACTCTAGGTCCGTCTACTTTCGGGAAAACATCTCTCTTTCCATCTGCTTCCCTTTTCACCCTGATGAGTTTTCCCCTTACACGATCTCCATATGGTATTAGACTATTTAATATGATAACACTCCCCTTTGCTTCTCGACAATCACATATAGTGAGGTTTCTCCTTTCATCACCCTATTCAGTCTCCCTCTAGGTGTTTCCATTTTTGAACAAAGAATCAACACCCCGCAGAGTCTCCAAGGTCATTTCAATGCAATCAACCAAGCCTGATGGGTTAGAAAAAAAAAACTACAAATAAAAGTCATCACTCAACTAGCTACTAAGAATATTGAGGCTTGCTTCAATCAGGAGCAGAATTTTTTTCTGATTGCTACCATCAAACCACTCATATCCAAGCCCGAAGGACAAATGTAGATGGAATATTACGACATCAGAGCTATGGATCTAGATTTAAATGAAACTAGCCCATGTGACAAGGTGGTTCTAGCTAAGGGCGCCCAAAAAGTGGTATACACTGATTATGAGAGGCTGGACAAGAGATTGAAGAAGCGTGAGTTAGAGTTGATAAATGTAAGTGATGTAGTGAATAGGATGCAAATGGAAATCAAGGCCAGACATGTTGAGATGGCCTGCATAAGACAAATATAGGATCAACAGGGACAAGCAACTAAGTTGCTCAAGGAGGCCCAAAATGAATAGATTCAACTGTATGCTAAGATTGAAAGGTTAAGAGTTGAGCTTGTTGTTGAGCACAAGACAAACACAGAGTACCGATGTACTCAAGAAAAAATACAAAAAGAGTTGGATAGCATCTGATCTTAGGCTTTCAACAATATGCAAAAGGCCCAGGCAAAAATGGAAAGGGAAAGGTAACAGAAACAAGAGATCAAGTCTGCTCTACAAGTTTGTGACCAAGAGGTTGGAAGGTTGAACTCCAAACTAAAAAATGCCCTCTAGATAAGAATCATGTGGACGAGAATATAAGAGCAAGAGGCGCCTAGTTCCATCGAGATATAGTTGTTGTACAAGGATCCAGGACCCTTCCAATATTGAAAAGGTTTATATCTAAACAATGGGAAAGGATCATAATTGTGATTGCTATTCTTAAGCCATTCCTATAGTTTTTAAGGGATTCTTGGGAATTAAATGGAAAGGTTGGCCCAGTGGCCAACCAAATTCTGCATACATATGCTCCCTAAGCCACATAATTGGAAAATTTGATTTCTTGATTGTGCAAGGCTACTAACAAGGGTCTAAGAAGTGCAAGGATTCTAGATTAGAGGGCCACCTCAAGAAAAATAAGTGAATTTTTCAACTGCCACAAAGTTGTGGAAAAGAGAAAGGAACACTAGGTAGTGTTAAATAAAAGGGCCAATGAAATCAAAAAGGATTTCCATGTTCTGCTTAACTTTGGTTTTCCTTCCCTTTTCTCACTAGATGGAGAGGTGCTATCGGTTGAGTAGATCATGGATGCAATCAAACATAAGGTCTAGACTTCTATAGAACTCCTAGGTTTAAGTCTAACACCAACCTTTGATGAAATCAAGAAGGATATTTTTCCTCTTTCTCATCTCTATTACCACCTTGGAGTTGTTTCATCAAGATGGGGAGTTGTTTCTTTTAACGAAGTTTTGAGTGAGATCAAGTATATGAGATCCTTTGCCCTCTCATCCAACCCACTGATTTATACTAGGAGGTACAACATGTAATGTCGTAAAATATAACACTCAAAAAATAGTTAAAGACAAAACACAACTATCAAATTTTATGTTTGGTAGAATTTGGATGACTTGATAACTACAAGATCCTCACAATAATTATTGTAGATAAAAGATCTTCATTGGGTTTTTGACCCATCATATTATTATTGGGAAGTTAACAAAGAGTATGCAACAAGTTAAAACAATGGGAAAATAAAATACAAGTGCTTCAAAAAATATTTACAGGAACAAAAATAATGGATAACTTCTACTCCCCTTATGTGCCACTATAATATCATTTATGTGAGAGTTTAAATAAAAAAAATCCGAGTGGGAAGAAAAGGAGGCTACTATTTTCGTAATGATATTTGCTATACTATTAAGACCCATACTATTCATTGAACATTATTCCATGCTTTATCCTTTATATATATATATATATATATACCTTTTTTCACTCCCCATTTATAATTCAATTCATATTCCTCAATTTAGGACTGCTTAATCACCTTTATGGTGAAGGCAATAAAATGTGAAGGAAATGATATACAATATTGTTGTCACAAAAATCAACTTATTTATCACTTGTAATACATCTAACTATTTATTTAGGTAAAGTATGTAGTAATTTAGGGTTTTATTAATCACATGTGAAGTGGGGTCTTACATCCCCCTCCCCTTAGCTTAGACTTCCTCCTAGAAGTCATTAGGGTCTGAAACATAATCTTTATATAGAAATCACGTAATTCTATTAAACATATTAATCACCTTGCTTTCTTGATGAGATAATCCAACATACAACTATAAACACACATTAAAAGTATTCCTTCCATGAATCAAACATCTAAACACTTAGAATAAGATTTCTCGCCATAGAGCATTTATTCGATATAGTCATAATATAAAAAATGTTCAAATTCATCCATGTAGTTAACATTCTCAATTAAAAATTAGACCAACATATATATCCAAACACCCTTCAAGGTTCCCTTTTTGCATCATAAACATCACTCATGATGTTAGAAAATATTTTCATTCGTATATAATTCATGTGTCAAGAGCAATAGTCCCAATTTTATTGTCACATTTTTTTTTCTCACATGGTAAACAAATATTTCCACATGCCATTTATTTACAAATTTATGCATACATTACCTCAATTTACACACAATTCACATCACAAGGCTCACATAATGGGGTTCACAAGGATGGAGATTCTTGGATACCATCGCAAATAGGAAAGATAGTCTCAAGGCCCTTCTCTAAGGACCCTTCCATACATCTCCTAGGTACCTTCTCTTGTTTGTGTAAGGGGATTAGCCTCCTAGAGGAAGGTACAAAAAGATAATCATACAACTAGGGGAAGAATGGATTAATGATTGTCCCATACCAGTCACATTCACAACCCCTTTCAAATAATTTATAATTCCCCAGTGCATCTACTCCCCTATACAACCTGCTAGGGAACCCCTCTGGGATATGGAAATTTTTACAGATGTCACATTACAGCATACTTTCTAGTAGTTAGCAAACAATAAGAAGCCTCAAACTGAGAAATATAAAATCATAACCCAACATTTCAATAAATAAAAAAAATATAACTTCAAGAGAAAAGTAGAAATAAAAATTAGTTGCAGCTGCATTTCAACATCCCAATCTTAATTAAAAATAGAAATTAAATAAGTCCTTGAGGCAATGAACTACAATTTTTTTTCAAAAGGCTAAATACCCCCAAATAAAAGAAATGTAAAAATTAACACTGTTGGCATATAATAAAATAAAACATCAATTAGGAAATTTCCAATAATTTATATCTTAACAATAAAATTTTCACATTATGAGCACCACAAGACTTTGATAAAAGTCACCTAAGGGGAGGAGGGGAATGGTGGTTCTCTAACCACATAAGTATAATAGCATGCAATAACTAGTGGTCCCTGACCACATAAATATGAATAACTAGTGGTCCCTGACCACATAAGTATAATAGCATGCAATAATTAGTGGTCCCTAGCAACATAAATATGAATAACTAGTGGTCCCTGACCACATAAGTATGTATCACTGGTGGTTCTTGACCACATGAAGATAAATAACTGGTGGTCCATGACCACATAAATATGAATAACTGGTGGTGGTCCCTGACCACATAAGTATGTATCATTGGTGGTCCCTAAACACATGAAGATAAATAACTGGTGGTCCCTGACCACATAAATATGAATCACTAGTGGTCCATGTAATTCCATCCTTTACCATGGGTTATAACATCAAGGAATAGGGTTGCACTATGAACCAACAAGTGTGTCTCTCATATGTGGGGGATCAAGCCACGGTCAATGTCCATGGGAGGATTACAATGACTCAACATAGATCCTTTTTCAGGATTAGGGACAATGCCCTGAGCTCATAATTTCCCGATGGGAGAACATGTACCTCTCAATCCCTATTTACACTAGCTGGCATCTCACTCCCATAAGGGGGGAACCATACACTAGGGGTACACATTTGACATACAAATAAGACTAGCACAAAGGAATACATTACATTTCATTTAATAAATACACATCCACACACTTGATACGTTTACATAAACACACAACTAGCCTAGCTTACATAAATTCCATCACAAAGGGTACTCATAAGGGATCATACTAGATGTCCACCACCCTTGTCCCAAGTCAGATAACCTGTATCTCACACTTGGGTACAACACATATACTGGTTTCCACATGACAAGTCACATTAACTATCAAGAATTTTATCATTCTATTTCGTATGAGTCATAGATACACAATACATACACTTACTTTTACAACTTGGTCTATCCACAAAAATTCCCTTAGTACACAACAAAAGATCCATTATGAGGTATTCACATCCACAAGGAATACAAAATAACTTCATTTCCAACTTTTATTTTTTGTTAAGAAACAAGCCATTTTCTTATACAATTAAACTACAAAATATTATATTCTATAATTGACATACACATCCACTATAAAACATCTCCTCAACAAGGCTACCCAATACTTGTACACAATGAGGAAAGCATAGTCCAATCTATTAGCACCACAAGCACAACATTCTTTTCACTAAAAAATTACTTAGCCATGCAGTTAGTATTTGCATCTCTAAATAGGATATAATGAGTTATCATTTATATGATATTCTATCAATTCTAATGCAATTGGGAACCTAAGTGTCGCCAATGTAAGTCTACCACGATGCACATGAAATTTTACTTTTCAGGCATAGTATGCAATGAAAGAAGAGCTTATATTTGAAACTAAACAAGGAAAGATTTACTAATGCATTCTTTTCCTTACCATTATTATTATTTATTTACCATGCACATGGTTTCACTATTCTAGTTTATCTCAAAAAAATTACTCAATGGTAATTGATTCCATACACAAGTTCATGCATACATCCTATGGTAGGAATGCAATTTCAAGACCAAGGTCCTTTACTCAATCAAGGATATTTCTTTCCTATCTTGAAAATAGCCTTACGCAAAACACACATCCAATTGATTTTAAGGCAACATGCACTATTTGGAAACACTTCATTTCTCCACACAAGAAAAGAATTACATTTTCAAATCACTCCAATGAACATAGATTTAGATATAAGAATTATAATCTTTTACACTAAGTTATTCTCTTGCATTATGAAGTTAAATGATGTTTACTTTAGTAAAGTTGTATTGTCTACATAATAGTCATGTCTTAAGAATCATCTTTCATCTCCATAAGGTTCAAGGTTATAGGATAACACGAGGGTGGATTTTATAACAATCATATCCATAGTTTTCTAGCCATTCACTTTGTTTTCCCTTCTACTTCCATCCTAGATTGACTCGGTCTTCAGAACAATAATTCACCATCACATGCTAATCAACATGAATGAAACATACAATTCACGCATTTACTTTTCCTAATCTTGTTCATCATAAACACTTACAAGTCCTATGGGAGGGTAGATAGGTGCATTAATATTTAAATATTGGCAAGTCAAAGTCTATAAATTGGGCTATTTAACTTCTTCATAATCAAATACATCATTCACATGAGGCTACATAATGTTCATTCGATTTAACAACATAGTTATTCCCTTTTTAATTAACTCTCCCATAATCAAAATTATCAAGAATGATGAAAGTGAATCAAGATCCCATAAAGTCATTTCAACCATTAATCAGAACAAGGCTTAGACAAGCACACAAAAAAATCACACAACACCACATGAGAAACATTATTACCCAGAGATTCTAGTGTTGCAACCGGGCTCTGATACCAAATGTAATGTCGTAAAATATAACACTCAAAACACAATTAAGGAAAAAAAACAACTATCAAATTTTATGTTTGGTAGAATTTGGATGATTTGACAACTAGAAGATCCTCACAGTAATTATTGTAGATAAAAGATCTTCGTTGGGTTTCTGACTCGTCATATTATTATTGGGCAGTTAACAAATTGTATGCAACAAGCTAAAACATTAGCAAAATAAAATACGAGCGCTTCACAAAATATTTACAAGAACAAAAAAAAATGGATAACTTCTACTCCCCTTAAACGTCACTATAATATCATTTATGTGAGAGTTTAAATAAAAAAATATGCGAGTGGGAAGAAAAGGAGGCTACTATTTTCGTAATGATATTTGCTATACTATTAAGACCCATACTTTTCATTGAACATTATTCCATGCTTTATCCTTTATATATATATATATATACACCTTTTTTTCACTCCCCATTTATAATTCAATTCATATTCCTCAATTTAGGACAACGTAATCACCTTTATGGTGAAGGCAATAAAACGTGAAGGAAATGATATACACTATTGTTGTCACACAAATCACCTTATTTATCGCTTGTAATACACCTAACTATTTATTTAGGTAAAATATGTAGCAATTTAGGGTTGTATTAATCACACGTGAAGTGGGGTGTTACACAACATTCCACCTTTCTCAAGCTCCAGGAATTTCTAGAGCTCTAGGTTCATGCCTCCGCAAGTGAAGGCCCCTTGTGAGTTGCCAAAACTGTAAAGAAATTTTTTCATTAATATTCTTTTGGTTTTTTCTCTTATATATTTTTCAACTTTGAGATGAATCCACGCTTAGAGAAAAAGGTTTTTTTGAAAGGTGTGCAATGCGCCATGTGGTGGTTGCATGGATTGCATTTATCATCTTCCTTTTAGGAGCAAGTCGGGGCATGTGTCAGCTCGCATAAATATGAGAATCCCTTCCTGCTCAACACATCATCTCTTCACTTTGGGAAAGTTACACTTTTAAGGAGTTATTTCTTTAGATGGAGTTTGTCAAAGCATACTAGGTCTTTCTTCTATGCAGGTTGGAACCTTCGAGACAATGTCGTCAATCTATGTGATTGGTTGATCAAAATTTTCCATGTTTTCTAGAATCCGATTTTCTTCAGATTGCAATATTTGCTAAATTTATAAGGGACATTAATGAGGTAGTTGGAAATTAATGAGAAAGGATTGGCGTGATCTAATAAAAAATCTATGATTAGATCATGAGCTATTAGATGCAGGCATCTGGTAGTATTTTCTTTAGAATGTTAGCTATAGTGTTCTCTTTTTCCAGCTATAAATAGGAGGCAAAAACATATGCAAATTTTTTTTTCAAAATTTCTTTTAGTTTTCCTTATTTTTTAGAGATTTTCAAAAGTTAAAAATTTATAGAACATTGCTATTCTCTAGCATGTTATATTATTTTAACTCAAAACTATCATCAAATTGGCATTCAACCTTTGTTTCTAAGTTCATTTGATATTTAAATACAATTTTTTTGGAAGAAATATTTGAAATTGTGCATGTTATAGCCTTTGTAAAGTTTCTTTTTTATGTTTTTGTTCATGATAAGAGAATATTGTTAAGCTTAATTTGA
>VDFB02271358.1:720916287-721091759 GCA_007258455.2 Sequoia sempervirens | reverse complement strand
TTATGTCCAATCTTCTTGCATGAAAAACATTGTCCAAAGAAAGAGCCAAGAAATTGATTTTGATTCATCCTGCTCCTATATTATGTTGCTTTGTGACCATATTTATTATAGGAAAAACAAACACCATTGAAAGAGGGATACCTTTGTGCATTATGTTGTCTCATAGGTTGTCTTCTTGCAAAATTCCTCATATTTATCTTTTGCTTCCCTTTGTCCTGATTCATTTGATTTTCCTTAGAACTTTCAATTGCATCATTTCCCAAAACAGCTTTGTCTTTACTTGATTTCTATCCAACAAGCAATTCTCCAAGCTTATCGGAGCTAGATTTGAAATTGTTCTCACAAAGTTTTTCCTTCTCCAATTCAATCCTAGGGTTTACTATCTCTTGCTCAAGTTTAGTGCATTCACCAGACTTAATTATGCACCATTGTATTCAGACATTCTTCAATTCTTTTTCTTCTTCTACTGACACTTTCAGTCCAATTATTTCTTGTTTTAGTTGCTCACTTACTTCTCTGTGTCTTTCCTTGAATTTATTTAGTTTTTCTTTTAGCTTCCAGACACATTCATTTGCATCATCAAGATTCTCTTTCAAATCTTTGTTTTCTCTTTCCACTTTGTCAAGATCCTCAAGAGTAGTTTGGATCTCTCCTTTATCATCCATAATCAACCTTCAGGATCCTCCTCAAGTGGTTAAGCTCTTCACCAGGGAACCAAAGCTCTAATACCAATTGTTAAACTAGCTCAGGACAACTAAGAGGGGAGGTTGAATCAGTTGTCACACAATTCAAAACTTAAAACTTCAATACTTATTACTTCCACAACCATACTAAACTGTTATTAAGCATGAGCATGTGACATAGAAAAAAAAAGTAAGAGAACACACTGAACACCATATTTTACGTGGAAAACCTAATGAAGAAAAAACCACGGTGAGGATTAACTCACAATATAAAGTAGTTCTAGAATAGAATAAATAAGGCTCACTGCCTTGAACGGACTCACTGTCCAGATACAAAAGCTCACTGCTTACAAGGAGGCTCACTACCTACAAAAAGAGTTACAGAACAAAAAATGGCTTCACAGTCAAAATGAACTAAGAATAATGCACCTAACAAGTTTTGATGCAATTCTGGTGATGCTCAATACACTAACTTAACACACTTCATTATTTTCACTCACTTTCGCATTTACTATTGCCTCATTGATCATATACACTTTGTTCATTCATTCATCTTCTAAAACTTGTTCAACACACACATATATATGCTCAATCTAATCACAAGCATCAATTAGGTTGGCCTAATTAGATGCACTTCATATTTACCAAAAATACTAAATTTCAGCTCCAAGTATTTACAAAATATTTCAAAAATCAATTCAAACATCCAACATGCTACATTATGTTGACATAGACCTAAGATAGGTCACACATACATTCACATAAAAAAATTAATCCACCATATCACAATTAACCCAAGAAGTTGGCCAAGAATAGACTTTAATGCAAAAAAAAACAACAGAATAATGACACTACATTGTATGAGCACCATAGCACATAATATTTTGAACTTGCATGCCTTCAAAAACTATAAACAATTTTCCAGAACTGCAAGTAGTAACTATCATCTGTGGAGAAAGGCAGAAAAGAATACTAGAGAGTGCAGCTCGAATACCAGTTCAGATACCAAACCAAAATACCAAATCAGGCACAGACTTAGACTTGTAGCCACAACACGGTGACATCAATGACAACACAATGCTATAGAGATAGTCATTCTTCTTCATTCTTCAAACAAAGTGGATGCAGATGAAAGGACTGGATGGATAGGATGTGAGGATGGGATGCAAGGATAGGATGGAAGCATAAAGTAACTGGGATGCAAAGTAAATAATGATTAAGCACTCTATGAATGGTGCCTATTTCTAGGTTTTCACCAAACATACTCATCCAAGGCATCACCAAGGGTGGTTTTCACCATAGGGGAAATTATTTATTTTTCCTATTTTTGGATTTTTTTGACCTTTTTGAATTTTTTTTGTATTTTTGATGGTTTTTTACTTTTTTTGGTATTTTTCAGCATAGGATAACCTAGCTGACTAAGTTATAAAACCTCCTAAGATTCAAGTTTTTGATAGGCTCCTCCAAGGGCTACCCTTTAGGTGTAGCAAGCCTATATGCCCCAGAATCATATTTAGTTGTGACAACGTAAGGACCCATCCAATTTTCCTCAAACTTTCCTTTTTTGTCTTGATCTTGTTGGGTACACTAATTCTCCTTGAGGACTAGATCACCAACATTAAACTGGCGAGGATGAACCTTTTTGTTACAACTCCTACTAGGACGATGTTGGTATTTTTGGAGGTGATTGTAGGCCCTGATATGCTTTTCATTCAGAAGTTCAAGCTGACTTAAGCGTGCAACCTGGGTGTCTTCATCACTAATGAGGTTCTTTAGAGATATTCAGAGTGAGGGGATTTCAACTTCGATCAAAAATATTGCATCGACACCATATACAAGAGAGTATGGAGTGGCACCAGTGGGAGTGTGGATGGATGTGTGATAGGCCCAAAGGGCGGGATGGAGATGGAGGTACCAATCTTGACCAATGTTATTAACCACCTTTTTAAGGATTTTGATAAGCATTTTATTGGTTTGCTCTGCTTGACCATTACCTTGTGGGTAATAGGGTGTGGACCAATGATGTTGGATATGGTATATCTCACAAAGGTGTTTCATAAACTAATTTTTGAAGGGCTTTCCATTGTCGGTGATGATGGTAGAAGAGATTCCATATCTGCAGAGAATATGGAAAAGGATGAATTTGGATATATGAATACTTGTGATTTGAGAGAGTGGAATTGCTTACACCCACTTGGTAAAGTATTCAGTGGCGGTGATGATGAAGGTGTGGCCATCAGAGGATGGAGGATAAATCTTGTTGATCAAGTCAAAACCCCATTGAGAAAAAGGCCATGGTGCTATGATGGGCTGCAAATCTTGTGCGGGAGCATGGATTAAATTTACATGTTGTTGACAAGGTAGACATTTCTTTGCAAACTCACAAGATCCATGATCCATTGTAGGCCAATAATAACCAACTCTAAGAATCTTTTTTTCTAAGTCCATGCCATTAGAATGAACCCCATAGACACCACTATGTACCTCATTTAACACAGTGTGGGCTTCTGATTCGTTCAAACACCTAACAAGAGTGTCATCATACCCACGATGATAAAGTGTACCTCTTGCGATGGTATAGTGGGAAGTAAATTGGATGAAGGATTTGCATTGATTTTGAGTAAGGTCGAGTGGTGGATATTATCATGGAGGTAGGTGTAAATGTCATGGTACTAGGGTGATTCAGGACCTATGATATCGCACACCATCTCACTATCAGGGACATCATATGCCAAGATTAAAAGTTGTTCAACAAGGAACTCACAGTTTGTTTGATCTTTGGGCAGGCCAATGAGGGAGCTGATTGTAGCCATAGCATCTATTGCCTTGTTCTGGACTTTGGGTTTCTACTCAAACTGGATGAAGGTGAAATACTTCTTGAATTCATCGACCATGCATTTGTAGGGAAAAAAATTGTCATCCTTTTATTGAAACTCATCATTGACCTATTTGATAATCAATTGGGAATCACCAAAGACTCGTAGATGGGTGATGCTCCATTGGGTGGAAATTCTAAGACCAGTGATGAGAGCCTCATATTCTGCTATATTATTGGTGCATGGAAATGCTAATATGAATGACTTTGGGATGTAGTCACCTTGAGGAGTGAGAAATAAGACACCTACACCAGCTCCATTATGGGTATATGACCCATCAAAATAGAGCATCCATGTATCTACTTATGTGACTGTAAGGATCTCTTCATCAAGAAACTTGGCTACCAACGAATATGCATCCACCAGAGGAGCATCGACCAACTAATCTACTATGAATTTTCCTTTCATTTCCTTATGGTCCACATACTCTATGTCAAATTCGCTTAGTAACATGACCCACTTGGCCATACGGCCAGTCAAAGAAGTTATGGACAACAAATATTTTAGTGGATCAACTTTTGATATTAGCTTGATATTAGAGAATACTTGAGTTCATAACCCACCAACTTTCAACTGATGTAATAGATTGCACGTTCTTGAGAGGACTCATCATGTTGAGCTAATAATGCCCCCAGTTCAACTGATATAGTTGAGATGTACAACAAGAGTGGCTTACCTGGAATAGGAGGCATCAAGTTGGGTGGATGAGCCAAGTACTCCTTAATCTTATTGAAGCCTCGCTAAAATTTTGGATCCCACTTGAAGGTGGTGTCTTTGCGTAGGAGATGGTGAACTATTGACACTTGTCAGCTAGCTGAGCTATGAACCACCTAATAGACTGTAGCTTTTCTTGAAGGCTCCTTAATTGCTTTACATTACGTGGCAAGGGAATTTCCATTATGGCTTTTACCTTCATTGGATCTACTTCCATACCCCTTCTAGAGACTATGAAGCCTAAGAGATTTCTAGATGTAACTCCAAACACACACTTCTTTGGATTTAGACGTAGCTTATAGTGCTCTAACTGCTCAATTTTTATTCAAGATCAGAGGATGTTCTCTGGTCTTGGACTTCCCCAATAATTCATCAACATAATCTTCCATTATTATATGAATGAGATCATGGAAGATGACAGTCATAGCATGCTGATAGGTTTCCCCCGCATTTTTGAGTCCAAAGGGCATAACATTATAGCAAAAAGTGCCCCAAGGAGTGGTGAAGGAAATTTTATGTTGATCTTTTGGGTCAATTTTGATCTGATTATAGTTGGAGAAACCATCCATAAGGGATAGCATCTCATTCCCTACTGTGAATTCAACCAACATGTCAATGTTTGGAAGCGGGAAATCATCCTTAGGACAAGCTTTATTGAGATCTCAAAAATCTATACAGATTCCAATATTTCCATTTGGCTTGGCGACATGCACTATGTTGGATATCCAATCAAAATAGTCAATAGGTCTTATGAACCCAACTTCTAACAGTTCCTCTAACTCCTTCTTGACGAGTAAGGCTAGTTGGGGATGCATCTTTCTTAGTTTTTGCTTGGCGGGTTTGGAATCTGGATGAACATCCAAATGGTGTACCACCAAGGTAGGATCTAATCCTAGCATGTCTAAATAGGTCCATGCAAAGTTGATGATTCCTTCTTTTCATAGGTTGACAATGATAGAATGCTCTTCCTTGGACAATGATTTGGCTACGTATGTGATCTTAGGGTCTTCTTTTGTTCCCAAGTTAACTTCTTGAGTCTCTTCGATCAAGATGGAAGAACATTTAGATAATTGAATTCCAACAAGGGGAAGATGAACATCCCCATCCTCTAGCACCTCATCAAGGTTTTCATTGTTGGATACACCCTTTATTTTGACTTTTGATGAGTAAGGAAGTGCCTCAGAGAGGTTTTCACTAGATGACCCTTTTTTATTGTGTTTCTTCTTACTTTTGTAGTTAGGGTGTTCATCTTCCCCCAATCCCATGACATGCACATAGGTGTCCACTAAAGGAAAGGTTTCGATAGGTGCACTACCTCATAAGTCCCAATCAATGAGTTCAAGATGGTGAAGGGAAAGGTTGATGGTAAAGACAGATAGGTAGTCAAACATGGAAGGGAGATCAATGTCATCGTATGCGAGTATGTTGGCCTCTTCCTCAAGTATGTCCTCAAGTAAATCATTATCTACATTGATATTATTAGAGGTACTAGTTGATGGTGTGGGACCCTTTTGCTTTGTACCATAGCCTAAGCACAAATGTTTAGGTTGCACAGGTGTGTCAATAGTCTACAATCTTTCATGTTCTTCCACACCAAGGCCTCCCCCTTGATAATTGCATTTTTAGCTAATTTGGATGTATGAGGATACGTCTCCTCAAAATATTCAATAAGAGGGGGAAAAGGCTCAAGTTCTTCTCGATATAACCACTGACTAATATCATCATCTGGATGATCTTGTCATGTTCCAAGAGATCAGAAAGTGCTAGACCCCATGTTCTTTGAACTGAGTGTTATTGTCTTATCTTCTTCTTTTGGTGTGGACTGAGAAGGTTGGCCATAGGTATGAGAAGATGGTGGCATGGTTGCAACATTTAGAGCCCTACGCATCTCGTACTTACCACAACCTTTTATCTATGATCTGGACCTTGGTGATTGTGGATTCAAAGGTGGAGGATGGAATATATGACATGGTGGATGATGGAGTGGAAGATGATGTCTGAGTTTCCCCCACTTCCACTCCTAGACAATAGTGAGAGTGAGGGAAGGAAGCTTTAAAAGCACGTCAATATTCAAAGGGTTGCAAATCAACATGTATAGTTACTTCCATCTCATTGAATGGGATTTTCAGGCATTGATGGTAAGTGGATGAAATGGCTTGCATGGCATGGATCCATGGGCGACCAAGAAGGAGATAGTATGGAAGGTCCAGATCAAGGACCTTGCACATGGTATACTGAACAACGGGGCCAACCTAAATAGGAAGACAAATGATTCCTTCAAAGTCTTGCTCTGCATTATCATAAGCTTTGATAGTGATAACTTGATTATTTAAGTCAGCATGGGTATACCCTATCTGTTTTATGAAATTCAATGTACAAAGGTTGAGGGAAAATCCATTATCTACCAGGACCCTTTTCACTTTATGATGGGCTACAAGGACTTCAATGTGCAAAGGGAGGTTATGGTTTGAATCAATGGAATGCATATCATTTTGACTGAAGCCCAACTGATATGTGAATGAAAAATGTCCTACCAAGGCTTGGAATTGGGTAGGATCTATATCATTAGGCACTTGGGTATCCATCAAAGCTTTGGTGACAATTTCCTAATGGACAAGGGAAGACTTAAGCAAATCTAAGGTGGATATTTGAGTGGGAGTCTTTCTGAGGTGACTGAGAATATTATATTGAGATCTTACAGGAGCTAGTTGGGCTGATGTGGAAGCTCTAAGAATAGTTATGCGGGTGTGATGGGTTGTGACAACACATTGTGGGTCTTTACCTTTAACACGAATCATGAATATGCGAGGCTCTACCTGGCTGATGCACATACTTATACCATCATAGTTATAGGGTGCATTCTTATAGCTGACATTGTTCGTGCTGTTATTTTTTTTATTGTTGTTGCTTGACCTAGGATTAGCATTGGATGTACTGGCACCCTGATTATGATTTGGAAAGGCATTTTGATATATCTATAGTTGGGAATTGGACGATGTCACCTGATTGGCATCCACTACTATGTCCCCTCGATCTATGAGATCTTGGATATATGTTTTAAGTCCTTGACACTTGTTAGTGGAATGACCTTTGATTTTGTGAAAATCATAGTACTCATTTTCCCTATACCAGGAAGGCTTTGGTTTGGACTCATCAAAAGGCTTGGTCACAAGATAAGTGACTGGATAACTCGCTTGGAGGAGCCTATTAAAGATGACACTTAGGGATTCTCCCAATGGAGTTGTATAAGAGTGAATTTTCACCCCATGTACAAATCCCCTTTTTTCCTTTAACCACTTTAAAAAACCAAGATTGAAGGCTTAATTCCACCTAAGCCGGCTACTTGCATCACACTTGGTACCTCTTTTGAGCGTTGGTGAAGGAATTTCTGACAGAGACGCCCGCGCAACACACATACATCCACATGACGTGCTTATGTCCCTGACAGATTCTCATGTCTGGAGCCTGCAGAGGCGTTACATTTCCCATTGAGGGTTGATTTGTAATGCCCTCCTCAATTGACCAACCCGAATATGGTTGTTTCTCTTCATCCATTCTTCAAATTCACCTCTTCTGGATTCATTTTCACTCTCTAGCTCTCTCTAAGCCCTCTCTTAGCTCTCCAAACACTTTACACTTCATAGCAACAACATCAACACTCCACCACTTTAGTAGAGCAAGTGTTGAACAAAACACCATTACAGCAGAGGCTTGAGTCCCTCTCATTTTCTCCACCATTAGCCTTGAGTGCTCTTGGTGGAGGTGGTAAGATTTCACTCCTCTCCTCTATTACTTGGTTGAGTAGCATAACACTATTTTGTAGTGCTTTAAGTGCTCTTTACTTCATTTCTACTTGTCTCTCTATCTATATGGTTGTCCATGGAGGTGGGAAAACCAAAACAGGGTTTGACTGAGGCAAGCCCCTATACAGCCACCCAACCATTTCTCTCTCCCTCTTGTGTTGAGGTATTGAAGACACTCACAAGCTAGAAGCTTCATCACCTGCATGGTCATAAGTATTTCCTTTCTCCTCCTTATCTTCTTTACCTTTATTTCATTTCTATCACTTTTTGTTACTTTATCATGTTCTGTTATTTCCCTATATTTTGTAAGCTCTTAGCAATCAGATAGAAGAATTCATTTTGTTGTTTTCTGAGACATTCTCATTCTCTGGTCCGTACGAGATGCCAGCACATCACGTTGTTGTCCATTTTTTGTGCTGACGTTCTTTGGCCAAGAGCTTGTAATTTTGTCCAAAAAATCTCTGACCTGCTCTTTTAGATTCTAAAACTCTCGCCATTGTTCCATTGAGGTGGTATAGGGTAGTTTTCCCCTCTATGCTCTCTGAATGAAGAGAACTTGTGAGTAGTGAATCCCCCTATATCACATTTTGGTGAACCTGACGTGAAGAACAGTGTTCTTCAAAAACTAGGACTTTATTTACCCCTACTTGGTGGGGTCATAACTTTTCACTTGGTGCTCATAATTCAAAATTTCCCACACCATTGGAAAGGTCTTCTAGAGAACTAATTTAGTCCCTAAAATACTAGTTCCTTTGGTAGTCAAATTTTAGGGACTGACACAAGTTACGACCTCAAATTTCACTCCAGACACCTTTGAAAACACGATTTACTACAACATAGAAAATACCAAAAAAATTGTAATGGATTTAATATCTTCTTTTATTAGTTTTGTATCTAATTTTGTTCAAAATGTTAATGATATTCTATTTCATACATGTGATGGTGACTTGGCTTTACCCATGTCACTTGGTGTCTCTGATCCTTCTCATGAGAGTCCTCCTATTTTAGAGGATATCTCGCTGCAGAAGATGAAATCATTGATACCTTTCTCAATGTTACTCTACCTACTCTTCATTCCAATGCACTCTCTTCCTAGAGATGATGCATTTGTGAATGAAACATCTCGTTCTCCTTCCAATGCACTCTCTTCCAAAGATGATGCATTTGTGAATAATAAACCTTTTATTCATTGAAAAGCACTCTCTTTTAGAAATGATGCATTTGTGAACAATGAACCTCCTTCCACATATGATTCTCCTTGGATCGATATTGAGAATGATTCTTCAAATAATTATTCCACATTTGATCTTGTCTGGATTGATGTTGAGAATATGTATTCAAATAGTTACTCTACTAGTTATGATGATTCTGTAAATATAGTCCATGTCTCTACTGCCTCTCAAAGGTCTAAGAGACTGATCATTTACATTTATCCAGCTAGTCCTCCTTCTAAAAGGATTTGTTTTATTGATGGTGTTCCATTTGATGGTGGTTCTCCTAATCTCTCTATAGCTCCCTCTGATAGAGCAGTATCCCATAATTATGAGAATAGAACAAATAAGCAACCAAGTCTTCCTTTAGCTCCTAAGCCTATGACTAAAGCACCTAGGGATTGAAATCTTCTCAAGCAACCTCGAGGTTCCTCTGGATAAGATCTCACTGTGGGACTTGCTTCAGTATGCTCTAGTTTATCAAGGTATGCTTCAAGAATCTTTGCAAAGGATCCTCTTGCCTTCTTTTGCTAGGCCAACAGATGTTGATGCGTTGATGGCATATATTCATGCGGATTGTCCAAATATTATGTTCTATCTGCAAGAGATCCTACCTCCGGAAGTACATAAGCAAGTAGACCCTCTAATGATTATAGTTAATATTAATAAAACTGGCATTAGACATACTCTTGTTGACGCCAGTTCAAACTCAATGTATGTAGCATTGATTTATTGCCTAAGATTAATATTGACTCATCTTCTATTAATGCTTCTTATGTTGTTATTCATGGGTTCGATAATGTTGGGCGATAAGCTCTAGGTATAATAGTATTACCTTTGCATCTTGGACCTGTTACCATACCTACCCTTGTATATGTTATGTCAGAAAAGTTACCTTATAACCTTCTTCTTGGTAGACCATGGATTCATGCTATGGGTGCAGTCCCATCTACCTTGCACAAATCTATTAAGTTCATTGCTAACGATAAAGTAGTCACAGTCAAAGCTGACCCTAATGCTATACACTTATGTGAAATGGCAGCTACCAGTCGAGCTTCAGTTGTGCCTACTCTTATCCCTTCAGTGTCTTCCAATGTGTCGATGTTTACTCCAGTAGTACCTACTACAAAGGATACTTTTGAGATAAATGTCCCTAAAGAAGACCCTTTTGAAACAAGGAGTCTTGAGTGTGCTCCTTCTACCTCTTCTCAAGGGAATGCATGTCTTGGTGATGAATGGGGTTCCTTAGACTTTACAAATTCCTTCACTTAGGAATATAAAGTTGACCCAATCCGCTTAGACCTTCCATCATCCACACCCGCTATTGAAGATGCTTACTCTTTTGTATCGCGGGTAAGGTGAATGGAAATTGTAATGTTCTTAGTGTTGATCCTCCTTCTAAAGAAGATGATCACACTTTTGTTAAAGAAGTTAATGTTGGTAACCCTATCAAGAAGGACAATGACGATCTCATAGAAGAGTGTGACCCCCCTTGTCGGAATAATGTTCTCTATGGAGATTATCCTCCTTTTTCTTCTATCTTCGTGTCTTCCAGTTCTTGTGAGCAATCAAACTTTTCTCCACAAGAGAAAGGGTTGCTTCCTACTCCTCATCCTTTATCTAAGCAAGAGTGTATTTTTTGTGGCTTCTAAAATCTTGCTTAATCACTCTTCCTTCTCCCACACATAATAAACTTCATAAACATGATAAAGGAGAACATTGTTTCTCTGCATACCATTGAGTGCTTGGCCATTCCACTAGCGAATGTAAAGCCTTGAAGGAAAAAATTCAACAACTTCTTGATTCAAGTTCCATCAAACTCCCATTTGATTGATGCACCTGCCTTTTCTTTGCATGACAAGTGATATCGAGGTTTTCCTCTATCTTATTCTAAGTATTTTGCATGGTTCTCCTCCCCTATATGTTGGGGGCAGTGATAACTTGTTTCAGAGATGTGTATCCTTCTTAAGTACCCCTCTCTCTCTTCTCTATATCTTTCAAATGAAGCATCCCTTGAGTGGACCCCCTCCCCTTTTGAAGGGTTCCTGAGAGACCTCTTTGAAGGATTTTATCTCAAATGAATTATGTCACGTCTAGCTTGGGGGCAGCATGACTAGACCTATTTCATATAGTCGTGTTTAGCTTGGGGGCAGCCTGACTAGACCTATTACATATAGTCGCATCTATCTTAGGGGTAGCCTGACTAGACCTCTATTTTCAAAAAACATGTCCCTTGAGTGGACCCCTCTTTTTTTCACGCCGAGTTCTCAAGGGACCCCTTTGAAAGTCTTCCAACTTGATGATGGTCTACATGACTATTTGCTTCTTGCTCTACAGGACCAAGAACCTGTAAAGCCCCTTCACATCCTTATTTGGTGATACGGGTTTTCCTCCTCGAGCAAGGTTTGCTTTTATCACCTCTTTTGTGGTGCGGGTTCTACTCCTGAGTGGGTTTTGCTTTCATCATGCACCTTTTGGTAATATGGGTTCTCCTCCTTGAGCGGGGTTTGCTTTTATCACCTCTTTTGTGGTGTGGGTTCTACTCCTGAGTGGGTTTTTCTTTCACCACGTACTTTTTGGTGATACGAGTTCTCCTCAAGCAGGATTTGCTTTTATCACCTCTTTTGTGGTGTGGGTTCTACTCCTGAGTAGGTTTTTCTTTCACCATGCACTTTTTGGCGATATGGGTTCTTCTCCTCGATCGGGGTTTGCTTTTATCACACTTATTTTATGGTGTGGGTTCTACTCCTAAGTTGGTTTTTCTTTCACCACATTTTTTGTTCATCTCTCTCTTATCTCTTGTATATACTAGATCAAAGATCTACATCTTCTTCATCTTGAGTATATGCTCATTCTTCAGCTTCATGGTTTTGCAGGACTACGAAGTCCTCTTTTGACCCTACACTCTTAGGTTCACCAGATTGTGGTTTTCTTCCTCAATGGTTCAGGTATACGTTTCTAACTCTACTCTTTCTTCATCCACTTTACTAAGCACTTATCAGTGTTCGTGCTCGCTAAAGTGGGGGAAAAATGTATAAGAGAAAATTTGCACCCCATGTGCAAATCCCCTTTTTTCCTTTATCCATTTTAGAAAACCAAGATCGGAGGCTTAATTCCACCTAAGCCTATTGCTTGCATCACACTTGGCACCTATTTTGAGCGTTGGTGGAGGTGTTTCTATCGAAGGTGCCCATGCGGCGTGCTTACATCCCTAACAGATTCTCACGTCTAGAGCCTGCAAAGGCGTTACACTTCCCATTGAGGGTCAATTTATAATGCCCTCCTCATCCAACCGACCTGAATATGGCCATTTCTCTTCATTCCTTCTTCAAATTCACCTCTTCTAGATCCATTTTCACTCTCTAACTCTCTCTGAGCCCTCTCTTAGCTCTCCAAACACTTTACACTTCATAGCAGCAACATCAACACTCCACCACTTCAGTAGAGCAAGTGTGGAGCAAAACACCATTGTAGCAGAGGCTTGAGTTCCTCTCATTTTCTCCCCCATTAGCCTTGAGTGCTCTTGGTGGAGGTGGTAAGCTTTCACTCCTCTCCTCTATTACTTGGTTGAGTAGCATAACACTATTTTGTAGTGCTTTAAGTGCTCTTTACTTCATTTCTACTTGTCTCTTTATCTATATGGTTGTCCATGGAGGTGGGAAAACCAAAACAGGGTCTGACTGAGGCAAGCCCCTATACAGCTACCCAACCATTTCTCTCTCCCTCTTGTGTTGAGGTATTGAAGACACTCACAAGCTAGAAGCTTCATCACCTACATGGTCATAAGTATTTCCTTTCTCCTCCTTAACTTCTTTACATTACTTTATTTCATTTCTATCACTTTCTGTTACTTTATCATGTTCTGTTATTTCCCTATATTTTGTAAGCTCTTAGCAATCAGATAGAAGCATTCACTTTGTTGTTTTTTGAGAAATCCTTGTTCTCTGGTCTGTACGAGATGCCAGGGCACTGTGTTGTCATCCATTTTTTGCGTTGATGTCCTTTGGCCGAGAGCTTGTCAGTTTGTCTAGAAAATATTTGTGACTTGCTCTTTCGGATTCTAAAACTCTCATCATTATTCCATTGAGGTGGTATAGGGAAGTTCTCCCCGTGAGGCTCTCTGAATGAAGAGAACTCATGAGTAGTGAATCCCCCTATATTACAAGAGTGAATGAGTGTTTATTGTTCACTTGATTCTGTTGATTGGATTGTTGAGGAGGACATGGTGCACACTGATATGACATTAGCGACTAATGATTGATTAGGGATGTATTGCGACCTTTGTGAGGTGTTGGCTACTTGGACATGCTTGGTATCAGTGAGACCATCATTGACAGCATTCTTGTTTTTCTTGCAATAGCGGGACTTATCTCCAAATGACTTATCCTTATCTGGATTATAAATTTTAACCTATCCCTTAGCAATGAGAACTCTCTCAATGATGGTACCTTTTTCTATGACCTCTAAGAAGGTTGTGACACAATGAAGGTTCAGATTATATGCTATATTTGAATGGGTGTTTTCTACGAAAATGGTCACCTTCTCACTGAGATGGGATTTCAGTCGACTAGCCAAGGCGTGCCACCTTTGTAGGTAGCTTGCGAAGGTTTCTCCCTCACATTGTTTTTCTTTCAGGAGATCTAAGGTAGCGATATCCTTCTCCAAATTGAAGGAGAAGTGTGTAAAAAATTTCTCTAAAAGATCCACAAAAGAAGAGATTGATCCCTTTGGAAGACCCATAAACCAATCTAGATCTACCCTTGTTAGACTTCTAGGGAATAACCACAAGAGATAATTGTCATTGTGCAGGGCTTCTTGACAGTGACTATAAAATTCCTGAAGATGGTTCTTTGGGTCTTTGGTTCCTTTGTACTTGTCAAACTTTGGCATCTCAAAATTCTTAGGAAAAGGAACAAGTGAGATGGAGGGATCAAATGGATAGGGGAAAATCTCTTCAAACTTGAAAGACTTTTTGGATGTCCTTGCCTGCAAGTCTTTCAACGCAGCTTTTATCTCTTCCCACTCCTTATTAATAGGTGCAGATGGCGAAGGAGGAGTGGTTGGATTGGATTAATTATAAGGAGTGTATTACTGATATGATGTGGATGGAGTCATAATGGTTTGATCGTATGATGGTGAAGGCTGATATGAAGAAGTTTGTTGATATTGGTTGGGATATGTAGATTGTGGATTGGCGTAAGGTTGTTAATAGGATAGTGGGACCTGATAGTATGAAGTAGAGGCACCTTTCTGCTATGAAGGAGATGGTTGGTAATAGGAGGTGGAGGCACCCTACTGATATGATGGTTGCTACTAGGAGTAATACATATTTGACTAGTAATTATATGCAACAATGGGTTGTTGGGAAGCATATGGAGGTTGTTGTGGATTGGATGGTTGGTAATAAGGATTTTGTTGTGGTGGTTGGGGATTTGCAAAAGATGATTATAGTTGAGATGGTTGAGGATTGTGATAAGTGGGATTTGGATTGGATGGGGTAGCATACATGGTATACGTGCTCAGGGGGTGGTACAGGTATTGAGTACCAAGGTTTCCTAGCATTTGTATCGGGACTTGTTATGTTGAGGTGGTTGTTGGTAAGATGGTAGTTGCTAATAAAGAGGTCGAGAGGGAATTTGATGTCACTATGGGACTTGTGGTTGGTGATGAGGCAACTGATAAGATGGAGTTGGCTAGTGAGTGGGGATCTATGGTTGCTGAGGAACCTGCGATGGGACACCTTGCGGCTAGTGTGGAGGTTGTTGTTGAGGCTATGACATAACTTGTGCTTGATGTGGAGGCTGAGATGGAATGGTGGTGTGTTGTAGAGGTTGAGATGGAATAGTAGCATGTTGTGGAGGTTGAGATGGACGTTGTTGTGATACCTAGTGGTGAGGTGGTTGTGATGGTATTACCTGTTGTGGGTTACCCTGAGGCTGATACAAGGATGAGATATTTCCTTGATGTGGTTGTTGAGATGTGAATGGAGGTGGCAATAAATTAGATGCGGGTGTAGATCCAAGAGGTGGAGGCAGTGTAGCAAAAGGATTACCCCTATTATTCACTAGTGGTTGACCCAATTGGTTAGGTGGAAGAGGTGGTGCAGATGGTATGGGAGTTGAGCTTTGTGTGATGTTCATGGGTAGTAGATTGGGGAGACTCTGTGGCATACCATAAGAAAGGGGATCATTAGGATTAGGGCCTTGAGGAATGTTTGGCTGAGGTGCTCCCATAACTGATATTAGAGCTCGGGGAGGTTGTATGACCTAATAAAGAACAACATTGTCAAATTCAGTTTGATATCAACCCTCTTGTGGTGGACCCTTAGGCATGTATGAATTACCTAGATTACTCTATGAATTTTGAGGGTCTTGCAACACTAGGGATGTAAGGGGTGTGATACTAAAATACTTGGATAAATCAAACCTTAATGGTGGCTTGATGCCCTTCATGAGCAATGTGGCAAGGATCTTATCCCCATGCTCATTAAGAAGACAATCCATCATTTGGACATTGACAGGATTGTTAAGATACTCATCTACTGTAACCTTGGGTTGGTTAACCATGCTCTCATCAGCAGGAGGTGACGTAGTGTGGACTTCAATATTGGACTATGATGAGCCACCGTTGATGGGATCTTGAGGAATGTGAGGTTGGGTACCTTAAGCCCATTGTTCAACCATGAGTTTCTTTGCTTGTGATCAGTTGACAAGCATGAAAATGCAAAACTACTAGGATGAACTAATATTTTGCTATGCTCTAGGATGCACTTAAATGAATGACCTCAGTGATGACTAAAGATTTGATGGGATAAGATGATAGATTGATTGATTGGATGATTCGATATTTGATGCAATGGGATTCGATTAGATTGATTGACAAGATGAGATGATCAATAGGATTGGGTGATCAATTGGATTGGATGATGAGATTGATTCTAAACCAAGTTTAGAGGTTGAACTAGATGACGTAAGATGTTGATGATTAGATTAGAGGATTAAAAGGATGATTACGACACCGAATCAACCTCAAGATGGAAGCATATTGATTGGGTTGTGGATGATTACTGACTCAGGATGGATAACAATCTTAAGTACGAAAGATGATGATCGAGCTCAGGCACCTAAGCCAACCTAGGTCAAAACCTCTAAAACAAAGTCTAGGGGATTGGGATTGATGATCCGATGATGAAAATGAAATCTAGGGATGTTCTAAAATGCACCTATATGATTTGATTGACGAAATGATGACTTTTGGAAAATGTAGATAGACTAAAGTGACGATTATAGGCAGATGGATGGTGGTAAAAAAAATTTGATCACGAAAATGGACTCAAAAAATGATAGGCTTTTAGTGGCCCAAATGATTAACTTTTTGGATTTTGTATGGACAAGGCATATGCCTCTATGTATTGCAAATTCACCTCTCTAGGTGACAACTTCACCTATCTAAGGTCAACACACTCAGCTCTGTGTCGGGCGACCTTGCCTATATCCAGGACTCAAATTTGCTTATATCTTGGGATGCAAAAGAAACAGGCAGATTCAAGACGCAAATTCACCTAACGGGGTTGACAAATTTGCCTAAGTCTTGAACTGTATGGACAAGATCAAAATTGCTTATCGAGGGGTAACAACTTCGCCTATTTCTTGAGTTGTACGAATAGGGAACAAACATGCCTAAAATGGGATTTCTTGTCGAACAAATGAATTCACCTAAGTCTCAAACTATACAAACAGGGATGATACCAACGATCACGAATTCACCCCTGCAGACAACAAGTTCACTTATTCTAAGGGGTGTACAGATGGGAAAGACTTAGAAAAATGCAAGATTGTCCCTATAGATAGTAGGTTCGCCCACAGACTGGATAGGATTGCCTATTCTAGGGGAAAAAGGAAGACACAAAGGATATAGACTGGACACAGACTTGCCTAAGGGTTGGGCAGACTCGCCTATCTAGGGAATAGACAAACATGGGGTCACCTAAGAAATGGACCCACAAGCAAATTCACCTCTGAAAAAGATGATCTCATCTAAAGGGATGACCAAGACTGGACTCAGATGTGGAATCACTCTTTTACAAGGTAGGATCATTTATCCACAAAGAAAATTCACCTCTATGAGAAGACAATTTTCCACTAAGGGCAGGGACAGACTATGGCAAAGGAGACAAAACATGACAAACAATAGAAAGAAAGGCTGGGCTGACTCAAATTGATAACAAAACATTAGTATCACACTATGAAGACATTCCAGACACACACAATCCTAAAATTAGTATTGAATGTTTACAAACTTGATTTAGGCCCACCACCTTGAGTGGATAACCCAAGGTTAATACTTCATGGTATCGGGGTGGTTCTTTGGATCACCCTTTCTCATGGAGGTGGATAGCTAGTGATTCAGTGGCACAGGTTCATCAATAGATGCTATGGGATCACCTTCACACTATCACTCGAACACTATCATAGTCCACCACGAGGATTTCTATCTCAACCCAAGGAAGTACATGATGAATAACTTCAGGGTACGGTGTGCATCCCCTAAACTACCCAAGCCATGGCTAAAACACGAGTCTCTACCTAGGCTATACAGGCTATCTCATGTGTCCTCAATATATGTTAGGTACATGAGGTACAACCATGAACACCAACCCATCACAAATGTGGATCAGGAGCCCCAACGAGGTACTAGAAACTTAGACCAACCCTACACATCTTATCTAGGTATCACCCTAGCTTCGATGCTTTGCTAGACACAACGTGATAGGATTGGGGTACAACTTTAGTTCTCCCACCTTTATATACCCCATCGATAACACATGGTTGGGATTGTCCCCTGGGTGATAAAATCCCAAGCGGGTCCCACTAAGGGAAGGAAACACTAGATGCTTTGGATGGTCCCCAGGCTCGCATGTAGCGCAAGGGGATCTAGCTTAGATGCACTAGGACTTCCTAGGTAGACTGGACTGGACTAGAAAAAATTGTGATTTCTCATCAGCCAGGATCACCAAAAGGTGCATGGGGAGTGGATACGTCAACAAATTTCTCCCAAACACAACAAACAATGTAAATTGACCCTTTAATTAAGCTACGTGTGCCTAAATTAGTATAAAAAATGACACACAAACAAAGCTAACCTAGGGGCCTTCAACTGATCATCCTGTAGAAAATGTGTCAGTACTTTAATGCCACCGATCTTGGACAAACAATTTTTTGTGCAAACGTTAGTAAAATCATGCACTCAAATCCACACAAGTTAGTGGATCAGTACGCAAAATCTAAACCAAATTGAAGCTCAGATAAAAAAATTAAGGTTCGGGAATACCTTGAATTCACCTCATTGTGTAATCGATTCACTTGTTATTGGAGATCAGGATCATTTTTTTGGGTGAAAGGGCGAAGTCGTAGTCACCTTTCCGAGTGGATGGGCGAATACACAATCGCCTTTGTAATTGCCTTCATCTCACCTCTATGATCAGCAATATAGCCTGTTCTTGGAGACCCTCCACGTATTTTCCTCTGTTCTGAGCAATCTCGCCTTTTGTTTTAAGTCTTCCCCTTTCCACAAAAGGGTGAATTCGTGTTCACCTATGCCTAATGTAGTTTCACCTCTATAATTAGCAAATTTTCCCCTCAAGGCAGATTCACCCCTACGTGTAGAAATTTGAAGCTGCAAAACTCAAACAACAACAAACAGTAAAATGCAGACCCATGATGTGGGTCCCACTGGGCATGCCAAAAATATGTGCAAGTGAATTTAACCTGCTAAAATGAAAAAAAACTAACTAATACAAATACTAAAAACACAAGACAAACACTCAAGATTAGGCCTAAGATGAACTCAAACAAAATGTAAGAAAATGGAACTTTTTACCTTGTTTGAGTTGATGACATTGGTTGTCTCTTTGATTGCTTGAATGTGGAATCCTTTATTGGAAAAATAGCTTAAAACCTAGCTCTAAATGATCTTGAGATGATGGGGAATGCAATGGTGTAAATGGGTATTTCAAGAGATGCAAGGTGAGAGTGCAAAAGGTGTTGCAACAACGGTGAATGCTTGAATGCTTGGATGAGTGCTAAGTGTGCTTGGATGCTTGGATGATTGCTAAGTGTGGATGGTTGTCACAAATGAGGGAAAATTCCACCAATTTTAGGGGAAGTGCCTCTAAACAATGGAGGGCCTAGATTGAGCCATGATGGGCAAGATCAAGGGTTGGGGTGAGTTGAGAACTCACAAGCCCTCACATCTTGACATGTGGCATGTGAGATGGAAAGGAGGAGATGATGTGGAGGTACTACATATTACCTTGGGATTGGGATAAGATCTCTTTATAAAGGAAGTCCTTGTTGACATGTGGGTGATGGGAAATGTGAGGAACTAAAAATTCCTCAAATATCTACATGGGGATGAGTGAAAGAATTGAAAATTATTTAAAATTCCTATGGGGATTAAAAGTAAATTAAAAATTCACATGGAGAAGAGGTTTCCTTCTAGAAAAGGAGAAAGCATTTAATAAGGTTGACTTTGGACATATGCCATAAATGGCATGGGGATTAGGTTGACCTAATCAAGTGATTAATGTTGTGCAAACATGGGATTAAGCAGATTAATGAAGAATTAGGGGCAAGTGGGGGATTATGAAGGATATGACCCTAATTATGATTAGGGGTGTGCACATCCTAATCACAGATTAATTAAATTAACCCAGATCAGAGAAGATTATGGAGTATGTGACAAGGAGAGATAAATAATGAATTTAAATTCATAAAGGAAAAATTACTAAATTTAATAAATTAGAGTATTTATTTAATTTAGAGAGGAAAGGGGATATTAACTAAATAAAAAAATATTTAATTAATGCAAATGAAGGATAGGGATAGAGGAATAAAATGAATGAATTTGACCATATGGAGGTGGTCAAATTCATATGTCTACAAATCTAACTCCAAAAGTAGCTTGGACATTGCCCCGTTGCCAGTTAGGCATCCATAGCCCTAATGAGGTTGTCATTGTAATTCCCACGAACAATTTTTTATTACTAGCTAGGCATCTATAGCCCCGATAGAGTTGTTCACACACCCACACAGTTTCCCATTTAACAAATTTTCTTTTTCTTCCTTTATTTCTTTTATACTTTTATTTTGTACTTCTTTTATGCAAATGAATAAGCCATGAAGCCTATAGCGGGGTTTAGAGACTACAGTGGTCACTAAAGCAGATTTAGGATTTTTCACCTGTCAAGGCCTCGTAATAACTACCATACCACCCATTGGGAGTATTAAAGGTATGTGTTTTGTGAGTATCGAGATAAATGTGAAAGGATTCAGACAAGGATTTCCTTCTAGGTCAAGCAAGAGTTCAGCTAATGAAATCTATTTGTGAAAGTGAACAGGAAATTCCTAATAACTTATGAATGCTTATCTGTAGAACAAATGTGAATGTGTAAAAAATCCAACCCTTCAACTATGCCAAGCATAGCCACCACATTAAGATTGAGAACACCCCCAGCAAAAACAAAAGCCAATGAAAATAGACGAAAGAAAATAAAACAAAAATCAAAGCACCTAATCTAACTATGTATAGGGGTGAGCTATAGTAGCTCAGGTAAGGAAATAATGCTTAACGTATTGCCCGTTAACTAGTAGCGAGAAATATTCTCTGATGAGTGTCTTCAAGTGAAAAGCATTATCTCCCAAGATTTCAAAAATTTGAAAGGGGCCAAACCAAAGCTTGTTGAATTTATCATGTCCCCCTTTCTTCTCATGGCCCTTGTCCCAATATAGCACTAGATCAACAACTCTAAATGCCTTAAACTTGGCCCTACGATCAAACCACCATTTGACTATGCCCTGGTGTTTGGTAAAATTTTCTATAGCTTCATCTCATTTTTCTTCTCAGTGGAGTAGTTTAGCTATACGATCTTCAAGATGCTCTCTATCCTCATAGTATTCATTGATGAATTTCAGTGTGGGGATCTTAAGGTGAATAGGGAAAACAGGTTCCAATCCATAAACTAGATGATACAGGGAGCTTCCTGAGTATGCCTTATGTCAGGTATGATCTACCCATAGATCAAACCGTAATTGGGTGTGCCAATCCTTCAGGTTCTTATGTAGCAACTTTCATATGATTGTCAACAAATTATTACTAGTAGACTCGGCTAACCCATTACCCTAGGGGTAGTAATTTGATGCAAATTTTAGCACAATCCCATAATCAAAAGCCCAACCCACAAAATTTAGGGAGGAAAAGGCCAAACCATTATCACACACTAGCACAAAAGGACATCCAAAGTGATTGATAACATAGCTCTCAAGAAAGTTGATTACTACCTCCATTGTACATTGTCTACAAGAAATAGCTTTCATCCACCTAGTACAGTAATCAATGGTGATTAGAATGTACCTATGTCCCATAGAGGATGGTGGGTTGACCAAACCAATGAAGTCTAGCCCCCATTGGGTGAATGGTCTTACCTCGACAACTAGTTGCAATGGAACAGTAGCGTATTTCTCCTAGGTAGTGGCACTCTGACAAACATGGCAAGCCTAAACATGGTTGTGGGCATCTTTAAAATAGTGTAGGCCGGTAATACTTGACTCATAAGATTTGGTGAACTATCCAAAGACCTTACCCATGTCCCATTCCAAATTTGTCATGAAATTCCTTTAGCACTTCAACGACTTTAGCTTTCCTGAGGCATCAAAGGTAGATCCCTTAATGGTTCCTCTTATACAAAATGGCACCTTTTAGCATATAGCTACTACTCTTTAGCTGTAGGGATAGTTTTTGCACTCCTTGCAAGTATGGTAGACATTTGTGATTTAGCAAATAATATACAATGTCATCATACCAATCATTTGGAGAAACATCCTCTAGGTTGTATTCTTGAGCAGTGAGTTCCGGATCAGTTTTGACCATCGTACACATGAGAGCTTGACCTCAAACTAGCTTCATTAGTTGTATCTCTATATCATACTCTTGCAACATGGTGACCCACTTCACTTTCCTTTCTCCTAGTTCATTCTACATCAAAAATATCTTAACTATTGGGTCTAAGACAATGGTGAATACCTTATTCCTTAAGATGTAGTGCCTAAATTTCTTGACACCATGAACTAGAGCGCAAGCCTGCTTTTCAACATTGGGGCAACATAATTCAACATCCTTCAATGGGGAACTCATGAAAACAATAGGATGCTCACTTCCTTTATCATCCTTTAGATTCAGCATGCTAGCACATGAATGATCTAAGGTGAACGAGTATATGTAGAAAGGCTTGGAATAATCGAGTTTGACTAACACTGGAGTATCGATGATTGCCTTCTTTATTCTTGCAAAGTCCCACTTTTCCTCTTGTGTCCATTCAACCTTAGTGTCTTGCTTGAGCATAACATTCGACCATTTCAGAACTTCAACAAACCTAGTGATAAACTTCCTTACAAAGTTAATCTTCCCAAAGAAGGACTTCATTTCTTTCTTTCTCCCAGGGATTGAATTTTCAGGATACTCTGAATACAATCTGGGGTTCAATGGATATATCATTCTATGAAATAACATGCCCTAGAAATTTTCCTTCTATCACTTTGAAGATGCATTTCTTTGGATTCAATGAAATGCCAAACTCCCTGCATTTTTGGAACACTTTACATTAATTGGAGACATGGTCGCCTCTCCTCTTTGAGAACACTGTGAGGTCATCCATATAGATGATAATGTATTTTCCAATCAGATCCTTGAAGGAAATGCCTATAGTATGTTGGAATGATTCCCCCACATTGATTAAGCCAAAGGGCATCCTTTTATATGCAAAGGTATCCCATTTTGTGGTGAAGGAGGTCTTGTGTCTGTCCTCATACTGCACCATCACCTAGTTGTAGACTGAGTACCCATAGAGGAAGGATATCATCTATGAGCCATTGATAATCTGCAATACCTCATCTAGCGATGGCACTAGATAGTTGTCCTTTAGGCTCAATTTAGATTTTTGAAATCTACACACAACTGAATTTCACCATTCTTTTAGACTAGAAGTAGATTAGCCACCCAAGTGGAGTGTCAAATAGGGAAGATGATACATGCAAACAACAACTTCCTCTCTTCTTTGAGAATGATAGGTTCCAGTAGGGCAGTGATTGGTCATTGTCACTGCCTGAAGGGCTTCACATCAGGTTTGAGTGGAATAGTGTGAGTGATGATTGAGGTATCATATGTCTTGTGGTCCTCATAACCCCAAGCTACGATGTCATGGTATGTGTGTAATGCCTCAATTATCCCTTTTCTTTCTTTCGGAGTGCAAACCTTTCCAATAAAAACATTTTTTACATTTTCTCTGGTACCCAAATTATGCATATCACATTGGCTATCTATGGAGTCATTTTTAGCTTGTTGATTATGATCCCTTATGTGGTCGAAGTCAAAGATTCTCTCTAATTGGACCATACCTCTAGGTACCATATTGCTCTTTAAGTTAATCACCTCTTCCATATCAAGGTATGATTCCTCAAGTTCTACATCATCTATGATCTGAGAGGAAAACACATCCGAGCAAGTGACAAAATCCAAGATATGCTTGCCATCCTCGAACACTTGGAAATTGGTCATGTTTTCTGGCACAAATGGGGTAGGGGTGAGCTCTACTATGAATTTCTTCATGCTAGTTAATGACAAGGGTTGTAGGGTGTTGGTTTCTTGTGTTAATGCATCAGTCATTTGGTTTTTATCTTGGGGAGTTAGCTTGATATCGAATGCATCAAATCCCTCTATTAGGTCCCATGCTCTATGCCTATAGTTAGCCAACCTTCGGTCATGGCATGAGTATATTTTTCTAATCTAATTGACTACCAACTTTGAATCCTCAAAAACTTGCAACATTTTAACCCTTTTTTGCAATGTTGTCAATAACCCATACACTAAGGCTTCATACACCGCTACATTATTTGTACAGTATAATTGTAATCTATGTACAACAAATAAATTCTTACTTGAGGGACTGATCAACTGGAAACCAGCTCCTGCTCCTTGCTTTGATTTGGATTCATCGAAGCATAACGTCCAAAACCTAGGAGGGCATTCATTCTTGGAACTAGCAAAGCAAACTTTTCTCCTTGGCAACAAGTTCAATTTTGTGTTGTCTTGTTGTTTGAACTCTGACTAGTTTTGTTCTTGTGATCCCTCCACCTGAATTCCTACTAGAGTAAACCACCTTTTGATTTGACCTATGGTTGTTTGAAAAAGGAAACACTCAAACTCAGAGTGAGATGCATCATGTATTCTGCACCAATTGGGTAGTATCAGCTCCTTGAAATCCATCTTAACTCCTAGATTGAGTTGATCTTGCACACATTTTTTCAGAAATTCTTGGAAGCTATTGAATAGTCAAAGGTTGCCATCATCTTGGAAATATTCATTATCAGACTCAATTGTTATTTCAATGTTGTTGGGAAGGGTAGTCAAGTTTGTAGGCACATGATACAACACAAGAGCTTCTTTGACATCCTCTTCTTCACCCTCATATGTAACCAAGACATAATTCCCAAGTTTTGTTTCTGCAAACAACGCTTCATTTGTCTTGTTATACTCAGTTATCATAAATCTCATTCTTGGCTCACGTTCAATCCGTATATGATTGGGAAACCCCTTCCAAGGAAACCACACATGTGAATGATCAGTTGAAGTGTACCCATTGAGAGCTCAGGTGAAGTCTCTCCCTAGGATCATGTCATATGTGTCAGGGATGTTTGCTACTTGGATGTTAATAATTTGCTTTACTCGTGGATCTGATGCCACCTACATTGGGATCTTGTTTAGTACTCCCACCACATTTATCTCGATCTTATCCAACTAAGTCACCTTCCATTCAGACAGGATAGGAGTTATGCCCAATGCCTTGCATACTGCAAATAACATAACATTTGTTGAAGCTCCGAAATCCAACAAACAATTGTGCAATTTTTTTCCAAACACATAGATAGTTAGCAGGAAAGGAGGAGTTTTCAGCCTTCCTTGGAAGAGGCTCATTGAAATGTCTACCCAAAAAAGACTTGAGCTTTATCGTTTTCTCCACCTTTATCCTTTGTTGATTTCTGGTTTTTCTCCTTGGTTGATTGCTTGTCTGGACCCTTGGCTAATTGTTGATCTAGCTTTTTCCTCACAATTTCTTTGATTACTGGTTCATTCATAAACGTGCCAAATGTGTCTCTTTTTCCCACAACCTCTTGTGATGGTTTTGATGGCATTGTCCCATTTAGTGATCTGAAGAAGGCATTCTGGACGGTGAGCACCCTTAACAATTCAAAGGTAGATAGGCTCACTTTCACCTTCTTTAGTTCCTCTGCCACGTATTCTCCCATATGTTCAACATCAACTTCAGATGGATTGCTTTAGGTGAAATAAGGTTGTAGATCCTTGGTGGACTCAGACTGCTTGGTATTGTTGAAGTATTGAGTAGGCACCTTGGGATAAGATGGGTTATTTCTTGCATTTAGATCAAGAAGTATGTTGAAGTTGTTTGGTGGTATGGAAGTTGTAAATGGACCACTAGCTTGTTTGTTCCTTAAATTATAGGGTGTTGAACATTGATGAAACATGTGGACCTCTTCTTCATGTCGTTCCTCTTCATCTGTAGGACCATTATCAACTAAGTCAAACATCTAGGATAAATTTCCTTCATTGCATCCCTCATTTGTTCTGCCATCCTTTTTTATAGACTCCTTTTTTTATCCATTCTTGTCGTTTTGAGGGAAGGGTGCCTAATTGACAACCAAGATCGAATCATAGGGCTCTAAAGGAACTATTTCTTTGCAACTTGAATTATTAGTAGCATTTTGTACTTCCACCTGGAAAATTGAAGCAGTAATTTGGAACTCTAAACACTCAAGCTCCAAATGTTTATTGGTTTGTTGGATTTTGCACCATTTTGACAAAGTTGCTTTAGCTAAGTACACTCCACTTGTTGACTTGTATGCATTGTTGGGTGGCTTGACTGGTGTTGGCACCCCTCCATTATTAGGCTTGGTATTCCACATTCGATTCTTCCTTTGGGGTTGTCTTCTTTCAAAGATTTGCCCTGAATTTTGACCTCATTCATAACTTTTCCCTAAGGTTGGGCCTGAATCATGGTTGTCTCGATGATAGTTGGCTTGAATACTTCTTGACGAAGCTTATAGCTAGTTGTTCTGGTTTCTCAAGTGAGTAACCTTAGTAGTTAACTTCTTTACTTGCTCAACCAACTCATCGATTCGTTCCTTGTCTGAACTTCTTTGCGATGGTATAGATTTTTGGAGAAAGATGGGGTGTGTTGCAGATAAATTTTTTTGAGTGGCCAAAACTTCAGAATTCTGCAAGTATGAGAGTATGTTTGACTATTGGGAATAGGTCTACTAATTCGGGTTTTGCAGAGAACTAGGCATTGGTGGGGCCTGATTCAATGGGGGTCCTAGATGAGGCACAAAGGGTAGTTGAGAAATCTGGTTCATTAATGAGGTTTGGTTAGTTAAGGCATGGTTAAGTCCATGAATCTACCCAGGGTTAGCAGTAGGTCCCAATGAAGTAAGTGGTCTTGCGAAATGTTGTCCAAGGTCTATGCTTTCCAAAAGCTGCTTTTGCATATGCATCTACTAAAGTTGCAAGAGGTTGATGCATTCTTTTGACTAAAGTGAAGGTGAGATTATCTAAGGCAGCGTAGTATACTACTCTTGTTGAGGCATCATCAACCATGTAAGGAGACTGTAAACTTGTACAGGCTCGATGAAACCTATTTTTGAAGGAACTTATGGACTCATTAACTTTCCTCCTGATGGACAAAAAATGCTAGTACAAGTCTATGGGACTGACTAGAATTTTAAATTTCTATAGGAAGGTGTCTTTCATTTGATCCCACAAGGTGATTGATCTAGTAGACAAATGGATATACCAGTAAAATGCTTCTTCCCCTAATGAGTATGGGAAAATCTTACAAGAAACATCCTCATATTCAATCTATCTATCCTTAAGGGTAGTTTGGAAAATTTTGATGTGTTCTTCAACTGTCTTTTAGGGATCACTTGTGTAAATTTTGGAGCAGAAATTTTTAGGATTTTTTAGCATATCATGGTAATCATTGAAGGAAAATGGTGATGGATTTTTGGCCAACCAAGCCATTTGTGGGGGTGGGGGTGGTAATGGCTGAGTTATAGTAACCAATGGCTAAAATATAGCTGCTTGAGTATGACTGATAAGTGGATAAGTAGTTTGTACGAGAGGAGGAGATGAGGGAGACAGAGGAGACAAAGATCGGGTGGGTGGTATTGATGTTGAAGCTTCCCCTTTCTTGGATCTCCTAGCACTAGTAGGGGTCTTTAGTTCCTGGAACTCTCCTTTGTCTAGTGTAAAGCTAGTAACTTTGTGAAATCTCTATGGAGACAATGACCTAATGTGATCCAACTTTGTCCAAAGGCCCTCCTTCTAGTGTCAGTTTTGTTGATGGGTGTTTTTGCACATCTCAACACAGACATGATACAAGTATCCTATCTCTATTGATAGGTAATTATCTATAGAAAATCTTCAAAAACTACCCCAAGGTCTCATGGGTGTCAAGTCTTGATGGTGCATAAATTTTTTTGTTATAATGTGTGATTTGTTGGTAATCACAAGGGGCCTTTTATGGTTCACAAAGCTACAGATTTGCAATGAAGTTCCAAAAATTTGGAAATAAATGTGTTGTAGCAACAAAGTTAAAACAACAGTCTGAAACTTGCTTTGTTCATTAGATATAACATTACTATGATGCTGAAATTTTAAGTTTAATTCAGATTTAAAAGAAATTTCAAAAGATTGAAGGTTTAGAGAGTTATTATAATTCTAATAACCATGAACAACAACAAAAATGGAAAGTATTATAGTAGACAGACTCCCAAAAAACCAAGTTTTTCTTAACCAAGAGTACTCTATAGTATCACAAAACTATTGCAATCCTCTAAGGTCAACTTTAGATTTTCATACTATAACATGAATACATTAAACATGCACATACATAGTTGAACTTAAGTGCAGTAAAGAAATGAGATCATACTAGCTATACACAGTAATCTATCATCAATAGAATACCAAAAGTATGAGTTGGAAGTGCATCAAATACCATAACACATAGCCACCATTAAAACTATTCATAAACGAACTAGCTGGAAATAAAACTAAATTGCAGATAAACTAAACTAAAATAAACTATGGAGGTTGAATCATGCACACATTAAGAGCAAACTCAAAGAAACCACCCAAATTCAATTTTTTCTTATACATTGCTTCAAAATGTCTTTATACAACAACTCATCTTCCCTTGAAAATGAGAGGATGCCCCTAATTATAGCTTTCAAAAACCCAAATGAATGGCCAAGATTGATTTACAATGAATGGCCCAAATTTACTACAGCTTATGGTTTACATAATGTCCAATACAAATATGAAATTTCTCAATATAAAATTGGTAGTTGCTTTGTCTTTTAGTCTATTTTGTCTTCTAGCCAATTTCATCCTATAGCTTTTGTCTTTTAGCTGCTTTTGTCTTTTAGCTACTTTTGTCTTGTAGCTGGAAACTATAAATATTTGTCTTCTATCATAATATTTCCAACATCCTTTTGCATGATAGTGTATTGGAAAAACTTCTTCACAACTACCAAAAGATTAGCATGCTCCAAGAATTCAAACTTGCTGATGTTGAAGGTGACCATCCTGGATTCTTCCATTAATTTTGCATGCTGCTTCACACACTAAATTCCTACCTGAATGATTGATTCTAAATGAGTGAAGGCCCGCACAACAAAGTCCATAAAACCTATAAACAAAATTCCATTGGTCCCTTGATTCATCCTCTTCCGGAATTCGTGTTTCACCAACTCACCATCTAATTTATGAACTAGAATTCTAGCTCTTGTTAGTAATTCTAGGATCTCATCACATTTAGATAAATTGTCAATGACATGGGCGAAAATAGTATCCAACTCACTTATTGACTTTTCCAAAACTCCTTTTCTAAATTCAAAATTGAATAACTAGGCCTCAAGCAACCAATGATCCTCTTTAGGTAGAGCCAATTCCTACTCCCAGACCTCTGTAGGTAGCTTCAAGATGCACTTTAACTTGGGGCATGTCATATTATATAAGTTAGGAAAGTCTTTGTATCCCTCCGCCTCCTTTTCAATTTCATTTTTCAAAATCAAGAAATGATTTTGGATTTTAACCCCATAGAAAATGCCTTTGTTGTTCATGAATGGTCACCCTCTTGAGCTAGGCTCAGGTAGACTTGGTCCATGCTCTTATCTTTTCCATTTTACTAATTTCCTCTTTGGACAAAATTGCGGGTGTTGGTGATTTTGTTGGGATTTCCTCCCCAAAGGTGGCCCATTGTTGTATGAAAGCGGTCAATTCCGCCACTTGTGCATTTAGCTCCACCTTGGTGGCTTGGTCCTTATCCATTTGATTTAAGATGGTAGTTACTAAGCCCTATAATTCATCTATTTTCTTTGCTCGGGAGGTGAGGCCAAGATTGATAGAAGTTATTTGGTAATCCTTAGCCTAGATAGTCCTCACATCCTTGTCTGCCACTAGAGTTGCCACCTGGAGGATACGAGAGCCTAATGCATTATTAGTAATGTGTTATTTAACCCTAGGTTTCATCTTTTCCCATGTCTTGATTTGGGCTTGTGCTAATATGGCCTACAGGCAAGGCTTTGGGTCTTGGAGCACTGGAGCTTTTCTTTTTAGTTGTTGCTCTAGCCATGAAGGGATCTCCATTTGTTGATTAAGAGATGTAGTGTTGAATTAATTTTTCACATCTTCTTGATATTTTAGAAGCCTTTCCTCTCCATGCCTAGGGTCATCTTCAGTGTTCTTCTCTTCTTCATTCTACCCTTCTTCTTGCATTACTGCTTTCGCTTTATCAAGCCCAATGAGCTCTACATCTCTTTCATCAATATTTTCTTCCTCTTGTGTTACTTTCTCGACCTCGTCATTCTCAACTCTTGTCTCACAGTAGTGGAGTTAAATGGTGACTCCCAAACACCCTCAAGATCAGTTGCGACCAAAACCACTTCCACAAGAGAGAGAATGGCAAGAAAGTTTGCTTCACAATGCAAGATTGATTAATGGTTGAATAGCTATTGCTTGATATAAAATGTACCGACAGCGGATGTCCAGCGATAAGAGCCCGATGTGTAGTAGACCTCAGACGAAAAGGACTCTTCCTTCGCATCTATCCGACATGGAGAGGATGCTTCTATTGAAAGATATGTACCCGGGCCAAACGGGCCGTGATCAATAGATGTACACCAAAGAATGCAGATCGACAAGTTGAGATCAAAACCACTTCCACAAGAGAGAGACGGTGCAGTCTTGCTTCTGCTGTCGCAAGATTGTAATAATGGTTGAATAACTATTGCTTGATATAAAATGTACATGATATGCCTTGCTTAAAAGGGCAAGGTTGAGATGGTAGGAACATGATGTTGACAAAATTTCATAACCTCACGGTTGAGATCAGAAGGCTCCACAGATGAATTTTGACTATAAATTCATCTATTTTGGGTAAAGTTGTTTTTGAGGCAAAAAAAATTTTTTTGTTGGAACAACCCCTATGCGGTATGATTTTTCCTATTTTCACAAAAAATATTTTGTAAAATATTTCTACGACTTAATCTATAATTTTGGGGCAAAATTTATTTTTGGACTATAGTTATTGGGCAAAAATTCTCTGTAATTTTTGTATAGTTTCGGGCATATATTGGAGCAAATATTTTGGTCAATATATTGGCATATATCTCTGTAGATTTAATACATCATTCATTGGTCATTGTCAAAAACTCTGTCGACCGTCATGGGTAGATCTGGTATGAAGGCTTTATTTACTCGCAGAGGTCAAATCTGATGGGCATAGTCCACTGTCTTGTCATCAGTGGTACAAGTGCATCCTCTGTCTAGATCAGAATTGGATATTGTCATTTTGGGCCAGTACATTGGCCTTCATTATCCCTACATCCTTCTCATCAGCGGTACACTTCACATCTGGCGTACCTAGTAGCGTTGTCGGCATCATCTTGCTGTGTTTTGTCGACACCCATTTTCCCATCACCATCCGAGCTCATGGTCCTTCGCTGGCTTTGATCTATCTTTGGCTTTGACTGGTCCGTCCGCGAGTACACAAGACTATACAAGGTCATTGCTGTCACATCGGCAGAGTCTTTATTATCGGCGTTATTTCCATGATCGACATTCTACTATCACCGATCATCTCTGGTCTTTGATCCATAGCATATTCGGAAAGGGTACGAAGCATTACACATTGAATGCATTAGGTACCGAGTACTATAGTCACATCCGTGGTATGAAATGCTTTAATCGCAGGTTTATAATATAATCTTTTCACTTCGGCTTTATTAAAAGTTCTTTATATATTAAACTTTGGTTGATATTTGGAAAAGCCAACCATTGTTTAATAAGCCAACCTTGTTATATTGTATTTCCTGACTATCTTACCCTAGCTGATAGGTTATTGTATAGTGATTTTTTATTTTTTCCTCTGTATTTGCTATGGTCACATGGCGGACCTCCTTTTAAGCCCCGGGTGCAAAAAATTTGCACCTATTTAGCCTTGTGTAATTGCCCCAAGTGCCTTTTTATAGGCATTTTTTTCATTTTTTCATAACTTTTGCATACAGAGGCCATTTTTCAAAATGAGATATCAACTGAAGTCGAAGTTTCAGCCTCTTTTTCCAGGTTGAAGCCCGATCATCATTTTCTGCTTCCGAGCTCATATCTTTGTGCTTCGATCTCCGATTTTCTCCAAATTTGCGGCATCGGAAAGGTATTGAGGAGCACTTCATATCTACTCATGCAATTTTTTAATATTTGTTTCCAGATTTTCATATTTTCAGTTTGTAGCTGATTTGATAGTTTGGGATACATTGTTGTAAATTTGCAAAAAAAGTGTAATCTTGTTTGGGACAAAGGGGTTAATCTCTTGTATTGTAAGGGAAATATTTTGTTCTATCTGATTGTATCATGGATTTGACAAAATTTGTACTTCTAACTCCATATAACTATCATGAGTGGAAATCTCAAATGGAGTTATTATTGTTAAAATCAAAGTTACAACGAATCACATTTGGTCAAGATCCAGAACCCTACAGGAGCAAAAGAGAAGAAAATGGCTTGATAGAAGGGATGAAGCTCTTGGTACTTTGAAGTTGTCCATTTCTCCAAATCTTAGATATCATGTTGCATCTTGCACTCATCCTAATGAAGCTTGGAATACTTTAGAGAGTCTCTTTGGTAAGCCAGATAAGATGAGGAAATTTAAGTTGGAGAATGAACTCATGGGTCTTAATCCTTCATATTTTGACAATGTCCAAGACTTTTTCTCTAAGCTCAACTCTCTTAGATTGCAGTTATCTAATTGTGGGGTTACTAAAGAGGATGAACAATTGATACTTTCTATTCTTGCTAAGCTTGGTCCTGATTATTCAGTGTTTGTTTCTACTTTCTATGCTACAATGGATGCTCTTGGAAATGCATACAAAATGCCTTCTCTTGATGAATTTGCAGCTCAACTCACAAGGGAACAAGAAAATTTGGTACACATGGGCACATTGAAGTCTTCTAGATCTCATGCTCTTGTTGCAAAGGAGACAAAGGATTCAAGTGGCAAAGGTAAGAAGCAGAACAAGGCACCCAAGTCTAATGAGCAAGGTAAAGATTCTCCTTCACATAGCACTCCTGAGTCCACATCCTCTTCTAAAGAGGAATCATCTAAAAAGAAGAAGTCAAAATGTGCATATTGTAAAAGGTTAGGACATGATGAGCATAGATGTTATAATAAGAAGATTGATGAATTGACACACCTTCTTCAAAAGAATAACATTAAGTTGCCCTCATCAGTGTCTGGTACTTCTTCAACATCTCAATCGACAGCTCCATCATCATCATCTCAGTCATAGGACACATGATCTACTTCTGGGCTACACAAGATGAAAGGACAAGCACTCTTGGCCTCTACAAGTCTTGCATCTCATAGATGGCTTCTTGATTTAGGGGCATCTCATCATATGGCATCTTCTATGGATATGTTCTCTTCTTTTGAGCCTTGTAATTCACCTCATATATTGATGGGTAATAATACATATATGAAGGTAAGTGGGAAGGGTTCTATTGATATGGGGGAAGGGACCTTCAATGATGTGCTTTGTGTTCCTTCCTTGTCCACTAATCTCCTTTCTATTTACCAAATTACTCATGGGGGTCAAGGTAAAACAGTTGAGTTCACTCCAGATAGGGTGTACATAAGGGACTTGGAGACTAGGGATATTGTTGCTATCGGGATGGTTGATCATTCATCTCGTGTATATTCCTTTTCACATTTTGCTTCAGAAGATGATAATGTTCCTTTGACTGCATCACACACTCCATTGAGTGTGAACCATGATAGTGAGGAGAAGTTTGGTCATCTACACCTTGGTATTCTAGAAACCAGTGTTGAGCTTCCTACTCCACCTCCTGCTCCTTCAGCCATTGTTGCTCCTATTTAGCAGGATGATCATAGTTTTTTAGATCTTGCTTTGTGGGATGAATATTTGACAAGGATTTCTAACTTGTTCATGGAGTCTCATACTAGATTTGGGAGGACACTTTTTGAGGGATTGATTTCTCCTCTCTTTGGATGATAGTTTCAACACAACTATTATCCCATCTTCTTTGTCTTTGATAGCTTTATTATTCATGATTCTCCTCCTTCACTTGACTTGTCATGTTTTTGGTTTAGTTTGACCATGATTATGTTGTGGCTCATTCAAGCTTGGAGGCTCCTACTCAGTTTTCAGAGGAATACATGTTGAGCGTTCATTCTTCCTCTTTTCAGTTGGATATGGAGTGGCTTCTTCATCAGCTTATGGATTTGTTTCTTCCTAAGGGGAGATGTGTTGCTTGCAAACATTGGGTCATCTTTTTTTCGTGTGCATTCTTCATTGACATTGAGCTTCTTTCATCATGGGGATATCTTATCTCTACTCTTCTTATGGGGGTATTTGCTTGTATATACATGATGCATGTTGTCCTTTAAAAGTAACATTGAGTCCTCCATACATCATAGTTTCTTTTGTTTTGTTTTCTCTCTTTGAGAGGAGTTTGTCCCATTGTGGTTTCTCCTTTCTCCTCCGCTTGTGAGAGATTGCATCATTTGCATTGTAAATGGGTACCTAACATGGCCTAGTAGTTGGCTTTATCTAGAACTTATCTTATCTTAGCCAGGGATGCACTTCACATTTCCAGTGATTAGGGCAGTTGTTGGTTGTCTCCTTGCTGTCATTGGATCATGTTCATTCCTATCTCTCAACCTTTCCCATATAAGCAAGGTATCTCTTGTACATTTGTATTCAAGCTTATAGCAAGCAATAGCAATTCAACCATTAATCAATCTTGCATTGTGAAGCAAGCTTTCTCGCCATTCTCTCTCTTGTGGAAGTGGTTTTGGTCGCAACTGATCTTGGGGGTGTTGGGGAGTCACCATCAACTCCTACAACTAGCCCTCCACATAACTCTCACTTCATGGGTCACTCATGAATCTCCCATGATGAACTTTTCATCTCTACAAAGAATTGAAAATATGTGGGACGGCTCCGGAGGTCCGACCTCCTGACATCAACAAATATTGGGATTTTTGGCTACTACACAAAGGTTCATAATAAGGGCATCCATCTCAAAGTACACAATGATAAACTCCCTCAAGAGGTCTCCCAACCCTTAGAACAAGGGATTTTCACATGATAAAGATACTGGTGGAGAGCTATCATGCATCACTCAATTGATTGCAAAATTTCCTTGCAACCAAAAATTTGTATAGTGGTTCAGAAGAGTTTGGATTATGCTCGTTACTGCTTGGGTCATTCCCTTGGGGTGAGTACCTTTTTTCCACCAAGGAACACCCTCTAAAGGTGAACAATAGTGAGCAAGTACATTCGTAGTTCGATCAATATTTGTTTGTGTGAGCAAAGAGAGAACACACACAATGCCTTTTCTCACACTAGCAAGATTTGTTCAATTTTAAAAACCCAAATTTGAAATGTGGAGGAAATATTTTAGAAAACCTAATGCCACTAAAATGCTTTTGATTCTCAAGATTTTCATGAAGCGTAAGAGAAGTGCATACGCATTTGAATGACAAGAGTTTGTAGAAAATATTACAAAATAGAACAAGCACAAATTCTTTTTAATCCTCCAAAAAGGAGTAAATGAATTCTTTTTATAGCACCAAATTTGAGTCTGAAAGTTGTTTCTTTAGTTTTATGCTAGTAAGTATCTAAGATTCAATTTCAACCAACTTGAAAAATCTTGAGTTGTGGGTTAATTTTAAGTCCAAATTGAATCTAGTTGGTCCTAGAAATTGAAATACAACAATTAAATCCCAAATTGTCACAAAGAGCATTAAAAAATGCTTTTAAGACCTCAAACTTTGGCTTTCCCCTACTTCCTACAAATGTGACGCTAAAAATAAAATGCGAAACTTTGTGAGTGACATATGTGACACAAAAATATAGATGTGACGCCTTGGTGAGGTCAAATGTGGTGCTCTGTAGAAATAAAGAGCATGATTGTAGCGCTCTATCAAATGTGGCCCTCTACCTTGAGAAAAAATAGATAGAAGATAGAGAAAGCATATGAGATGGTTTGTCAAAAGAAGTGTGATAGAGGCATGCAAATGCAACGTGACTTGACAAATGTGGTGTTTTATGTCAAAAGCGACACTTTGCAGCATCACATTTTCGGAAAGGTGGTGTCACCCCCTTGTAGCTGCAAGAAATGGAAAAGTTATGTGAAATTTGACATGTTAAGTCAATCAGCCCTCCTTCTAGCACTAGAATGTGAGCACAAAACCTACATAGACTAACAAAAGATCAACAAAATGATGTCAAACATGTTAGTAACACAAATCTAATGCTCCCTATGAGATTCTTTGACTAATTTAAGAGAAAACATGAAATGTACAAGAAATTAACACAATGAAAGCATGTAATCTAACTTAAACCAGCAAAAACCTTCATCCCATAGGGGGAGTGGTACTCCTTTGATGTGGAAAGAAGCCATTTCCCAATCCATTGATAATCTTGATGAGTTATTGATGATTCAAAGATGAAATTGACTATAATCTGGCTATGAAACTTGAAAATATGGAAATCTAAGAACTTGAATGGCTATAGTGATAACACATGAAGTTATGAATTCATATTATGAAAAGGATTCCTCTATTTATAGAAGCCAAGGGTTGAAGAATGAGAGGATTTGATGAATGTGGGATAAATTGAGAACCAACATGAGAATGTGCCCAGTGTCACAATTCTATTGGAGGAAGGTGGAGTATATTTTGGGAAATGTGTGAGTGGAGGAGGATGAAGAGAAGTAAATGTTGTTGGTTGAGAATTTGAAATTGTTGTAAGAGGAATTGAATGGGATTTGAGAGTATGTAAGAGGATTTGAAAGGTTATAATAAAATTTATTGCAAATGTAAGAGGATGTGATAGGTTTTTGAAAACCATTGGATGAAAATTGATTAAGAGGTGTTTGAGAGGAGTATTCCTCATAATATGCCTTTGTGAGGATAATTGAGGAATTAGATAATTAAAAGAAATTCATTTTATGTGCAACTTGGGTAGTTGACCATTGTTGATTTAACTCTTGAGGAGTTAAAAGCAAGAGGAATTGATAATGCTAATTATAAAGTTGATTTAATTAATCCACAATTAATTAATTGGAGTGAATTAGGAGATGTGACATTTGATTTGATTGATTTTTAATCAAATGAGAGGATTTAATTAAATGATTTGATTTAATAAGATGAATAATTAGTTAGAAGAAAGGTGAATTAATCAATAAATTGATCAAATTGAAGTGATTAGGAAGAAAGAATGTTAGTTAATTAAAATCAGATACCTAGTATGAATTAGGACATTTTCAATGTCTACAATAAATATATATAAGTATAATAATAGTATATAAAATGAATTTGTCATAAACCCCCTATTATATCAGACCATGTGAAGAATGAAGTAGAAGAAAAAGTAAAAATAAACACTTGGGTCAACATGGAAGGGAATCCTAAATTCCCACAATGCTTTGCATCATCCCCAATTTTTCCAAAAAACAATAAAAAACATGGAAGAATGATGAAAAAGATAGAAGGTTTACGACAGAAAAACCACACCTGTATCCAAGCACCAAAAAGGGTGAAAAGGGTCATCTAGGCACACATAGCATGACCACAAGGGAACACATCATAACACACACACATCTATTTCAAAGATAAAGAAGGGACCTCCCCTAACACTGATTGACCAAGAGGTCATCTGCTCTCCACTCTAAATCATTGTAGCGGGAAGGAGGATGAGCCTGTAGTGGTGGAATGTTAAGAGGAGGAGCGTCCAACCCTCCTTCAACAAGGTCTAAGGAAGAGGGACCCATAAGGTCCTCTCCATTAAGCTCTCATGGAGCTAAGGTTTGTGATTTCTTGAAGATCAACGACAAGGCCAGAACCTCATCCAAATAGTTAAACATGCACTTTGTTGGAGTGCCATTTTTTACCTCAATAGACAAGGAAGGTTGTGCCCAAGATTCACCACTAGGTTCACCAAGTGATTCAGGAGCGATGACAAACTCAAGGGAAGTTAGGACTAGTTCTATTACTAAGACAAAACAATTTAGTGTGGGACCACCTTTCAAAGAAGATGGAATCCTCTTGCATCCTCCTTTGCTGGAAGGGCCACTCTCCACCTTCTACTCCATCAGGGGATGTGAACTCCCCAAAAATGAGGTAAGAGGTGTGGAGGAAGAGAAGGAAGAGAAAATTGCAGTGGATACCACTGAAGTGTTTGAAATATCTACAGGTTTCAGGAAAGGATGAACATCTAGAAGGGACATCAATAGAGGAAGATCCATCAAAGGAGCAATGAACACCTGCACCTTTCTAGGGTCAGGTGCATTTGTACTCATAATGGAAGTCAGAAGCGATATAGAGCTAGATTGAATTGAAGAAGAGGAGAGGAGGAGGATGTAGTAGGAAGGCTTGATATAGGGGTGGTCATCTCCTCTTCCTTCCTCTATAAGGAGGCCTACTCAGCCCTGAGAGCCTTTTTCCAATGCTTTTTCTCACGCACAAGGTGGTTTCTATGACTCTTTGAACCAGAGGCTAGAGGTTGTGAATGAGCATAGGGCTCTTGCTTGACCATGGAAGTGCCCACTACAACCGTTTCTGGTGTAGGAAAAAACTCTTGAACAAGTGTAGGAGGAATAGGTTGGGAAGCAATAGGGGGAGTCAGATCAAGTTCCTCGGCAGTGAACCTCTTCCCATTTACTACTTTGGGAGTAGGAGCAATAGGAGGCTATGAAGGACAAGACATAGAGGATTCCCCATGGGGGATTTTTTTCCTATTATACCAAATGGGCCTAGGCTCTGTGGGTAAAATAGGAAGCTCAAATGTGGGACAGTTGGTCTTTCACCAAGTAGACAACATATGATTCTCTCACAAACTTGAAACAAAATATTATGGTGCCACAATGTGGTGAGACGAAGCATCAGGATGGATAGTAGAGGAGGAAGAAGGAGGATCTTAGGATCACTTCTCTTCTTCTCTTCTACATGCCTTAGCGACATTGCTGTCAGCTTTTAGGAAAGCCCTATGTGAAATAGCATAAGCTGACAAATGGTATCTCACTTTCAGCCTTAGATGTCCTCTCTTATAATTTTGATATGTTTAGTATATAAGGTCTGTCCTGGGCGAGAGAGGACAGATGGGCATAGGCCAAGAGTAATCCAAGGAGTAACTACCATGAGCAACCGATGGTTTATAACCGGTGTCATGAATCACATGCACAAAACTCTCATGGATAAATTTTAAACATTTATGCTTGATGAAGGGTAAAACATTCATAGCCACTAACCAACGAATATCCAACTTCACTCTAAAGAATTCGGACCTAGGGATTATGTCAAACAAAATATTTATGAATTTAGGTCCAATCAAAATTGACAAGACAATACTACCCAAAGGGGGCATAGAAAGTTTGTCATGCATGCAGATGGTGCTCACAGGTGCATTGTACCCATCCTTATGCAAAAAATTGATTAGCATGATCTCCTTAGTTATGATGTTTACTTGAGACATTAGATCAATGAGAACACTTGCTAGGATGTTTTTGTTGATTTGTGCAGGGATTTAGAGAGGAGATGGTTCACTATTAAAACCCATTGGAAGATCTTGTGAAGTGAAGGTTATACCAGTACCACTTCTCATATTCTGCATAGAGGGGATAGGTTGATGCAAGAAAGAGGCCATCAAATGCAATGAATGACTCTCTTGGGGCCCTCTAGAGGTTGCAAGGAAGGACAATGACCCAATTAAGGTCTTGTTACACAACACCTTTGTAACCTTCCAACTACGCCTACTAGGGTCTCAAGTTGGCTTGTAAGGAGAAAATCCCAACAAAACTACACCCCACAACACTCCTAGACATAAGGAAAGGGACTTCTCTTCAAGACGTAACCAAAATGGTCGGCTGATTAGGTTCACCTCAAAAATGTAAGAGAGGAGGACCAACCACGTTCAAGGTCCTAGGTCACGAAGAGCCAAGAGTGGAAGACTACCCTAACTTACCTCACCCTAAAGGGGTGTCTTGAAATGAGGGATGAGAATGATGAGGACTATAAGGCCCTTCAATCACTTTGTGACTCTTGAACCGCCTTTGAGCTAGGGTGAGCCAGCTTTGGGTTCAATACCATACCGTAAGCTCTCACCGAGACAAAGTGTGGTCTTGGATGATAGCAGGATATGGTCAGGTTCTAGGGTGCACTTTGTGTGCATATGATCAGAGGACAAAAACTACATTGGGAACTACCAAAATGAGCTGATGACTCAGCTAGTGATTTCCAAGGGAAAAATTGAAACTACAAAAAGGAAGAGATATATAAGCAAATATGATAAGTAGATATATTAAAAGCTAGGGTGACAAATACAATTTCACAAAAGAGCTTGTTCGCCAGCTAGCTCCAAATTTAAGTCTACCTACACACAAGAAAGAGGAAAGTTGTTGGGGGGCTGTATAAGGCCTACCTCAGTTAGACCCCTATTTTGGTGTTTCCACCTCCATGAACATCCAAGATAGCAATAGTAGAGAAAATTATGATAAAGGAAGAATGAAAATAAAAAACATAATAAACACTACAAAACACTAATGTGGTACTCAACCAAATCATAGAGGAGAGGAGTGAAAAATCTTACCACCTCCATCAAGAGCTCACTAGCTAAAGGAGGAGAAAATGAGAGAACTCAAGCCCCTGCTACAATGGTGTTGTTCCACACTTTCTCTACAAAGTTGATGGAGTGTTGTTGCTACTGATATGGAGTTCCAAAGTGTTGCTTGAGAGTTAAAATGAAGGTTGAGAATGCAAGTGATTGCTAGAATACTTAGAGATTGCAAGAGGATGTGAAGAAGATTGCTAGAACTTGTGAAGAAGATGTTAAGAGATGTAAGGAATGAAGGAAATTTTTTTTTGAAGGTGGGATGAGAGAAATGACCATATTCAGATTAGTTGGTTGAAGAGGGGCATTACAAACCAAACCAAATGGGAAGTGTAATTCCTCTTCCAGCTTTAGACATAGGAATATATCAGGGATGTGAGCGTGTCGTGTGGACATCTATGTGCTACATGGTCATCCCTGATAGTTATTCTTTTGTCGACGAACAAAAAAAATTCCAAGTGGAATGAAGGTAGAGGGTTGATGTGGATTTTTTCCTTCAAATTTGGTTTTCTAAGGTGGAGTGTAAAAGGGGAATTTCAATAAGGGGTGCAAACTCAGACCTATACAATTGTAAATATCGTTTTGAAGATGCTCTTATTTGAACTCTAGGCATGAAATTTCTAGCCTTTTTTGTTGGTGTGATTTAAAATATATTTCTCACTTCTAATTAGGCATTCGAAGAAATTTGAGTCCGACCAGGTGTTGTAGAGAGAGAACTATTGATCATCAAAGCTTTCACTTCTCTGAAAAACTTATGGGAAATTCAACAAGTGGGCGACCAATTTTCACCTCATTGAATGACCTCTGAGATTTTATAGAAAGTTTTCTCTTCTTTGTGTGTGGTGGAAAAGGGTAGAAATAAATGCGAATAATACATAAAGATGACAATGTGCTAAAGCTTTTACAACATTTTAAACCATAACTATTCCTTATAACTGATATGATAGACACAAAATGTTGCATACCCTTCATTGTTGGGAAGAGAACAAGCAACAAAGGCTTGAGAAAGAATAATGCAATCTTTCAAATCTCCCCGTGGGAAGCACCCATTAAGGTCCAATCAGACATAATAAAACTCTAAAGATTAACAAAAATATTCAAAAATTTACAGAATCCTTCTTCCTTTACAACATAATATGGAAAATGGCAATACCCTTTACAAATTATGGAAAATTTCAAGACCCGATCTAATTTCTAAAAGGTAGCATTCAATATAGAAGCTTGACAACATGTAAATCAGTTATCCAAACTACCAATGCAACTTTTAACACAATCTTTCAATATGAATGAAACATGAAAAATATATTTTACAAACACCATAGCATGCACAATTTCAAATATTTCTCCCAAATAGATCAAACTTCTATGATATATAAACTGAAAACAAGTTATGAATGCCAATCCAATGATAGTATGAATTAAATATAGCATGCCAGAGAGAACAACAATATTCTATAAATACCCTCCTACTTTTGAGAAAATAGAACTCCCTAATAATATACATATCCCTCGAAAGTATTTTCGAAGAAAATAGCTAAAATCTCTAAAATCCTTTTTTAACTCAATGTTTCCAACCCCTATTTATATCCAAAAGAAGAGGACACCATCACAAACATTCTAGAAGAAAAAAATTCCAAATTCCTGAACCCGATAGCTCACAATCTGATCCTAGATCTTGATTACATCGAAGCAATCTCTGCTCATTAAGAATCAACTACTTCATTAATGGCTTAAGATATTTTAGCAAAGATAGTTGTCAAAAAATAATCATATTTTAACATAGCCTAGCAATATCTGATCAATCAACTATGGAGGTTGATGACACCAACTCAAATGTTCCACCCCGAAAGTAGGACGCCTGCTATACTCCCTGACAAACTCAATGCAAAAAGATCACTCTATTAAAAAGTACAAACTACTTGATGCAAATAGATGTCATGTCAAGCGACTAGGTGATCTCATAATTTTGAGAGTAGTTTTGATGAAAATCCCCACCAAGCTGACACATACCTTAGTTCACGCCCAAAAGGAAAATGATTCATAAATTTGTGCATCCACCACATGGCACATTGCATGCCTTTATGTAGAAGCATTCTTTGTCTTTTGGGCATGGATTCCTTGTGAAGCAAAAAAGAGTAAGGGCTAAAAACCAAACAAAAGTTTAAAGGAAAAATTGCTTTATAGGACCCATACATCCAAGGTGGCATATGAGTCCTAGATCACTAGATCTAGAACAAACAACCCAAAAACATGAAATATGATTGGCCATTGGTTGATTTTCAAGATTATCCTCAAAAGAATGCATTAAATAAGACTTATGGATGCAAAATAAGACCAAATAAGGAAAAATCTAAGCCCAATTTTAGTAAGGAATGGCCCAAAAAAGTGTCAACTTGTAAAGGGATACATTTTTCTAGACTACATAGCTAAAAACATTATTTTTCTCACATTTCAACCTATATTTGTCTCAACATTTTCTTTTGTATTTTATTTTATTGTCATTTCTTAGCTCATGGAGAAGGATATGATTTCTACATGAGATTATCTTCATTGCATCTAGATTTTAGTTGATTTGCATATGCTTGTAAAAATTTATCACTCTCATAATTTCACTCTCAATTCCCAGTCAGTGTATTTGGGGCCTACGTAGCTTAGGCCTGTTGTGTAGACCTATTCCAAAGTGTGCAAAGATTAGTGGAACATCATACAAGGAATTTTGGGTCGAGGGGAATTTTCTTGGAGATCCAGAAGGTATTTCATCTTGTGATGGGTATCTTCTCATGTTCTTTGTTTGACATTCATGTTTGATCTTGTATTGGGGTTTGTAACCCTTTGAGGCTAACACAGATCATTGTTGGAGCTAGTGAATCATGTTTAAGATTAATTTTAATTCATAGGAAAGAAGCTAGCCAATATTTTAGGATTAGAATTCAAGTATTTTGAATATTCAAATATGGTTGTAAGGATAATCCCTTTGTTCCAGTTGTATTATTTTTAAATGCCTTGCGACAAGCCTGTGAGCCCTTAGACATTCCACATATGAGGCATATGATGCATGTGTGACTTCAAGTGATTGAATCAATGAATATGCATATTTTCTAATCATTTCTTATGTTATTTTGTTATGTTGAACTCTAAGTTACATAGTTGGGTTCTTCGTTCTAGACCCTCCATCCATGACTGCACCATAAAATTTATCTAATATTGAATAATCAGAATAATGAAAATGTTTACATAGCACAATTAAACACCAAATCAATGTTTCTCTCTTGAATTATCTTAAAATAGTATAGTACCAAAAATTCTAGCTCAATGATCTTTATAACTAGCAATTGCACCTTGATGTGCAATATGTACGCCAAAGAGGTGTGGAAGGTAAATTTGAAAAAAGGAAATTAGTTTTTGGGTTCATTGGTGCAATAAAGGTCTTATTGGAGAAGTAATTTGTTTCCATTTACAAGATCCAAACATGATTGAAAAAAAACCTGTGAATCCAGAAAATAATCAAGCTCCTTTACCATAAATATCTACATGCATGGCTCCATTTTGTTTTATTTTACTATTTTATTAATGTAAATTTCCCTTGTTAGGTCTATCATTATTGATACGTAGTTTAAATGTTTCACAACTTTGATTAATTTAATTGTCAAATGTGATATCATCAACAATGCCAACCAACAAGAGTTCAAATAAAGAGGAAAAAATTATTCAAAACACACATCACACTAACAAATGACAAAAAAATCTCATACAATGACTTTCTAAATCGAGACTATTTGAACCTATGTGTACCCTAACAAAAAATAAGAAACAAGGACATGGTAATGTCTAGCTGTAAGAAAATGTACTTACCTTTTTTTCTGTAAATATCCATACTCTATTCTAAAGCTCCCATTTTTTGCACACATAGGTAGAATGCTAACAAAATTAGTGAGATTTGGCTTTACACTTGTAGAATATTTTTAACAAAATCATATTGTGCAATTATGGAAAACCAATAATTAACAATTTGAAATTTGACCACATTAACAATTTTTTTTTGGTTGAGGACTTGCTTGGAAGGGTAAATTTCCTTTGTTGCAACAACTATGTCAATTTTGAATCTACTCAATTCTGCTAGTGTTGTATGAATTACTGCATGATGGATGCATGAACTACATTTCACCACATTAAAATAATGCTCATATTGTATGGTCATGGTGATGTTCATGATCATGATCATGGTTGTAGTTATGGTTATGATTGTGATTGTACTCATGGCTATGGTTCTCTTTGCAAATACCATGATCAAGATCAGGATTGTGAGATTATTTGCATGTCCATTTGCATCTGAGTCATTGTAGCGCCTATTGATGATGATGATGATGATGAGCGTGACCAAATTTCTCTCCTTTCAAGAGAAGCATGTTGCAGAATGTCACAATCAGGCAAGTGCTTGTGTCTGCTAGCACAACCATCCACAAGTAGATAAAACTCATGAAAGTAAGTAAAACCAAGGCCACCTTAGTCAATAGGGAGAATGCAACATTTATGTATATTTCCCTCAATGATCTCCACTCTAATTTCATTATAGTAGAAATATTCCTTATGTCATTAGACATGAGATATACATTTGTAGATTCCATGGCTGTCACAGAGCCTTCCATAGGCATGGCTATTCCCACATCTACTACTATTACTTTAGCTCTCCAATATCTCTTTTTATGTGGCTCTCACTCCTCTATCTCCAATTAGAGGAGTGAGAGACATTTAAGTCATGTATTTCTTTTTTCAAATTATATTTTAAAATTATACAAGAGATGAAAATTGTTCTTTATATAAAATAATACTTAGCCATAACCATAATCAACCTGCCAAAAAAATCATCCAACCTTATCTAGAATCGTGCCCTTGCTAGCCTATCTTGGCCTGAGAGTGAAGTGTCATAGAGCTTGAAACAATAACCTTGATGGTAGAAGCCATTTTCTTTTTCATGAAGGGTAGGGGCCTTCCTTAGGTGCGTGCACCATCTCACATAACTCCTTAGAGCCTTCATCTCTAAAACCAAAGAGGTCATCTCCACCATTGAAATAGAATAATCATTTGTAGTAGAAGAGGCAGAATTGGCATACAAAGATGATAAGGAGTAATAAAATGATAGCTTAGATCTATCATGTCCACCATGTGGCCTATTTTGAAGCTTTTATCCTTTTAGTCTCAGTGGAGGAGTTTAAGCATATTGATAGTAGCTGAGTTTAAGCATATTGCTAGTAGAAAAACACAATTTGCATCAGGAAGCAAAATAATAATAAAAAGCACTTATACACACTGGTAGATAAAAAATCCTCTTTCCATTGAGACATCCACATCTCCATAATCCACTAATTCAGATTTGATGAGATTACCAAGAGATTATGAAACTTACAAATTAAGATTAGTTTCATACGTTCTCTTAAAATTTCTAATATATCCTCTCCAAGATCAATAATTGGGGTCAAAATAGGGGAGTTCCAAAACTAATCTACAACATATTTGGTTTGTCTCTGAGTAGTTGACCCTACCCTAGCACTATACCCAGGGATGAAGTTACGTCTTTGCAGTGAGAATTCTACATCTTGCAACTAATAATTCTTTGTGTTGACCTACATTTGCTATGATTTATGACTGTGTACAATGGAATAACCTTTGTTATTGGATATTGCTACCTCTCAACAAGAATCCCCATTCCCCATCGATATGAACACAAGCGCAAGTGCGGTAGGACCCTAATCGCACTGATGTGCTATCAGATCCCTACTCAAGCACCATTCTAGGGTTTGCATTACTATCATTTGAGCATGCAAAGGAGTAGAATATTGAATTATCAAGGATTCATCCCCTCAACATCTTGCTAGAGTAGTATAAGGATTCAAACTAGGAGATTAATTCCCCAAGCACCCAAAGAGAGATGAACAAGTGGTTGAAATATATATTCATATTTAGTCTAAAAAGAACATGCCCTAAATTCCCTCATAATATTCTATATAAAAAAAAGAATACTCCTTCAGATCATTCATAGATAGAGGTTCTAATGTAATAGAATAGGGTATAAATTTTGAAGAGAACATATTGTTTATTTTCAAAAAATCCATTTTTACTTTTTTAGAATAATGTATTATGTATTATCATAAAGTGATTAATCTTATTTTGTGATAAAATGATTATCCTTTATTTTCAATCTCATTTATGTACCTTTATATAGTTTACATCTATTTTGCAAGTCATAGTTTGTGTCTTATCAGATTTATGCAAGTTTCAATTGTAAAAAAATATCATTTGAGCTCTTAGACATCACTTGCCATGAAGCAGAGCCGTGAAATAATAGAAAATGGAATGGATAAATCACTCCTAAATTTTTGAAATTAGTAAGAAACCAAAAAAAAAAAATCCATGAAAACATAACAAAAATAATGACAAACAAATCACCAAACTAAAAAATGAAAAATAAACTTCAAAAATTGAATGCATCATAAAAGAAAAAAATATTATTAACAACTAACCTTAAGTTTGTTAACTATTTTTACTACTTGGGGCTGGATGCAGTCTGCCACACCAAATACTCCTACAAATTTTGTATCTACTCCTACATATACTAATATGGAGCCTTCCATATTCCACAAGTCCAATGGTACATCTATAATTCACCATTGGAAAAACGTTAGCAGTCTGAAAGCTATAATAGTAATAATAATTATTACGACAAGCATTAATTTTACCTTGGCCCCAACAAAGCCAATTTTTCAAATGGTTGTTGCCGATGTAATTTTTATGGCCAACCATTAGCTCGCATATGCCCTCTCCTTGCAATATATTGAAATATTTTCTTGTTGTACCTCTCCTACACCTTTTCCACCTTCTCTCCTCTTTGTCTCAATATCCTCTGTATACTAAAAAATCCTTCCATTTATATCTCCATGGTTTTGGTTAATCCAATCATGTCATTATGGAAAGACTTTACCAACTTATTCATAAGTGAAGTTTTTTGGAATTGATCATCATGAGCCCTATGTGAAGATCGCTTACCCCTTGGGTCAAGGGCTTAGAGGTTTTGGTTAATATGTGACAAAAGAGCTCCATGACCACTGACATTGTTGTTTTGATTTCATACAACACTTCGCATGGTAGTATACTGAGGTGGTATTTTACCAAAGAGGAAGCTTAAAGTATTCTCCATGTAATAAAATGCCTATATTATTTATGCTTTGATGGATGTACATACCCTATTCCAATGCTCCTATTTTGGTACATATAGGGAGAATTCTAGAATAAGTTGTGGAGTGTAGCTTTACACATGCCAATTGCATTTTCTTGAAAGTTTCTAAAGCTTTTTAAAAAAATCCATTTTGTACATATCGTACAATCATTGCATTCCATGAGATAACCTCTCTTTGAGACATTCTGTGAAATAGTTCATGTTCCTTTTCTATGTCTACTAGAGCATTTCCAACTATAATATCTAAAAAAAATCATCCTTCCATGATGCTTTGATGGATGTCCATACCTTGTTCCAAAGCTCACATTTTGGCACAGGTAGGAAGGATACTGGTGAAGGTTGTGGAATTTGACTTTACACCTTCCAATTACATTTGCTTAAAAGTTTCTAAAGCCTTCTCATCAAATTCATTTTGTACATATCCTGCAATCATTTCATTCCATGACACTGTGAGATATTTTTCAAGTATTATGTCAAACAATTCATGTGCCTTGTTAATACTTCCACTTTTTGCATGCATGTCTACTAGGGAAATTGCTACTATAATATCTAAAAAAAATTCCTCTATCCTTTATTCTTTAATGGATGTACATACCATTCCAAAGCTCCCATTTTGGCATGGATGGGGAGGATGCTAGCAAAAGTTGCAGAATTTGGCTTTAAATCTAACAATTTCATTTGCTTGGAAATTTCTAAATCCTTTTCAACAAATCCATTTTGTGCATATCCTACAAGCATTGCAGTCCATGAGACCACATCTCTTTGAGGAATCTATTGGGTTTGAGAAAGACAAATCCATAGAACCCAATGAACACCTACATGCAAGAAACTTGTCATAGAGAAAGAGAGAACAAAACAAGGGTTTGGCTTTGACAATGTGCAAAATGTATTATCAGAAAAATGAATGAATCAAGATAAATGAATAAAAGAGATCAATCCTTATAAAAGGAGATCTAAACCTAAAGGAAACCATAACCCTAAAGGTGAGTGCATTTAATAATTAATATTAATTATTAAATGACTAATATATGTGCATAAAGTGAGTTCTTAAGAGGAGAGTAAAGTTAATTAATTACTTTACTCTAACACCCCCCTTAAGATGAGCTACAATGTAGCTACAAACAATGTAGAAGAAAGAAAAGGAACCACAATGCATGAAAGTAAAATTGGGTCCCGACAACTAGGCCTGATCAGGTACCCAAATACAACCAAATCTCTATAAAGCGGAGAAAAGGAGAAAACCCAGTGGGAAAAAATTCCTCTCCAAAAAGAGATGAACAAGAGTGAAAGAAGAAGAGAGATAGGAGGACTCAACATGAACCCCCAAGAGCTGCTTCTATCACACAAGTACAAAATATGGTCCCCCCATAGGAGAGAGAAGAGACTCCAAAGCCCCCCAGAATGAGAGAACCCCTATGCCAATGATCAAACCAATGTGTCTCCTCAGAGGAAGAAATAGACGGTCAAGGAAGAGGAAATCCCTAGATGTGAGGTGAAAAGGAAGTCCTGGATGATGCTCATTGAAGAACAGAACTATAGTATGAGTGTCTAAAGAATGGGATGGTGAATCAAACAACTCAAGATGATCCTGATATGGAATCTCCAATGAAGATGGGATAGCAGGTGTGCTAAAACTATCATCTATGAGGAAAGGAATATCCTCTGATATGGCCTCAACAACTACACTTGATGGCTCGATGAGTGGAGCAACAATGTCAGTCATAGCTGAAGAGGAATCCTATTGAACAGATGTGATCTCAACAAGAGGTAGAGGTGTAGAAGTCTCAACACTAGTCTCATGAATAGATGGAAGAACACATAAGTTCAAGTGACCAAACTTCACCTCAGATACTACATGCTCTCTTGTAGAAAGAGAGGAAAAATAAGACAGTGGAGATGGTGGACCAAAGTGTGTGAATGCATACAAATGGGAAGAATGATCAACTATCCCTGTTGCAACAATGTTGCCAATCTGAATGTCTCTGATGTGCACTGAATCAAGTGTGAGCTCAACTATTTTCCTTGTCCCACTGTGAGCAATCTGATAGATGGAGAGAAGGTTAATGGACAAAGATGGAACACATAGTACATCATTGAATGTACCATCATCAATGTTGATAGAACCTTTCCCACATACACTCATATAAGTGTTATTGCCCATCAATATGTGTGGTGAGGATGTAGCCTCGAAAGATGAGAACATGTTTTGAGAAGATGCCATATGGTGTGAAGCACCTGAATCTAGTAGCCATCTAGATGAATGTGAACTGGTGGTTGCACATAATGCATGACCCTTATGTGGGGCCTGTTCATCTATCTAGAATGAAGATGATGAAGAGGAAGAAGAGTGATGAATATTGTTCCTCTCAAGAAGAGCTGTCAAATCTAAAACATGTTTTGCATATGCATCTATCTTCTTCTCATAACACTTGGACTCATCATGTCCTGGCTTAGTACAACAAGCACACTTAGGTTTGTCTTTCTTTGATGATTCCCCCTTAGGAGAAGGTGAATTAGAGGTGTGCTATGAACTAGAATCTGCCCAATGCTCTGTGGTCTTTGGTTTTTGTTTCTGCTTCTGCTTCCCCTGAGATGACTATGCTACCAATGCTTGGTATTGTGATCCTGTAAGAGCATCCAACTGTGATATCTTCGCTTGCTCTCATGTCAACCAATCACAAAACACCTCAAATGTACGCATGGTAAAGTGGTTTCCCAATGCATCCATGGTGGAATAGAATGTCAAAGAGAAGATATGAAATGAAAACTGAAGCTTGGAGAGGATCAGGAAGATGCTCTCTATAGCAGTCTTAATCTTGCCACAACCCTACAAGATAGATCTCTGTTGTTTGAACTTCATCAAAAAGTCCTCAATGAAAGGAAATGAATCGGGAACCAAGGAAGTCAACTTGACCTCAAGTTGCAATTCTCTGAACTCATTAACAATGCCAAAAAGTCCATCAAACTTGGTCCAAATGGCTCTAGGTGTGAGACACCCTGCAAGATGAAACAGGAGGCTATCTGCAATGTGCAAAGCCATCAATCCCATAGCCTAATCCATATTGTTCCTATGTTGCATAACCTCAAAGGGGTGAGTCAACTAAGGCTGAACCTCATCCAAATAGGACCATAACCCTCAAGACTGGAGAAGTGTCATCATGCGACCCTTCCAAGTGTGATAATTATGCGGTGTGAGAGGTTCAATAGATCTATCGGCCATCCTGTGAACTGTGCCTCAACTGCTCTGAATTTTTTATTATTATTATTTAGTGGTCTTTTAGAACTAGATAGAAGATGTAGAAGGGGTTTTTTGTTTCATTTTGGTGTTTATATATTCTGGTTTTCTGATGTAAATGACAGAAAGCAAGAAAAAAAATTCCCCCCACAATGCAAAAATCCAATCCCCAGTACAAACTGAAAGCAAAAAAACAATAGAAAGCAGTATATGTTTGAGACAAATCTCTGTGTACTTGAATAATTTTCTGATGAAATAAACTACAAATATAGAAAGAGCACAGAACCACCTTTTTGATGCCTATTCACTTTTGAAAAATAGAGCGAAAATGAGCAAGTTATGCCCCTCAGAATACAAAAATATCATCTGACTTTGACTGCAAAAAAATGCAACCAAACTAGAAAAATTTGAAAAATTTCCTACACCATCAGGATGGGCTCAGAGCCAGCTTTCGAATGCCTATTTCTATTCAAAAATATGAGTTAAAACACCCGAGATATTCCCATTTTACTGAAAGTTGGTTGAAAAATGACACAATGCAAAAGTGTTTGAGCCCTTAGGGGCTGAAGATCTTCGGCCGCTGGTCATGTGAATGACTAGGGGTGAGCGGTGGGTGCTGGCAGTGAGCACTGGCAGTGGGCATTGGTGGTTACTAGGTCGGTTGCGGTGGCCAGGCAGTGGTTGGGTGGCTCTGCTAGCCGGAGCGGCTGGTGGGTGGCCACTCAGTGGCCGGCGGGCAGCGGCCCAAAAAATGAACTGGTTGCGTAAAGAATTAAATAAAAAAACCTTTGTTTTTTTATTTTTTTTATTTTTTTTGAATTTTTTTGTCTCAGAAAGCATGCCCTGGGGCCGTACGGCCTTGGGGCAAAAAAATTTTGCTTCCTTGAGCAACTGTGGCAGAATCAGACATATTTTACATGAAATTAGGGGTTTTTGGACACTGCAAGCTCAATGGTGAGGTCCATTTGAGCTCAAAGTGCACCAAAAAAAAGAACCCCCTATTCCAAATAAAAATAGAAAATAAACACATATCTGATGCAACCAAAACCTAGATCTCTAATTCTTTCAAAAACTAAACAAGCTACAGTAGATCTGACTCTGATACCATGTTGGATTTGAGAAAGACAAATCCACAGAACCCAATGAACACCTGCATGCAAGAAACTTGTCACAGAGAAAGAGAGAGAACAAAACAAGGGTTTGGCTCTGACAATGTGCAAAATGTATTATCAGAAAAATGAATGAATCAAGAGAAATGAATACAAGAGATCAATCCTTATAAAAGGATATCTAAACCTAAAGGAAACCCTAACCCTAAAGGTGAGTGCATTTAATAATTAATATTAATTATTAAATGACTAATATATGTGCATAAAGTGAATTCTTAAGAGGAGAGTAAAGTTAATTAATTACTTTACTCTAACAACATCTTGTCAAACACTTCACGTGCCTTGTCTATGCTTCCACATTATTCATACCTGTCTCCTAGGGCACTTGCAACTACATCTGAAAAAAGTCCTCTATCCTTTATGCTCTGATGGATGTCCATACCCTGTTTCAAAGCCTCCATTTTGCATAGGCAGGGAGAATCGTAGCAAATGTTGAGGAGCAAGGAGTTTTTGCATGGGATGGGTAGTGAATTTTTTGGGTAGCTTTGTTATTATTGATGAAATTTAGGATTTTCTCATGACTAAATTGGATGATATCACTAATTGGTGGAGTAGAAAGACTCATAATTCAAACATGAAGATAAATATATGAACCAAAATATTAGATTATAAATTATATAATCTATACAGAGAAGATAAAAACATTTGAGCTTCAAAACCTATTACTGATAACTGAATATATGTTACCTACAGAGAAATTTGGTTCAAAAATTTGGGTACAACAAAGCAAATATATGTTGCAAATTTTTTTTGGAGTGGATATCAGTTAAGCTAGGCTCAAACACCACATTAGCAACACACTTGTATAGAGACAATACAAGGCTTTGTTCCTGTTTGACTATAATTGCATAGCACACTTTGTATGCCTCTTCAGGCATAAAACTTCCTTCACCTTGGTCTTTCCCATAAAAATTCATGCACAATGAAAAGGACATGGAATTGCTTAGCGATGTATTTTTGGAAATCTTCAACTAATTCTCCTAATGAATACATGTTGATTTTTGTAGCTCGAAAGGTGGGATGTGGAGTTGTTTTAAAGTAACTCGAGTTGGACATGCTTTAAATCACTTTAAAGAAACTCGCGTTAGAAATGATTTAAAGCAATTCGAGTTGTATTTTCAACAATAGTAGGATTTTATTCTTTAATAGAATGTTTCTGAGTTTGTCAGGATAAGATAAATCCAAGAGTGATTTTATGTGTATTTAAAGCCAAAGAAAGCAAGGAAAGATTCTTTCCTTGCACGCTAAGTAAAGCAGTTAGGCTCTATAAATGTAAGATTGTTGTAGCAAACTCATATTGCATTTTCAAAAGAAAATTTTGTTGTTAGGTTGAATAGAAGATCTAACATTTGCAGGTTTTTCCCCGCATTGGGGTTTCCTGGGTATATCTGTGTTATTGTCTATTTGTGATTGGCTTCATGTTATTTTTTCTTCTACTGTTATTAGTTGTTAATTAACCCAATTGTGTTAATTGTTATAAATCAGATTTCTTTCTATGAATTTATTGTCCAATTAATCTATTGCTCTATTATAGAAATTAACATGGTATCAGAGCTCTAAACTCTAAATATGAAGCCAATAATTGTGACGCAGATTTCAAGAAAATAAAAAAAAAATAGATTTTTGTCTCTAGTTCTTTTGTGGCTATGGAAACCAATGTTCGATACAAGGATAGGCTATGGCAACCAGTGTCTAATTTCTTGTAGTGGGAGGTTTAGATTACATCTGTTCTCAAGGAGAACAAACTGTGGATCTATGCTAGTATAAAAGTGACACCACCAACAAATGATCCTGTTGCCTTAGATTCGCTTGAAGTCAAAGAGGCCAAGGCTCAGAGGATTATCCTGGATGGAGTAAGAGATCATTTAATTCCTCATTTATCAGGGAAAGTCACTACTAAGGAGATGTGGGAAACACTCACAAAACCTTATCAGAGCGAATATCAGAGTTGTAAGATGATACTCAAGGACAAATTGCATAATACCAAGATGTCCAAAGGCAAGAGTGTGACCTCTTACTTGTCCAAGCTGACACAGGTTAGGGATGAGCTTGTTGCTATTGGAGAGATGAATAATGAAGTTGAGTTGGCGCGTATAGCCTTGAATGGTTTTTCAAAGCATTGGGAAATTTTTGTCAAGTGTGTTGTCGGTAGAGATCGGCTACCTGATTGGGCAAGACTTTGGGATGAGGGTATGTGCAAGATCATGATGGGCCAAAAAGTGGCAATATGACGGGTATGTGGCTGACGAATTTTTTATTAGCCAAAATTGATGAAACGAAAAGGGTTTTTAAAGGAGATGCTCAACTTTCCACCAATATAAATTATGGCTTACTTTGAATTTAATAAGTAATTATTATTTATTTTCTATTTGAATTATGACTAAAGTCCTGATTGATAGACTGATTGAAAAAAATCTATAGCTTTGAAATGGTATCACATTTTTTGAATCCAAAACATGCATCACATTTTTTGAATCCAAAACATGCATCACATTCTATGATTCACATACTATAGGATTAAAAAAGGAAAAATTGAATTTCATAAAGTTTTGACCAATTTAAGGTGGTCAGACATACGAGCTTTTATATTTTTTTAAAGTTGTAATAAAAAATTCATAATTAATTATTTACTTGGAAAAAAATTATAAAAAAATATGTATCACATCGAGACATGAGTCATCTACTTAAATCTAAAATCTTATAAAAAAATATTATCATTTTATTGTGGTTAGGGCAGTCAGATAGATGCCTACTTATTTTTTCCCTAAAATTTAAGTACTACTCCATTGAAATTTCAAATTTTCACCAAATAGATTTTTTTTTTTTAAAAAAAAACACAGTAGTGTAGAAACTACATTCAATTTGCTACAAATTCTATTCTTACATATTTTTGAAATAATATAGATAATTTATTCAATTTTTTACATCAAGTTGCCTAACTCTAATTTTTCTGAATTTTTTGCCACTTAAGGGCCTGTTTTTTCCATGATGATCTTGCACATACCCATGATTTTGTTTAGGAGGAGATCCGTGAAGGTGATCATCGAGGAGATCAAATGAAGAAGGGTCAAGACAAGAAAATCTTGCTCTTGCAAGCAAGGGTAAGAAAAAGTCCAATAAAGAGAAATCAGAAGGTTCTTCTTTCATGTGTGGGAAGAAGAAAGATTTGAGCAAAATAAAATGTTTTTGCTGCCATCAGATGGGTCACTATGCCAGTTTGTGTTTGAATAAGAAAAATAAGGACAAGCAGAAGAAGCAAGTTTCTGCTACAGTAGAGGTGGATGAGTTTGCATCATGATTTGAGAATGAGTTTTCACTCATTGCCTGTCTCTCAAGTTCAATTGCCAACAGGGTATGGTATATTGATAGTGGGGCTTCTCGCCACATGACGGGAGTCAGAGAATGTTTCACCAAGTTGGAGGAGAAGAAGTTGGATTCCTATATTGAGCTTGGAGACAATGCTAAGTACCATGCAACTGGTATTGGCACCATCAAGTTTCAGAGGGAGTCTGGCAAACCTTTGTTGGTGGAGGATGTGTTGTATGTCCTTGGCATAACAAAGAATTTAATCTCAGTTTTTACTTTGGAAGACAAGGGTTACATTGTGACCTTTGAAAGGGGAAAAGTCTATTTTCATCCCAAAGATTCCAAGGTTGCAATTTAAGTGATTGGAGTCAAGAATGACAGCTTGTTTCAGTTACAGTTTGAGCTAGCACATGCATTGGTTAGTAGTTGTAAAGGGATAGGAGAGTTGTGGCACAAGAGGATGACTCACCTTCACCATGGAGCACTTAATATTCTTAAGGAAATAGTGACGGTGCTGCCTGAGATGAAGACAAAAAGCATGAGGTGTGCAAGGGTTGTGCTCTTAGGAAATATGCCAAGTTTTCCAAGCATGGACATTAGATCTGAAGGGATTTTGGATCTTGTACACTCAGATGTGTGTGGGCCCATGTCAACAACATCCTTGAATGGATATGAGTACTTTGTTACTTTCATTGATGACTTCTTCAGGAAGACATGGATATATTTTTTGAAGAATAAAGATGAGGTCTTTAGTAGGTTCAAAGAGTTTAAGGCTCTCATGGAGAACCAAACTGGGAAGAAGATCAAGATACTAAGGTTTGATAATGGAGGTGAGTATACCTCAAATGCCTTCAAAGATTTATGTGCTCAGGAATGTCTCAAGAAAGAGTTGACAGTTTCATACAACCCTTAATAGAATGGGGTTGTTGAACGGAAGAATAGGGCTATAGTTGGAGCAGCCAAGGCCATGCTTCATGATTAGGATCAGCCTTGGTTCTTATTGGAAGAATCTTCCAACACGACTGTGTATTTGTAGAATAGGAGCCCTCAAAAAGTGTTGGGCAAGTTGACTCTAGAAGAGGTGTTCATTGATAAGAAACTAGATTTGGGGCACATTCGCATCTTTGGATGCCTTATGTATTGTCACATTCCTGTTGAGAAGAGAACCAAGTTGGAACCTACTGTAGAGAAGGGTATCCTTATTACGTACAATGAAACTTCTAAGGCTTATCGGGTTTACATTCCTACTCTCAGCAAAATAGTGGTTTGCAGAGGTGTGAAGTTTGAGGAAGAGAGGGCTCTTCAGAAGTCAAGAAACTTGATGAATGAGCAAGAACAATCACCCATAGTTGAGGTAGCACAAATTACTCAAACTTCAATCACACAACCTAGAGAGCAGAGCAAGCAGGCCGAGCAGGGTGATCAGACAGAGGAACAAATAATTCCTCAGCCTCAGATTCCTATTATTGAGAAGAGGAGAAACAAGGTGGTTGAGCAGACATTAAGAGAGGCTCAAGAATATGTAGGTGATCCTCAAGATTTAGTTAGATAGAGAAGGGCTCCCATAGGTTATTCTAAGTATGTGGCACTTATGAGTGAATTAATTGAAGTAGAGTCTTCCAACTTTCAGGAGGTATCCAAGCACCAAGTGTGGAGAGATGCCATGGTGGAAGAGTATTCTTCCATCATGAAGAATAGTGTGTGGGAGGTAGTACCATGACTAGAAGATAAGATTGTGGTGGGCTCAAGATGGTTGTATAAGATTAAGCATGTTGTAGATGGTAGTGTGTAAAAGTTCAAAGCCTGATTTGTGGCTAAGGGGTTTTCTTAGAAGGAAGGAGTCGCCTATGATGATACCTTCACTCTAGTAGCCAGGTACTCATCCATAAGAGCTATCATTTTTGTAGTAGCAGAAATGGGTTGGAGGATTTACCAGATGGATGCAAAAATGACCTTCCTCAATACAGTGATTGAGGATGATATTTACATAGAGCAGCCAGAAGGATTTGAAGCACATGGGAGAGATTCTCATGTATGTAGGTTGAAAAGAGCACTGTATGGACTCAAGCAAGCTTCTAGGGCGTGGTATTCATGTATTGATAGTTCCTTGTAGAGCATGGGCTTCATCAAGAGTGAGGCAAATCCAAACCTATACTATGTTCAGGTGAAGGGTGAAATTCTCATATTGGTGTTATATGTTGATGACTTATTTCTCATAGGGTCAGAGGAGCTCATAGCACACTGCAAGTGGGATCTTGCTGGAGAGTTTGAGATGAAGGACCTGGGATTGATGCACTACTTTCTGGGATTGGAATTGTGGCAGAAAGAGGGAGATATCTTCCTTGGACAAGGGAAGTACTTAATTGATATCTTGAAATGATTCAGGATGGAAAATTGTAAGCCTATGTCAACGCCACTTGTGACCAATTGGAAAAAGATTGATGCTTCTAGATCAGAGGTAGTGGACCCAACTTTATACAGATAGTTGATAGGCTCTCTTATGTATCTAGTCAACACCAGGCCAGACATTTGTTTTGCAGTGAACTCACTCAGTCAGTTTATGGTGGAACCTAAATGTGTGCACTAGATAGCTACAAAGTATGTTTTGAGATATCTTCGAGGAACAATTGATTATGGTTTGAAGTATGTTCAGTAGGATGGAGTGAAGCTCGAGGGGTTTACCAATGCAGATTGGGTAGGCAGTATAGCTGATCGGAAGAGCACTTTAGGGTGTAGCTTCAATTTGGGATCAAGAGTAGTCTCTTGGTACAATAGGAAACAAAAGTCAGTTGAGCTGAGTTTTGCAGAGGCCAAGTATATGGCAGCTAGTATGGCTACATGTAAGGCTATCTAGCTTCAAAAACTTCTAGTTGGGATATTTGATTAGGAGCTGGATTATACAGTCATTTACTGTGATAATCAGAGTTGTATCAAACTCTCTGAGAATCTAGTGTTTTATGACAAGTCAAAGCACATTGAGATCAAGTACCACTTCATCAGAGATTGTGTGGAGAAGGGGATAGTGAAGCTCAATTACATTCCTACGGACAGATAGATAGCAGATATCCTCACAAAGGCCTTGATGAAGAGAAAGTTTGAATTCTTCAGGGACAAGTTGGGTGTGGTGCAGAACACCTTCCTCGCTAAGAGGGAGTGTTGATTTTTGCAGCTCGAAAGGTGGGATTTAGAGTTTTTTTAAAGCAACTTGAGTTGGATATGCTTTAAATCACTTTAAAGCAACTTGAGTTAGAAAATCTTTAAAGAAATTTGAGTCGTATTTTCAGCAATAGCAGGATTTTTATTCTTTAATAGAATGTTTCTAAGTTTGTGGGGATAAGATAAATCCAAGAGTGATTTTATGTGTATTTAAAGCCAAAGAAAGCAAGGAAAGATTCTTTCCTTGCATGCTAAGTAAAGAAACTAGGCTCTATAAATATAAGATTACTGTAGCAAACTCATATTGTATTTTTGAAAGAAAAGTTTGTTGTTAGGCTGAATAGAAGATCCAACATTTGTAGGTTTTTCTCTGCATTGGGGTTTCCTAGGTATATCTATGTTATTGTCTATTTTTGATTGGCTTCATGTTATTTTTTATTTCACTATTATTAGTTGTTAATTAACCCAATTGTGTTAATTGTTATAAATCAGATTTCTTTCTATGAATTTATTGCGCAATTAATTTGTTGCTGGGTTATAGAAATTAACAATGAAGAGGTACATCAACATTAAGACAATGTTGTTGAGGAAAGAGAAGAAAATATTAGAGTAGAAAAATTGAAAGGAAGCTCGTATAAGTTTATTTTCTTCAGGTCTTAGGGTGCTTAAGGTCTTCTCCAAATCCACAACATTCTTAGAAATGAACTTAAGCTAGAGAGTGAATTCATAGTCAGTGTATTTGGGGCCTACATAGCTTAGGCTTGTTGTGTAGAATTATTCCAAAGTGTGCAAAGGTTAATGGAAAACCATACAATGAATTTTGGGTCTATGGGAACGTTATTGGAGATTCACAAGGTATTTCATCTAGTGATCATGGGTATCTTCTCATGTTATTTGTCTGATATTTACATTTGATCTTGTATTGGGGTTTGTAACCCTTCGAGGCTAACACAGATCATTTTTGGAGCTCGTGAATCATGTTTAAGATTAATTTTAATTCATAGGAAAGAAGCTAGCCAATATTTTTAGGATTATAATTCAAGTATTTTGAATATTTAGATATGGTTGTAAGGATAAGCCCTTTGTTCCAATTGTATTATTTGTAAATGCCTTGAGACAGGCCTGCGAGCCATTAGACATTCCACATATGAGGCATATGATGCATTTGTGACTTCAAGTGATTGAATCAATGAATATGCATAGTTTCTAATCATTTCTTATGTTATTCTGTTATGTTGAACTCTAAGCTACATAGTTGGGTTGTTCTTTCTAGACCCTCCATCCATGACTACACCATAAAATTTATCTAATATTGAATAATAGGAATAATGAAAATTTTTACATAGCACAATTAAACACCAAATTGATGTTTCTCTCTTGAATTATCTTCAAATAGTATAGTACCAACAATTCTAGTCCAATGATCTTTATAATAAGAAAATGCTTCCTTTTATGGGAAAGAATAACAAAGCCCAAGGAACAAGCAAAGGTCAAGATGATATCAACACCATGGGTTAATATTGCATTATCATTTAATCATTTTACACGTTAAATATTTTCCTTCTCTTTTATATTAAATTTTGGTACAATCTATCAAGGGAAAGACAAAAAACAACTTCCTCTATGTTGAACCATTCAAAACACTTTTCTTAACTATCATTGGCACAATTTCTTATATAAGATGACATTAAATTCATGGGACTCCATGTTATTAGTATTTATTCTTTATTATAGATCTTCTATTTAAGCTTTTGGGAAATATTAAATGGTTGTAACTCCATATGAGATACATTATTAATTATCTAGGTCCCTTTTTAGTTACAACACCCTTAGATTCTTAGAAATGAAATATTATATGGAAAATATCTTAGAATAAAATGATGAATTTTTAGTGTCATAAATTGTCACCCTTGACAATTTCACACTAGGTGTAGTTTCTCCCATGTGCTTGGATCCAATTATGCTCTTAAATTGTATGTTTTATGATCATCTTCAACAAAATTAGAATTACACTAGGAATTTATTATTTACTATTAATTTGATGACATTTAAAGGCCCAATATAGGTTTGAACTAGGGTATTAGTGCTCTTTTCCAACATATTTTGACCCCAATTCAAATGTGTCCTTGTTAACACTTTTATATTATAAATTTTAATTAATTTTTCAATTTTTGATAATTAATTTTTTAGGAAAATGAATTATGGATATGTCTTTCTCACAACTTGAAATCCTAGTCAATTTATTAAACAATTGAGGATCGTAAAAGAAATCAAGAGAAAAATTAGTAGAGTTTTACAATAGTTATTATCATTCAAGATTCATGTTAGCAATCCATCAAGTTCACATATGAGTTTTTATATGTTTGATGTTCTTTTATTTTGTGACTACTAAAAATTGTAAGGCCTTCAATCAAGAATCCAATTCTCCTTGTATGAGATGAGTTTAATGACTTTAGTCTGTCAGTGAGAACACATTTGAGTGTTAAGTTGCAATGATTATCAATTTATCATTCCATTTTATCTATTTTCCTCTACTAAATTGTAGGTAAGTACTCTTTATATCATCATAGCTGGTTTGGAGGTAGAAACTCAAAAATGGGGTTTAACCTATGTACTTTACTATATACAACAAAAACCTTTATCTCCTCTCCTATTTTCAAGTGATAGATATAAAGTGGATTTGGTAAAGGATTGAAGACCTAATTGTAGGATCGAGCATTCAAGCCTCACATGTAAAAAATTTACGGAGAGAGGAATTAGTCAACTATAGATTTTTTTAAAAAGTTGTATCCAAATAAGAAGAACCTAAAGATAATGACCATCTAAGACTAATTTCATGTTTGTGAGATCTATAATTTTAAGTCTAGGATCCTAGTACCCCTATCCAACTAGTTTGAGCCCAAGTTCATTTGTTATGTAACTTTTTCTTTACACTCTATTGTGTTGTAACTTGTTTCTACATTTCTTATTTAAGTTTCTCTATATTTGCATCAGTTTTTTTTAGCTCCATAGTTGACCTAGGTACACATTTGCATTATCAAATTAAGTAAATCATTAAACATTCAATCAACTCACCAAAAAAGAATAAAAACATGATCCATGGCTTTAACTCTTCCATAGATGTTTGTATCCAAGTGTATGTATCAAATCATGTTTGGTTCCTTTCAAATATGATGTAGGAAAAAGTGTGTTTTATACCCTAGATCTTTTTTCCCATTGCAATTTGGTGTTTTTTTTAAATATCTAAATTCTTTGGAAAAATTATGTCTTCCTTGAATTCCTTGGTTAATGTTTTTTTTTTTTTTTTCATTTGGTAATGTTTCTCTATAAAATGATGAAGCTCATGTGTTCTTCTCTCCCAATGCATCCCCTTATAGCAAGGATATCTTGGTGCAAGGGGAAGAAATCATTGATAGCTTCCTAAACAAAACCTTACCTACCTTACAATAAATATATTCTTATTAAAAAGACAAAAACTATGGAATGAGAATATATATACTGTTAATTGATCTTACCTAATTATCCTCATCAAATTTCTACAAGAATTATCATACCATCCATTGCTATGTTGTCATCTCCTCATAAGGATACTTTATTAAAATTCATCCCAAGTCCATTGCGTCAACCGAAAGAGAAGCTTTTTCCTAATACAAATATGAAAAAATTATTTCTCCTTGACGCTAGTGATATACATATAGATTTAGAAATTAGTTATGGTCATGGATTTAAGATCCTTTCTAAATACTTCTTTAATACAAAAAAGGAGCATGAAATTCATACTCTCTTAGAACATATATCACATCCCTCTATAAGAAGAACTGGTTATCATGCATAAGAAAAATGTCATTTCAAACTTTACCCCAACACCACTCCATTGACTAATTGGATATGAAATCCTTCATTATTTGAATCCCTTATCTCACATAGAACATACATTGTGCATACTATTGAAAATGAAATACATTCACTCAACTTATCAATGTCTATTTTGTAGATAATTACTTTCTCACTTTTATTGAAGAGGAGAAAAGAATCAAGGAGGCTCTCAAGTGTTTTGACACCTTGTATCAAGCATTGGGCTTTGAAATTTAGTGGCACAAGAGACAATGTTATTGTCAGTCCATTCTACTTATGATTTCCTATCTTCAAAAAAATTATTAGAAGTGGATAGATAATATGGTAAGATATTTTGATTTCTAGACATACCCTTTTTTTCGATCTTTTGAAATAACTTTATGGCATGCTATTTTCAACTAAATTAAAAAATATTTCCTATTATATTATTAAAACTCATTTCTCAGTAAGAAATTTTAGGTTTTTTTAATAATTGTGGCCACCACTCATGTGTACTACTCCTATTACGCTCCATCCAAATATTCTTATCTAAAACAAGAGAATATTCTTTAAGATTTCATTAAGGAATCTTCTAAATATCACAAAGGATTTCATCATGTGGCATGGTAAATTTTCTTCCTCACTCATGAATTAAGATTTCATTGAGGTATCCTCTAAATATCACAAAGGATTTCATCATGTGGCATGGTAAATTTTCTTCCTCACTCATGAATTTGGATAGTTAGAACTACTATCCTATCAATGCCAAGGAAGAGCTTTATGAGTCAATTGGATTTTTTGAGCACTCACCACAAATGAAACCCAAAAGACTTTACTTCCATATTGCATTTAGTCTATATTTCCAATTCATCCCTCTACCGAAAAGAAGAATGTTTTATAGACCATTCTCACCATTAATCAATTTTTCCATTTTGAAGGTACTTTTGTGGTTAAAACTGTTTTCCTAGCCTAAAAAGGTTGTTAAGGTTTGACTTCTCTAGAATGGGTTTAGATTTCAAGATGGAATTTCTTCCAATCAACACAATATTTGGTGGTTTCCTCTATTTAATGATGAATTTTCCCTTTGGCTAAGTTTACGTGGGTGAAAGCTCAAATATTTTACAAAAATGACAATTATATTTTCTAGAAGTTCTATTAGTCTTATATCTAAGAAGGAGATGAATACCTAGTGTTTCCTTTCTCATTAAAGGACTATAAAATTTCATATTTATCATAAGATCTACTCCATTTGATATGGTTCACAATATTAGTATTCTTTCTTTAAAACAATGGTGGAACGATTGGAATGGGGTCCAAACACCACCTTCCACAACTATGAAAAAAGACTTGGATACCACTAGCTCTCTTTCTATTTACCTATTATTCCAAATTTAAACCAAATATGGTATTTGCAAACATCTTTATGTTGGAAATATGAAAATTAACCAAGATGAAGCTATGCATATTTCAAAGGATCAACCAAGAAGAATACCATCCACATTAATAAGAAAGTACTACAACATGAGCAAGAAAATAACTTGATCAAATGATGATCTATGATGAATTGATCTGGAACTCATGAGATGATTTACAAATGTACAAGAGCCTTGCTTACAAACATTAAATGCATAATTCATAATTCATAATTCATAATAGGAAAGGTGAGAGGAGGTTCGATAACCACCTTAGTTACAAACATTAAATGAATAATTCATAATTATAAATGTATTCAAAAGAAATATTAAATGCCTAGATAATTGCATGCCTATTAATGAGATATGGTCTCATTAAATACTAGTCCACCTAGGAAACTAACTCCTAAGTAAACTTATTAATGATGTGAATACGTCCTCACTAATAACTAGTTAGGAAATAACCCCATTCACAATAACACCTCCCATAAGTGCAACTTGGGAGTGTAGTTATGATGCAATGATGGGTCCCCACTACTAGACCATGTTAGGTACCCATGTAAAAATGAAAAATGAAATCTCTCAAAAATGGAGAAAAGGAGAAAACCTCATGGGATAAAAATCCTCCCCAAAAATGAGTTATAATGCAAAATCTAATGCCAATCATGTACAAGTAATGGAAGTGATGTATGGAGGTCTCAACATCAATACCCACCAAGAGCTACATCCATCACAAGAATATAATAATCAATATCTTCCCACAAGAGTGAAACAGAGAGACTATATAGGCCCCCAAAAATATGTAATCACCTATAAAAATGGTAAGTGTCCAAAGAAAAAAAAATGATCCAATGTGAAAAAACATGTCTCACCTTCAGAAGAAACAAAACTAAGTACAAATGTACAAATGCTTCCCATTTTGGATATGGATTGAAGCAAGAATGAATGTGTATGAAGATGATGTATCTTAAAATTGCTCATGTGTCTCCTTCCCTAAGGAAGATGAAAATTCCATAATCAAATCAAGTACATGCCCAATCAATGAAGAAGGTGATAAACTAGGAATATGCGGAAACTAATGCTAAACAAGATCTAAAGATAATACAATGATCCCTCCATTGAAGGAATAGATGGAGACTAGAATTCCCTACCAAAATGAAGTGTCCTCAAAACCACTAAAAGAAGTCTGAAGCCAAAAGAGTGTCTAGTGATGACAAACCACATGCCTCCCACTGCAAGGAAGAAAATCCAATGGTAGATGCTAAAGAAACTCCAACTCCATTAAAAATGAGAGTGAAGAAGCCTCATATATAAAATATTTGAGAAGGAATCAAATGCTTCCAAGGTAGTCTCACCAAGATTAGGATTCCTAATCAAGGTCAAAACAATGGAGTGTGGAGACTGAAGAATACCCTCCAAAGTAGAATCTGTATAGAGGAGAGATATCCCCTCAAAAATGTCCTCGAAACCTGTAGAAGTAGCCAAATTTGTAATACCTGAAACAAATCCATCATGAGATCCCAAGTCTGGAAAATTGAATATGTCCTAATGAATAGGAATGATAGAAGCCTCAATCAATGACTGTGGAAAAAAAATCATTGATGTGAAGGTACATCAACTATCTTTGATGGAGAAGAAGCATTTGTAGAACCCTTTACATTCTCATCTAAATATTCAAAGAATTCGAAATCTTTAAGCTCCTACATAACAATATCATCATAGGGTATCTGTGGATACCAATTTTGGGTATCCAAGGATTCTCTAACTCTTCTAGGGTTTTTTACCTAAAAGGAGAGAAATGGACCCAAAATGCTAATGTACACATTCAAGATTAATGTAAAAGGGATTCAATGTGCCTAAATAAAATGTCTAAATGCAATAAATTGAAAAGGAAAGGTGATTATTAATGTAAAACCAAAGAAATGTAAGTTGCTTGAAAACACATTATGATATGCAAACATGTGATAAACGACCTAGAAATGCAAACAAAACTAAAGAGAAAGTTATGAAATAGAATCTGTACACTTGGAGGTTGAAAAAGGATGGAATGAAGGTCTAAAATTCTAATAAAATAGATGCTAAAGTTGACTAGGACACTTGTGCCAATCTGGGTAACTTAGTCCTAGATATGGAAAAATTGCTTTAGAGCCTATTTCAACCAAATGGGTATCCAAATCTATGGGTATGTACAGGATCATGATGGGCCAAAAAGTGGCAATATGATGGGTATGTGGCTGACAACTTTTTTTTTACCCAAAATTAATGAAATGAAAAGGGTTTTTAAAGGAGATTCTCAGCTTTCCACCAATATAAATTATGCTTTACGTTGAATTTAATAAGTAATTATTATTCATTTTCTATTCAAGTTACGACTAAAGTCCTGATTGATAGACTGATTGAAAAAAATCTATAGCTTTGAAACAATATCACATTTTTTGAATCCAAAACATGCATCACATTCTATGCTTCACATAATATAGGATTAAAAAAAAGAAAAAATGAATTTCATGAAGTTTTGACCAAGTTAAGGTGGTTAGACATACGAGGTTTTTTATATTTTTTGAAATTTGTAATAAAAAATTCATAATTAATTATTTACTTGGAAAAAAATTACAAAAAAATATGCATCACATCAAGACATGAGTAATCTACTTATATCTAAAATCTTATAAAAAAATATTATCATTTTATTGTGGTTAGGGTGGTCAAACAGACACCTACTTCTTATTTTTTCCTTGAAATTTAAGTACTACTGCATTGAAATTTCAAATTTTCACCAAATAGATTTTCTTTTTTTAAACAAGCCTAGTATTTTAGAAACTACATTCAATTTTCTACAGATTCTATTCTTACATATTTTTGAAATAATATAGATAACTTATTCAAATTTTTACGTCAAGTTGGCTAACTCTGACTTTTCTAATTTTTTTGCCACTTAAGGGCCTATTTTTTCCATGATGATCCTACACATACCCCTACAAAAAACTCTGAAAGATGGGATCAGTGGAACTAAGTTGCCACTATTGGGGACTTAGTCCACTTCTAAATTTCTGAAATTTTGAAAGTAGAAAAAGAAGTCGTTGGTCTACACTTCAGTTCCTGATAGGTGTCCACTCTGAAACTCTGATTTTTAGGCCTGTAAGTGACTTTTAGTGGATATTTTGGCTTTGCAAACATAGAGAGGTCTTCAACAACTTTGTAACATGATCTTTAATGATTTTCAAATCCTCAAAGTGTCTAAATGTACAATTACACAACAAAGAGAAAGAAATGGTGAATGTTAGGGCATGGGGGTTTGCCTTGGTCAAACCCCTTTTTAGGTAATTAAACAAAAAATAAGAAATAATGTAATGAAGCATGAAACAATGGAGTTAGATAATTTCCATGATGAGAGATCTTGGATTTTTGCAGTAAAAGATGAATAAATTTACCTTAGAATATGAAGTATTTTATATGATTTTGGCCAAAGAGGATTTTTTTTGCAACAATGGGGAGGAAATTTTTTCTTGCCACTTGTTCAATCCATACAATGCCCTTCCAACATCATTGCAAAAAACCTCTAATGGGCTCTGGATGACTAAGTCAAACTTTGACTAATGGGTAGGTGTTCCTAAGGTTTTCAAACCTTCTGAACACAATGGTGAGGTCAAATCTAACCCAAAGTGCCTCAAAAATCAGTTGCCTCCTAGATGAGAACAATTAGCCCTTCATATATAACCTTCATCCTGAAATAATCTCCTTAGTTCAACTTATCAAATGATGATCTATGATGAATTAATCTAGAACTCATGAGATTATTTACAAATGTACAAGAGCCTTTCTTACATAGGCAATGTGAGAGGAGGCTAGATAACCACCATAGTTACAAACATTAAATTCCTAATGCATAATTATAAATGCATGAGAGAAATATTAAATGCCTAGATAACTACATTCCTATTAATGAGATATGGTCCCATTAAATACTAGTTTCTAGTATGCCACCTAGAAATCTAACTCCTAAGTAAACTTATTAGTGATGTGAATAGGTCCTCACTAATAACTAGTTAGGAAATAACCTCATTCACACTACCAGTTTCTTGGTTTGACATCTAAAATTTTACAACATTTTGTACATAATTTTGAAGTCGAAATATGCATACAATACTTAGTGTATTTATTTCCAATTATTTCTATTTTGGTCATGGCTTATTCATAGAGGTATTTAAGACCATCATTGCCCATTCTATGGATAATTTGAATCCTTTAAATATCTCTTTTTTTAGTCCTCTAGCTTAACAAATCTACAATTAGATTCATGATTTCTTTCAACCTTTTTTTCTAGAGCACTTTTAATAACATATGGTTATTCTCAATGGTTTGCCTCATATTCCACTTAAATTCAATCATATTTTCCATGATTTTAGGGTTGATATTCCCTTTAGTATTTGGAAATACATAATTTTATCCATATTTTCTAATTGTACAATACATCAAAATGTTTTCTTTTTTTAAAGATACTACCTAGTATAATGTTTGATTACAAATTTAGTGTACACAAACAAAGTGGTCTTGGAGGTGACACACCTTTAGGAGATTTTTGTGCATTAAGATAATGCCTGTTGTATTATCGTAAGAGTTCCTCCATTTTTTTTGAATCTTCTTGAGGCCACTTTACTTCCCACAAATGTTGAAGAGGTAGGAGTATTTCTACTCATGATACCCAATATTCTCATCCTCATGTCTCTCCCTTCACTCTCTAGAGAGATCAGGGTCCCAAAACTGCATTTTAGTCTTCTCGTGGATGCTCAACATATCCTCCACTTTAGGGTCCCTCTTTCAAATGGCCTTCAATGAGTTTTTAGGGATGACCCTCTAGTGGTTCTTCAAGGTTGCTAACTTTAAATAATCTTAATGGTTTGATTCCAACAAGGTTGCTTAGATATTTATTGGGAATTAAGGTGTATCAACCTTGAAAATTCCTAAGTTATTTATTTATTTTTATTTTTTTTCCCATGGATAAATATCATTTATGTTATTAAATAATTCTTCCCCATCAAAAGGGGAGTGATATTTTGATTTGGCACTTTTGCCACATGTCGGTGCCTTGAAAAATAAGTTATTAGTTGTCAAAAGATGCCCACTTAGTGGTATAACATGGAAAGCCTATTTTTAAGGATGTTATGACATACTCTATGACAACTATAAGGGCTAAAAGTGGGGGATATCATTTTGGACGTGAGAAACATCTATAAAATGTGTAAGAGAATGTTTGCATAGCTATTGATGGTTTATGACGCATGTAAGAATCTCCTATTTAACAGGGATTCTTATGACATCTTGTAAGAAGGTGTAATGTCATGTAAGAGACCATGTTTAGCATGTAGCAGGTTGAGTGGATCTTTACCATGGTATTTCCAAATGTTGTTTTGACCCATGGTAATCTTCTATGGTGATATTTTGAGCCCCCGTGAGTCTATATATTGAGGGGTTTAGTTGGAGACACTATGAGATATTTTACAAGTACACAAATGTTACCATATTGAAGAGGAGTTAGAGTGATTGTATTGTGAACACCATTGTTGTTAATACAACTATTCATATCTTCTTTGGTGGAGGTTTTTCCCAAAAGGGTTTCTCGATATAAACACTGTGTTATGTGTTGTGGTTTCTATTCTTTACATTTTCATTGTTTACAGTTGTTTAAATCTCCATACGGTTTACATTGCATAGTTTGATTTACAGTAATTTATTTAAGCTTCTATCATGGCTATTCCTTTATCATTTTTCTAACATTTGGTATCAAAGCCTAGCCAGTTCTATGTTCTGGGTGGTAGAATGAAGGCTTTTTGAGTTTTAATGGGTTTTTTTGAAATGTTTTTTGCAATATTTTTTGTTTAACCATTGCTACAACTTCTAACCATTTGGATATTGAAAAAATTAACAAAGTTGGTTTTGAGTTGTGGAAGTTGAAAATGAAGGATCTCTTTGAAGAACGAGATCAATGGGTTCCTATAACAAATTAAATGAAACCTAAGAAAATGAGTGATGAAGATTGGGGGAAGATAGATAAAAAGGCATATGGTACTATCAGATTGTGTCTTTTTTATTGCGTTGTCCTGAATGTCTCAAAGGAAAAGATTGCATACGCTTTGTGGAACTAGATAGGTGAGATCTATCAAGCCAAAATTCTAGTAAATAAATTGTACTTGAAGAAAAAATTGTTTTATCTTAAGATGAGGGAAGGTGAATCTATCGTCGATCATTTAAATTCCTTCAATTTGGTTTTGAGTCAACTAGCTTCTATTGATGTTAATTTGAAGTAGAAGATAAACGCATTATGTTTCTTTGTTCTTTACCTAAATCTTGGAATAATTTTGTACTTGTTACCAATGCTAACATGGAAGATCCAAAGATGGATGCTCTTGTAGCAACTTTGTTGCCATAGGAAATGAAGAAAAAGGCAATGGATAGTACAAGTGATGCTCTCAACGTAAGGGGAAGGCCTAAAGAAAGAGGGTCTAAAGGAGATATGAATGGACCTAAGGATAAGTCTAAGGGAAGATCTAAGAATCCTAGAAAGAAGAACAGATTGAAATGTTGGAACTGTGGAAAAGAAAGGACATGTGAAAAAGTAATGCAAAAATTCAAAGAAAAAAATCAATTCCTCCATAGAGAAATCCTTAAATTCAAGTGATGAAGCTTTGGTTTCTTTTCTTCATACTATGACTAATGAACACTGGTTAATTGATTCATGATTCTTGTTTCATATGACTCCTCATAAGGAGTGGTTTTCCACATATGAAAAATATGATGGAGGTGAAATCTACCTCAGTGATAACTCTTCATATCCTATTGTCAGAAGGGGTAAGATTCAGTTGTTTTTTAGTGATGGGAGGATTAAAACCATCCCTAGTGTTTTACATGTTCCTGGAGTAGCTAGAAATCTGATTTCAGTTTTGAAGTTGAATGATTTGGGAATAAATCTAACATTTGATAAGCATGGTTGTAGATTTGTAAGAGTAAATTTGGTGATAGCAAGAGGGACAAGGAAGGGGACTCTATTCAGGCTTGAATCAACTACTATTGTTAACTCTACCAATTTATCTAAAAAATCTAAAAATACTTGTATGTTGTGGCACTGTAGATTGGGCCACATTAGTGGGACTAATTTAAAAACCATTTTGAATAAAAAATTGTTAGATGGTTTTTCCTATATTGATGAGAGTTTTGGTTTATGTGAACATTGTGTGTTTGGTAAACAAAATAGAAAATCATTTCCTTCAAGTAATACAAAATCTAAGAATAAATTAGAATTAATTCATTCAGACATATTTGGTCATGTGGATGTGGAATCAATTGGAAAATATAGATATTTCATCTCCATTGATGATGTTATAGGACATACCTCGTTATATTTTATGAGGCATGAATCAAAAGTTTTCACTAAGTTTAAAGAATTTAAAGCCTTAGTTGAAAAGTAAATGGATTGCAATATTAATGTTTTGAGTTCTCATAATGGAGGGGAATACTTTTCTAAGGAATTTGATAAATTTTGTAAGCATGCAATAATTGTTAGACAAAAAACTAATCCTTACACTCCTCAACAAAATGGATTGGCAGAAAGGATGAATCAGACAATTATGGAAAGAGCTAGAAGTATGCTAAGTAGTTCATGGCTTACTAGATGATTTTGGGAAGAAGTTGTAAGTACTCCTTGTTACTTGTTGAATAGATCTCCTTTTAAGGATCTTGAAACAACACCTTATGAGATGTGGATAGATAAGAAACCTTTTGTTTCACATTTAAACATATTTGGCTATGAGGCTTATGTTCATGTTCCTAAAGAAAAATGGACTAAGTTGGATCCTAAATCTGAAAAGTGCATTTTAATTGGATACGGTGGTAATGTTAAAGGTTAAAAGCTATTGAATCCTCTAACCAATAAAAGTATCTATTATAGATATGTGATTTTTGGGGAGCTTACCATTATTTTTGTACTTGAATAGCCAAAGGAAAAGGATAAGGGAAAGAGTCTGCATTTTGAAATTAAGCAAGAAGATGCACCTCAAGAAGAACAAACAAATGGATTTGATGAGGAAGAAGATGAGGAATAAGAAGAAGTTACTAATCAAACTGAAGAACATGAGGAAGAAAATGAAGAAAAGGTTGAGCAAGATCAAGAACAACAAGAGCCTCATACTCCTATTCTTAAAATATCCTCAAGACAACATAATCTAGTTGATAGGTATAGCTCACCTAATTTTCATTGTATGTTTTATTTATTAAATGCTGACGATGAACCTAGATCTTACAGGGAAGCTCTCTCTTTAGAGGAAAATGAGTCTTGGTTGTAGGATATGCAAGAGGAGATGATGGAATTGGAAAATTGTAACACCTGGGATCTTGTTGATTTTCCCAAAGGAAGAAATCCCATTGGATACAAATTTGTATTTAAAAATAAATTTGGAGCAGTGGTCACTTGGAAATGTTAAAAGGTGCAAGACAACTGAGAGGGGGGGGTGAACCAGTTGTCACCAAATTCAAATACAAAACTTCAAATACTTATCAACTACACAACCTCACTAGTTTGTTATTAAGTATAAACATGAAATGCAGATAACAAAAAGTTGAATCGACACAATGAACACCAAATTTTATGTGGAAAAAATAATAAAGGAAAAATCATGGTGAGGTTTAACTCACAATATAAAGTGATAAAAAAATCGAATACAAGAAGTTCACTGCCAAGGGTTCACTACCCGAATACAAAGGCTCACTTCCTATAGAAAGGACTCACTGTCCAACATGGAGATTCACTACCTACAGAAAGGACTCACTATCCAATAGGGAGGCTCACTCCCTATAGATAAAAATGATAACATAAAGATCCACCACATCAATTTTCACACATCTACAACCTTGATTACAAGATTGTAGAAACCTTCAACTCACTACTTTTAGGAATCTAACACAATAAAGTATTTCTGCCTAAACTCACTTTTGCACAACTCTCCTCTTCACTTGTGTCTTACTTCATTACTTTGTATGCATTAATCCTTCACAACTCAACTTGCATTTATACCATCTTCAACCTTAGAAACTTTCTCCAAGGTCAAACAAATATGCTTTGTTTCATAAATTCAAATTAGGTTGATGACTCAACATTCCCATGGTGGGAAGGATTGATAGTGGACCAATTTACCGCTTATCCAAGACCAAAATCAATGTCTTGGATCAACCACATGCTTCGTTAATTAAATTTTAATTCTTCATATGAAGTGTAAACAATAGGTTAGCCAAACCTAATGAAAAAAAAATTAGCTTTTGAGTACACACTTTCCAATAGGAAGATAACACGTAGATGATGTAACACGCTTCGTCATGCATGAAAACACATCTCAAATACCTTCAGATAAACTTGCAACAAGTGTCACCACCTTCAAACACAAAACATCTTCCACTAGTCTATCTGAACTGTGCAAACACATACAACTCTAAAACTCATCTTCTAGAACACCAAACCACACACATCTCTCACAAAACCAAGATATCACTATTAAAAGGCATATTGCAGATCCAACGGACCTAAAACAAAATAGTGGAGGAATGCAGAGTAGAAAAATTTATTCTAGTGCACAAACAAGAAATTCTTCCAAACTAGTTCACACACTGGTGAACACAACTTTCACACTCCATCAAACTAGAAGCTACGAACCAGGAGATGAAACCAAAAGATCTCCCACAAAAATTCTTCAGATCTGTACATGCATAGGATGAACACAGTAAAAACATGGAGCACATATCAGAGCACATTTTGAACACATACATAGCTATGAATTCACTCTTTATTAATTTTCTCAAAAGCACTTGGTAACCTATCATTTCAACACATCTGCAACATCATAAGTATAGATCCATGTACTCACAACATCTCAACTATACATGCTCAATCTATAACATTCTGACCTATGTTGACATCAATGAAAACATTAATGACAACACCACCAAACCTACTCATACTTGCAACGATCTCCCTATTTGTCATTGATGGAAACACATTATGTGAAAAACTATAAAAGACAACTCTATCCTTCTCTTCCTCTTCTACTATTTTTCACATGACTCTCTCTCCCCATTTCACATCAATGGAAAAGATAAAAAAAATTGATCACTCCCGCTTAGGAGTGCACCAATGCAACTCATACTACAACAATGAAAACTTTCTACTCCCCTTGCGGAGTAGACCCATTCATCAGTCTAGATAAATGAAGAATTTGTGGATCCACTAGACTAATGCACCTCCATGTGCACCTAGTTTGGAGGCCAATGATCCCCAACCTCTCCCTAAGATGCTCAAAAGTATCCTCTATAAGATCCTTAGTAAATATATCTGTAATTTATTCCTTTGTAGACACATACTCCGTCTTGACTTTATTCTCCAATACCTTCTCTCTTGGGAAATTATATATCTGATAGATATATGTTTTGTTCTTACATGTATTACTAGATTCTTTGAAATGTTTATAGAACTTGTATTGTCACAAAATTTAGCAATAGGCTCATCACATGTCACTCCAATATCCTTCAGTGTTTGCTTCATCCACAAAACTTGTGTTTAGTAGGATGTTACAACAATATACTTTGCTTCTACAATGGATAAAGAAACTAAGTCTTGTTTCTTACTTAACCATGTGACAATCTTCCACCAAGAAAGAAAGCACCTCCACTGATACTCTTTCATTCATCCACACAACCAGTCTAATGTACATTGGTATAAGCACTTAAAGTGAGATCAGTATAGTTAGGATACCATAAGCCATAATATGGTGTTCCTTTAATATATTTGAATATCCTCTTTATAGCTGTAACATGTGATTCTTTAGGATCTACTTGAAATATGGCAACTAAACATACTGCATGCATAATATCTAGTCTGGTAATGATAAGATACAATAGTACACCAATCATAGATCTATATTTGCTTTCAACAACTTTAGCAGATTCATAATCTTTATTCAACTTACATCTAGTTACCATAGGAGTACTAACTAGTTTGGAGTCATCAATTCCAGATTTCTTTAATAATTCTCTGACATATTTCAATTGTTAAATGAATATCCCCTTATTAGTTTGAATTACTTGAATACCAAGAAAGATATTCAACTCACCAATCATGGACATTTAAATTTTTTTTTGCATTTCCTCTGCAAATCTCTTACACATACCTTCATTACTCCAAATATGATATCATCAACATATACTACCACTATCAACATTTTGTTATTTTGCACTTTGAAGTAAAAATTGTTGTCAGTAGATCCTTTGTTGAATCCTTTCATGTAAAATATCTATCCAATCTTGTGTACCATGCTCTAGGATCTTACTTCAGTCCATACAATGCCTTCCTCAATTTACAAACCATATCTGGTTTGTCTGATAATTAAAACCTTCAGGTTGTTCCATGTATACATCTTCTTCCAGTTCACCATTCAAAAATATTGACTTGACATCCATCTGATATACTTTGAAGTTCTTGTGGGTAGAAAAGTCTAAAAACATCCTAATAGCTTCAATTCTTGCCATTGAGGAAAATGTCTCTTCAAGGTCTATGCCTTCAACCTGTGAATATACCTTGCATATGAGTCTTCCTTTGTTTCTTATAACTTCACCATTTTCATTCAACTTATTCCTGAACACCCACTTTGAATCAATTACATTCTTATTCACAAGTCTAGGAACTAGTTCCCATGTCTGATTCTTCTCTATTTGTTGCAACTCTTCTTTCATAGCTCTAACCCAGATTTTATCTTCACATGCTTCACACACAAATTTAGTTTCTATTTTAGAAAGTAAACATATATTTACCTCAGCTACTACATTACTTCTTGTCTTCACACCTTCACTCTTTTCTCCAATTATTTGTTCCTCCAGATGATTCTTCTAGACATACTTAAGAGTCTTAAGAACAAGTTCCAGTTCATTTTCTTCTTCTTCTTCTTTAGTTTGTTCTTCTTCCTTTTCCTTATTATCTTCATGTATTGGTGCGCCAATAGGATCATCTAGTTCAACTTCACTTATCTCAATAGGTTTGTGCATTTCCTCATCAACCTTCACATTAGTACTCTCAACAATCTTCCTCAATCTTTTAGCAAAGCATCTATATGCTTTGCTGGTAGTTGAATATCCGAGGAAAATATTTTCATCACATCTAGCATCAAACTTCCCAAGATTCTCATCTCTTTTAATGTAAAATTTGCTTCCAAACACCTTAAAGTATTTCATAGTAGGAGCCTTACCAGTCCATAACTCATAAGGAGTCTTTGTGCTATTGCCTATGATCTGAACTCTGTTAAGAATATAAAAACCAATGGGTATTGTCTCTCTCCAGTATACATCAGGTACATTTGTTTCTTTCATCATGGTTCTTGCAACTTCATGTACAGTCTAGTTTTTTTTTTTCAACCACTGCATCTGCTGAGGAGTCCTAGGAGTAGAAAAGTATCTCTTCATGCCACACTCTTTAGAAAATGCATAAAACTCACTAGAAGTGAATTATCCACCTCTATCAAATCTCAAAATTTTGATTTTTAGGTTCACTACATTTACTACTCTTGCTTTGAACACTTTAAACCTATCTAGAGCTTGAGATTTTTCTTTAAGAAAAGCAACCCATGTCATTTTAGAATCATCATCATTAAGGAGCATTAAATACCTGTCAGCATTTAGGATTCTTGTTCTAGTAGGACCACATAGGTCTATATGAATTAATTCCAGCATTTCAGTAGTATTTTGCTCTTTTCCTTTGAAACTATATCTTGTCCATTTCCCTAATTGACAACTTCTACAAACAGTATTAGTAGGCTTCATGATTTTAGGAAAACCTTGGAAAACATCTCTTGAACTGATCCTAACTAGATTATCAAAGTTTACATGTCCCATTCTCTAGTTCCATAGCCAACTTTCATTAATTTAAGATACAAGGCACTAACCATCAACACCCTCAAGTTGATAGATGTTTCCATGAGTTATCCTTCTTGTAGCCACCATAGCTCCAAATCCTTTTCTAATCTCATAGGTATTATCCTAAAACACAAGTTTGAAACCTTTGCTACACATCTATCCAACACTCAAAAGGTTATGTCTTAGGCCCTTTACATAATATACATCATTAGTGTTGTGTATTCCATCAAAACTAATTATACCTTTCCCAACAATCTTTGCTCTAGAATCATCACCAAACATGACCAAGCCACCATCATACTTTTAAAGTTTAGTGAACTTAATTTTATCTCCGGTCATGTGATTAGAACATCCACTATCAATCACCCAATAGTCTTCATCCTATCTAGAATGAAATGCAGTGACCAAAGTACCTTTCATCTCATCCTTCTTGTTCTCCAAATCACTTTTTCTTGCACATTCTCTAGAGTTACTAGACACATATTTACTCTCCAAAGCCAACAATAAGCATTCACTATCATCACCCTCATAATTAGATTCATCATCAGAGATTCTAGCTTCTTCTCTAACATAGTACAACTTTTTGTATTTCTTATCCTTTCTATCTTTATGATCTCTATTCTTCTTATGTACAACTCCATTCATACATCTTGAAGCATAGGGGCCAATAATACAACAACTGAAACATCTAAAGGGAAATATACCTTTATACATACTGGTACCTTTCATGAAATTCCTTGTAAATTTCACTTCCAACTCATCTGAACCATCACTATTCGTATCATCTTCAATGTTTGTTGCTTTAAATGTTGTCTCTATATTTTCCTCTTTCTTTCCAAACTTTCTCATCTCAAATGTCGCCAAGGTGCCAGTTAACTCTTATTTAGTATATTTCTTAGGATCATATGTTTCCTCAATAATTGAAACCTTGTCACTATAACACTTTGGTAGGGTCATTAGAATCTTCTCAATTATATCTTCATCGGTCAGAGTACCCCCTTGATTTCTAGCTTCATTTGCTGCTAGATCAATCCTCTGAAAATAGCTTGCAATATCTTCTCCTTCTTCCATTTACATAATCTCATATCTGTGTTTTTCCATCAACTTATTTGTCAATTTCACTCTATCATTTCCTTCATAAATATCTTCCAACTTTTTCCAAAATTCATACACAATGCCCAAAGAAATATCTTTTGTTCACTCAGTCTTGGATAAAGCGCTATAAATAGCATACCTCACTTTTTAATTTTCCTCATAAGCATAAACCTCATCTATAGTAATAGGACCACTCTCTAGTGCAACATATTTAATCTCAATATCCTTCTAGGTCTTGTAATCAAGAGAGATAATATATCCTCTCATCTTCACTTTCTAGTCACTATAATAAGATCCATCGAACATAGGGATCACCAACTTATGCGCCATTGGATCTTCCTTAAGCAGTTAAGCTCTACACCAAGGAACCAAAGCTCTGATACGAATTGTTAGAAGGTGAAGGAAAACTAAGAGGGGAGGTGAATTAGTTGTCACCAAATTCAAATACAAAACTTCAAATACTTATCAACTACACAACCTCACTATTTTGTTATTAAGTATAAACATGAAATGCAGATAACAGAAAGCATAATCGACATAATGAACACCAAATTTTACGTGGAAAAACCAATAAAGGAAAAACCAAAGTGAGGGTTAACTCACAATATAAAGTAATAGAAAAAATGAATACAAGAGGCCCACTGCTAGAATACAAAGGCTCACTGCCTACAAAAAGGACTCACTATCCAATAGGGAGGATCATTGCCTACAAATACAAAAGATAACAGAAATATCCACCACAATAATTTTCACACATCCATAGCATTGACTAGAAGATTGCAGAAACCTTCAACTCACTACTTTCAGGAATCTAACACAATAAAGTATTGCTACCTCAACTCAGTTTCACACAACTTTTCTCTTCACTTGTGGCTTACTTTGTTACTTTGTATGTCTTAATCCTTCACAACTTGACTTTCATTTATACCATCTTCAACCTTAGAAACTTTCTCCAAGTTCGGCCACATGCACTTCATTTCATACATTCAAATTAGGTCGGTGAATCAACATTCCTGCGGTGGAAAGAATTGAGAGTGGACAAATTTACTGCTTATCCAAGACCAAAAGAAATGTCTTGGATTGACTACATTCTTCCTTAATTAAATTTTAATTTTCATATGAACTGTAAATAGTAGGTTGGCCAAACCTAATGAAAACACAAATGAGCATTGGAGTACACACTTTCCAACAAAAAGATAACACACAAATGATGTAACATGCTTCATCATGTGCAAGAACACATCTCAAATACCTTCAAATACACCTGCAACAAGTGCAACCACCTTCAAACATAGAACATCTTCCATCAATCTGTATGGATTGTGCAAACACATATGACTCTGAAACTCATCTTATGAAACACCAAACCATGCACATCTCTTCCAGAACCCAAAGAACATTATTAGAAGGAATACTCTAGATCAACAAGACCTGAAACAAAACAACAGAGGACTACAAAGCAGAGAAATTTCTCCCAGTCCACAGAAAATAAATTATACCAAACCATTTCACACACCAGAGAACACAACTTTCACACTCCATCAAACCAAAAGTTGCAAATCAGAGATGACACCAATATATCTTCAACAAAAACTCTTTTGATTAGCACAAGCATAGGATCAACATAGAAGAAATACAAAGCACATACTGAAGCACATTATGAACACATACATAACTCTGACTTCACTCTTTATTAATTTTCTCAAAATTACTCAGTAACCAATCATTTTAGCACATCTGCAACATCATAAGGATAGCTCCATGTACTCACAACATCTCAACTATACATGCACAATCTGTAACATTCTAAATTATGTTAACATAAATGATAACATTAATGACAACACCACTAAACCTACTCATACTTGTAACAGGAAAGGTATAAGACCATATTAGTGGCTAAGGTCTACTCCCAGAGAGAGGGAGTTAATTTTGGTGAAATTCTATCTCTTGTCGCTAAATTAACTTCTATTAGATTATTGTTATTTATTGTTACTTCTTGTTATTTTGAGATAGAGCAAATGGATTTTAAAACTAATTTTTTAAATGTGGATCTTTAGGAGGAGATTTATATGCGACAACCTGTGTTTTTGTTGTGAAGGGAAAAGAAAAATTGGTTTGTAGGTTAAAAAGATCTTTATATGGTTTAAAACAGTCACTGATAGTGTGGCATTAGAAGTTTGATGCTTTTGCATTGAAGTTGGTATTTATTAGGAGTGAATAAGATCATTATGTATATATTAAGGTTATTGATGATCATATTCTAATTATTATCTTGTATGTTGATGACATGTTGTTTATTGGTAACAAGGTAATTATTGGTAAACTCAAGAAATAAATTTCTAGTGCTTTTGATATGAAGGATTTGGAGGTTTCTAAATACATTCTTGGAATGGAAATCAAAAGAGATCGTGGTAACAAAAAGATTTGGTTGAGTCAAACTAAGTATGTCAATATCATTTTGCAGAGGTTTAATATGCATGATTGTAAGCTAGTTAGTATTCCATTTCCGGTTAGTACTAAGTTGAGCTTAGATATGTGTCCTAATACTGATGATGATTTTAAGGACATGTCTAAGGTTCCTTATGCTAGTGTCATTGGTAGTTTGATGTATGCAATTTTTTGCACTGGACTAGATATAGCCCACGTAGTGGGAGTTCTAAGAAGGTTTATGTCTAACCCGGGTAAAGAGCATTGGACTTTTGTTAAGAGGGTATTTAGATATTTTTGAGGTAATTATGATTAATGTTTGATTTATTATGGTACTAATAATGTGGTCAAGTCATTGGACATATAGGGATTTTTTGATGTAGATTGGGCAAGTGACTTGGATAGTTGAAGGTCCACTAGTGGGTATGTGTTTTCTTTATCTAGATGAGTAGTGAGTTGGATGAGTAGAAGGAAACCTATGGTTTCTTTATCTACTACTAAAGTAGAGTGTATGGCTACTACCCATGTTTCTAAGGAGGTAATATGGTTACAAAGGTTGTGTGCAGGTATTGGTTTCGATTGCAGGACAATTCATATTGGTTGTGATAGCTATAGTGCAATTCATTTATCCAAGAATCCTATGTATCATACCTAGACAAGGCATGTGGATATATAATATCATTTTGTTCGAGAAATGGTTACTAATGAACAAAATGAGATGAAGAAAATTGACACTGAGGATAATGTTGTAGATTATCTTACCAAAATTGTGAGCACAAATAAGTTTATTCATTGCAAAAAGGCCACGAGCCTTGTTTCTTGTACCTAGTTGATTCCATGATGGTGTGATTCCCTAGCTCTTTCAAGGTATTTGACAAGTGGGAGAATGTTGGGATTAAGGTGTCTCAACTTTGGAAATTCCTAAGTTGTTTATTTATTATTTTTTTATTTTTCCTATGGATAAATATCATTTATGTTGTTAAATAATTGTGACCCATCAAAAGAGGCATGATATTTTGAGTTGACACTTTTTCTTACCAAAATTGTGAGCACAAATAAGTTTATTCATTGTTGCTTGTACCTAGTTGATTCCATGATGGTGTGATTCCCTAGCTCTTTCAAGGTATTTGACAAGTGGGAGAATGTTGGGATTAAGGTGTCTCAACTTTGGAAATTCCTAAGTTGTTTATTTATTATTTTTTTATTTTTCCTATGGATAAATATCATTTATGTTGTTAAATAATTGTGACCCATCAAAAGAGGCATGATATTTTGAGTTGACACTTTTTCCACATGTCAGTGCCTTGAAAAATAAGTTATTAGTTGTTAAAAGATGCCCAATTAGTGGTATAACATGGAAAGCCTATTTTTAAGGATGCTATGACAGATTCTATGACAAATGTAAGGGTAAAAGTGGGGGATATCATTTTGAACATGAGAATCATCTATGACACAGGTGATCACACAATATTTGTTTACAATTTTTGGCCAAACTAGACATTGAATTGAATTTTTTAACTAAATATTCACTTTTGAGCACTTATAGTGGCTAAACCATGAGGACTTTGAAGATGATGCAAAATAGTGATTTTTGACATTTTATCTATAGATTATAACTAATATTTTTCAAAAATTTTGGAATCAGATTGCACTTCTTTTTCCATCTCATTTGAAAACTAGTTTTTAATAGTAAACACCATTTTTAAAGAGTGACGTTACTGGCTAACACGTAACTTATTTCTATGAAGGATAAAATTCTTTTTTAAAAAAAATTTAGATTCATAACTATAATATCTAGTGCATGGAATTGGTTTCATAGCATTTCATTGAATATTTTTTCTTAATTAGGTTTCAAAGTCAAACCAATTACAATTCAGACATCATTTATTGGCTAAAACATACCTTTTTTTATATGTATCAAAATTCAATTTATTTTTTTGTTGGATCAGGGACATCAATATCTAGTACACTAATGTTTGTCAAATTGTTTTTGATAATTTTCTATTTTTCCACATATGCAAAATAGAGAGTTATATTTTTCGTGAAAAACCTACATTCACAAGAAATAAAAAATAAATATAATAATCAAATTAAATATATTTAAAATTATACTTTTTGGGAAGCTTATAATTAGGACTATATACTTACAAAAAGTAAATTTTAAATGAATTCATTTGATCCCCTAAAAGGTAAATCAAGACTAGTTTTTTATCAGCATTTTGATAGGTGTAAAGGAGGCTCTGTTATAGGCATGGTTTAAAATAAGTGGGGTTCTATCAAAGGGGGTGTGATCTAGGGTGGTTTGATCAAACCCTCTTCAATTGGAATCCTCTAAATGGAACTTTTCAATGCTTAAATCATTATTTTTCTAAAAATATATGATTTAGATACAAAAATTAGAATGTTCCAAAAAGTGTAAACCACTATTGTGGGATCACCCACACGCATAAGAGAATCTTTGTATAGCTATTGATGGTTTATGACACATGTAATAGCATGTCCTATTTTATAGGGATTCTTATGATATTTTATAAGAAGGTGTAATGTCATGTAAGAGACCAAGTTTAGCATGTAAGGGGTCGCATGGATTTTTATCATGATATTTCCAAACATTATTTTGACCCATGGTAATGTTTTTATGGTGGAATTTTGAGCCCCCATGAGTCTATATATTTAGTGGTCGAGTTGAAGACACTATGATATTTTTTACAAGTACACAGATGCTTCAGGATTGAAGAGGAATTAGAGTGATGTATTGTGAACACCATTATTGTTAATACAACTATTCATCTCTTCTTTGGTGGAGTGTTTTTTCCTAAAATGGTTTCTCCACATAAACATTGTGTTATGTGTTGTGGTTTCTATTCTTTTCATTTTTATTATTTATAGTTGTTTAAATCTTCATATGGTTTACACTACATCATCTGGTTGATAGTAATTTGTTTAAGCTTCCATTATTGCTATTCCTTTACCCTGCTAAGGAGAAGATAACAAGGGGTGGGGTCCTCCTAATGTCACTTTGGGCTCTACTCTATTAAAGCTCCCATTTTAGGTGGTAGAGATCCACCTCTTCCCCATTCTACTACTACTCTCACTACTTACTGAAATTTCTATTTATGTTTTTTGTACTCTAGGTTATACCCCATTTGGACTCTGCGGGTGTAAATTCTTATCCACCCACCCTTTTCTTGTGAATATGTCTACATTACTATCTAACTTGATAGAAATGTGAAAAATTATTCATCAAATGAAAAAATGGGTCACTAGTTTGAACGTCCACTCTATTTTTTCCTCTCAAGAGCTTCTTTTAAAAACAAACACGTCTCTATCATTTCTTCTCTTATAGATCAAGAGTCTCATGTTAGTGAAAATAATTTTATAAGGTGTAAGATGGAGGTTATGACTTAGAAATCTATAAAATTTATAAGAGCTTATGATCTATGAGTCTCATAAATGGAATGAAAACCATTTCTTATGGTATCATAAATGATATAACAATAATTTATCTATAATAATAGTATATAGGTAGGAAGTTTTAAAACATTTGAAGGGATTAAAAAAATGCTTAAAACATATGTACCTCTTACTAGTTGTTATAATGCCTCACCATACAGAGAGGAATGGGAGATGATAGCACAACTATAATCTAGATAATTTTTTTGCATATGCAAAAGGATAAAATAAGAATGACGTGTTTATTTTTATTTTATCTTATTTTGTTTGGTACCCATAATTAGCAGTTGATTCCTTATAAATATGTGGTTATTTTGTGTTGCATTCATATAATTAGATGTTTTAATTGTTGCAAGATGGTGTGTCCCTTGGTCTTCCTTGTCCAACATGGTGCTTGGGTTTGTGACATGGTTTAAGGATTTCCTATGGATCTTATGTGAAGATTGTATCGGGCATTGATAGGTCAACCTTTTGGTGCAATGGAAAGGCCACCAATTGGTATTAGAGTGGAGGTCATAGGGTCAAACCCCTCGCTTGTGTTGGGGGGAATTGTTGCAACATGGTGTGTCCCTTGGTCTTCTTTGTCCAACACGGCGCTTGGATTTGTGACATGGTTTAAGTGCCTCCTATTGATCTTATCTGAAGCTTCTATCGGGCATGGATAGGTCAAACTTTTGGTGCAATGATAATTAAGGATGGATAATAGAAATTATGGTCTATTTGAATGTCAAGTATCACAATCTAAGATGGGAATAAATTCTCCAACGTTTAGTTTAGAATATGATTCATAGTTATCTCTTAACGTATTGATTAAAGTAACCTTGTATTAGCTTTGGTTTTCTGAAATTATACAAAAGTTTAGGAAAATAATCCAAAACACTAACCAAACCCTAAACACCATATACTTTTTCAAACATAGTGAGGAAATGGTTAAATATTATAATAATTATAGAAAGCCAGTTGGAAACTACCCAGCGCTTAAAAATCTTAGTTAGGGCCATGATCAGAATCCGAACACAATGCATAGAAGCCTAAGAAGGGCTTTTCAAGTTAATAGAGGACAAATGATGGATACTTATGATTGAAGGTATATTGCTAAATAGATTTAAAATATTGTTTAATTTAAAGAATTCATTGCACTGAACTAATGACGACTGACTAAGACGAGACGTTTGAATGTAAAGCATCCAGAGTATAATATAATATCTTAAATAAAAATTAAAAAATAAACATAGGCAACGTCATTGCTTACGATCGCCATTACTAATATAGAAAGAGCCAAAGGATGTAAATATCGAAGTATTAGATATGAATCTGGGATGCATCTCATAAACATCTTATGATTACAATTTGAAAAAGTGGCCTGAGCAACTTTTATTATTGGAAGGGCCACTAAAGGCATGGGCAAAATCATAGGTTAAAACGGTTGTTGGTATGCTCAACGGTCTCTTTTGAATATCAAGTATTTTCTTGAAAATGTGGAAGAACATGGTAAATAACAAATCATGTTTCTCTTAACTTCTCTTTATCTATATGTTGTTTAACTTAATCGTATCATAGAAGTGTATAGAGTGTTTATTTGTACACTTATATTTTGTGAAGACTGTAATTACAATTGCATCTGCTTTTGTCAGATATAAAGCTGTACATTTGTTTGTATGTTTCATTTAGCTTGTTGTTGTTGTCGTTCCTGTGTGTGGTCTACCATCTCCATGCAAGTTGTCTTATTTGAAATGACTATGAACTGCATTGGATTTGTATAGATTATGGAGGAGAATATGTGTTTTCCTCATGAGCTGTTATAGTCTGGATAGTCTAACTAATAATATCTATTGTGAGTATGTACTTTGCTATTATTTTGTATTAAACCAAGTTGAATTACAAAAGAAAAAGAATAAAGTAGTTTAAAAAGGAAACTGTAAAAGTAGAAGAAGAAAAATCAGTACATCACAAATGATTATATAAATGTCTTACACATTAAGACAGATCTGTCCAACATACAGCAGAAAATTATGTACAGTAATATCATACAAAGACAGGAGACTACAGTACCTTGCTATTATTTACGTACACTCTTGTCGAAATGGTACATCAATTTTTTTTTAATTATTTTATATATATATATATATATATATATATATATATATATATATATATATATATATATATATATATATATATATATATATATATATATTAATTACCTTCAGTTTTGTCACAAAAGTTGGACCACTTAGTGGAGATTGACAGGGTTGTGTAATGCCCTTGCTTTGTACTTCTTTGTTTTAGTGTGATTAAATTTTTATCCCTCATTTAGACAAAAAAAATGTAATTGTGTGAATTTGATAAAACAAAATATTAATTATTTTCTTACAAATAAAATTCTTACATTACTTAAGAACAAAAGAAAATGTTTATATCTAGATATATAAATGAAAGAATTTAACAAAATAGAAAAAAAAGATATTAATACAAAGACTTAATCTTATTTTAAAATTATAAATGTAGGAGAAGTAATTAAAATATACTACTTTTAAGAAAATGATGAGATAAATAAAATCTACTTTTAATAAAAATAAGAAAGTAGACATAGAGGAACTTGGTGTCAAATGTAGGAGCTCTCTATTTAGGATAGTGTGTAGCACAATTGTCCTCAGGTAGCACTTTCATCCTTCACCGTTAGCTTAAAAAAGAATTAAATGCTTTATTTGAATATTAAAGTCTTCTAACCTACACACATGAGAAATTTTTTTGGGATTGTTTAGGGGTTTTCCCTAGTCAAACCCTCACTTTGGTCTTTTGACCTCCATGAACAACTTAAAAGAGATAAACGATCAAAATCTCTTAAGTCCTAGTTGAATTGAGTAATAAAAGAAAATACATAAGATAAAATGCTTGATAATGGTGCAATTGTAGTCTATGAGGAAAATCACCATTGCATGATAATGAAACTTAATAAATTGATAAATAGATTTATTCTTGTATGAAAGAAATTATCTTGTAATAGGGTAAAACTAAAGAGATCACTAGCAAGCAAGGTTTTTCTCAATGGATGAAAAAATATGTAAGAATGAATCTCTTTCTTTGAGAAATATTTAATATTATATGAGAGGAGACAAATGAAATGAAAAACACTTTGAGGATGCTTGCAATGACTACAAGAATTTCAATAGTATTTCCCCAAGGTAGGAGAGTTGAGAACTATGTATGTAAAGAATTGCCAAAAGTACCTGTAAAGTAATTTTTCCCTTAATCTTCTTTTGGTTTTCAACTCTCATATATTTTTTGATTTCGGGATGAATCCATGCTTAGAGAAAAAGGTTGTTCTAAAAGGCGCACAATGCACCACATGGTGGTTGCACGACTTTTGTTTATCGTCTTCCTTTCAGGAGCAAGCTGAGGCATGTGTCAACTCGACAAAATTTTTCTCTAAGGCTATTTTCACAAATATAAGATTCCCCACCCACCCGACACACCATCTCTTCGCTTTGGGAAAGTTACAATTTTAAGGAGTGGTCTCTTTGGATGGAGTTTGTCGAAGCATGTTGGGTCTTAATTTCTTTCTTTCCGGTTGGAACCTTCAAGTTGGCATCCTCAATCTATGTGATTGGTCGATTAGATTTTGTCAGGCTATTTTCTAGGATCCTATTGTCATCAGATTGCAATCTTTGCCAAATTTCTAAGGGACATTAATGAGGCAGTTGGGAATTAATGAGTAAATATTGTTGTGATCTAATCAAAGATCTACAATTAGATTGTGAGCTATCAAATGTAGGCATCTGGTAGTATTTTCTTCTAGAATGTTAGTGACAATGTTCTCTTTTTCTAGCTATAAATAGGAGGTGACAACATATGAATTTTTTTTTTCAAAAGTTCTTATAGTTTTTCTTAGTTTTTAGAGATATTTTTAGAAGTTCAAAGTTTACAAAACACTACTATTCTCTAGGATGTTATATTGTTTTAACTCAAAACTATCACCAGAATTGCATTTGACCTTTGTTTCTAAGCTCATTTGATATTTAAGTATGATCCTTTTGGAAGAAATCTTTGAAATAGTTCATGTTATGGCCTTTTTCTAGTTCCTTCTTTATGCTTTCGTTCATGATAAAAACACTATGTTAAGCTTAATTTGATAGTTTGAGTAGTTTATTTTCATGTTGTAGGCTTCTATGATCTAATGATAGCTTTCAGAAATTAGATTATGTATTTTAAACTTCTCCATTTTCTTTAAGGGTTGTTGTTTTTCCATATTATGTTGTAAAAAGAGAAAGAGTTTATGTAATTTCTAGAGATTTCTGTTAACTTTTGGAGCTTTTTTATGCTTGATGGGAGCTTGATGAGTGCTTCCTGTGGGGAGATTTGAAAGACTACATTGTGCTTTTACTTAGCCTTTGTTTCTCATTCTCTTCCCAAAAATGAAGGGTTGTGGCATTTTGTGTCTATTATATCATTCATACCGGAAAAGAATTAAAGTTTGAAATGTTGTAAAAGCTTTGGCGTATCACCATTTTCATGTTTTATACTTGCATTTCCTTCTACCTTTTCTCCCATCTCAAAGTAGAGTTGGCTTTCTATAAAAATCCCAGAGGTATTTAGTGAGGAGTAAATTGGTCCCCCGCTTACTAAATTTCCCATAAGGTTGTTGGAGAGGCACAAGTTTTGATGATCAACAGTTCTTTTTCTAGCAATGCCCAGTGGGACCAAAATTTTCTGAACATATGATTAGAAGCCATAAATATTTTTAAAATCAAGTCAAGGAAATAAGCTAGAAATTTCATGCCCATAATCCAAACAAGAGCATCCTCAAAGGGCCATTTCTAATACTCCTAGTTACCTATGTTGGTATCTAGGAGAGGAAGACTTACAGGTTTTGTATCACCTGTAAGGAGTAACATGGCAAGAAGTGAGAGCCCACGATCCAGAGCTTTATCTACTCCACCTAGAGGCTAAACTTTTCAAATTAGAATACTAGTATACTCAATTCATAGGAATTTGTTTTACATGGCTCATATAGCTACCCCACTCCTAGAAATTTTGAAACCTAGGAAAGTGGTAGAATGCTACAACCACCTACTCTCCTAGACGTATGGCATGCTATACCTGCTAATTCCCTCAAGGCTATTCCAAAAAAAATTAGAGAAGACTAAAAAATCCCCTTTGAACACCTCCAAGAAATAGTGGGGGAGAATATTACTCTTAGGCTATTGGCTACTTATTTCAAAAGAAAAGCTCAAGATTGGTATTGATCTTTGGCTTTTGGTTCTATTTGCTCTTGGGATCAGCTCGAAGAGAGGTTGTTTGAATGCATCTCAGAAAATGGAGGTCACTCCTCATTCTTGCATCAATTAATCACCATCAAGAGGGCCCCACAAGAGGCCTTGAGCGACTTCAATACTAGGTTTCACAAAACTTAGCAAAGAATCCCTATAATTTCTTGACCTCTAGCCACGATGGTGTTAATGTTTTACTTAAATTAAGGCTTTCAATTCAAACATTGCAGTCATGATAACCTCTATGTGATGTAGAGCAGGAAGGAGTTTAACAAAACAAACACAATTCAATCAATTTGAATCAACCTTTTCACCTTTAAGACTATAAATTTCAAAAGAAATTAAAAACCCACAAACCCAAGCCTATTTTAGATACCCATTAAGCATTTTAGAAACATATCTCAAAATATCACAAGATTTATTTGGAACATATCCCTTAAATCTCTATTGCTACACTTGCACAAAGCCTAATTAGGTCACTTTTACAAAGCAACTACCATGAAATCTTTTCCCCAATCACAAAAAATTATTCCTTGACCTCAACCAGGTCACAAATGCTCTAAATCAACAACGTTTATCAGAGGAATTCCCACAAACTCATCAAACCACAAAACCCTCGCTTCGGCCTATTTAGGCTTGTCATATAAGGGTTTATTGAAACTACCAACTCCAAGCCTCCCCCTTGCAAAAAAACACTTCAAACACACCAAATAGGACTTGATCATTCTATTCCAAACTTTACAGATCACTGCCCAAGATTTTTCTAACCATCCCTAACCTCTATGCCTAAAAATTGCTCCAAAAACTAATGTTTCTAGTCTAGGTCATCACCATATTTTCCCAAAACCCTCATCCCTGCTCATGCCAACTCAAAAAAAATGAAAATAAACCTATCTAACACCATTCCACTGATTTTCAAAGGTTTCCATTAGTGTAATGGTCAATTATGCCATTATATTGCTCTCAAAGCCTCAAATAGGGTTTTCAACCCGTCTTTAGTATTTTGGCTCTAAAATACTCCTAACTTGATGAAATCACTCCAAACAAAAATAAATAAATAAAATTAACTCATATATCTATCAAATATAATTAACTTTAGATTAAAATCAAACAGTATTGAGTCATATAGTAGCATGTAGTAGAAAATTTACTAAAAAACACAAAAAATTTAAGGTTTTCTTATTTCTTTCAATAAAGGTCCACTCTAGAACCTTTATTCAACCCATACATATTGTATTTAAACCTTCCAATCCAAAAACCAACTAACACAATTGACCCTAACAACCTTTTTAACTACTTGACCATTGGACTTCCATTTTTTTGCATTTTTGCATTGTTACAGATGACAAAACTTGCAAGATTTTACAACATTTACAAAATGGACTCCTTATGACTTCAAGTACATTGAAAATGGTCTATTATGAACTTACTACATCACACTTAGACTCCAAATACCTAAAACCAAACATAAGACCTTATTTAGAAAAATTGACATGGTGCCTCTGCACCACTATGGGAGGAGATGTCTTACCCGACACATACGATTTGGATGTGCATGTGGAAAATAGTCTAATCAATGTTGGGAAGCTTCCACCATGACCACTGATGCCCGTATTCATAGAAATATTTGATGGTCCTTGGGAAGAAATTACACCAAACACCTCCTCTCCACAAGTGATGATATCGGCTACGCCACAATCCATGTATGTGTATCCTATTGTGCAACTAAGTATGTTGGGCTCCTCCTCACTAGCAGTACACATCAACGATATGAAGTCTAATGCGGTCTTTTACTAACAAGTTATTCCTCATCAAATGGCAGCAAGCAACACCTCCAAAATAGGCCACTTAGACCTATCAAGGGGGAAGGCCATTCAATCAACATAATACATACCAAGGACCCTCAAAAGGAGGAGGTCAGCAAACAATGTCTGCTAACTAGATAGTCCTAGTTACTGATGTAGGACCATCCTGTGTCAACACACAATCAACATCGACCAAAATATTCAGTTTGATTTTGTTTTTGTGTTTTCATTTCCCTTTCTCCAGAGGCAATTTCATTTGATTTGGTGATAATTGGTGAAGCAATGAAATAACATTTTGTCATTAATTGAAAAACTTCATATTATAGTTGAAGCTCAAATTTAAGGCATCATCTATCAAATTGTTCATTTTTACTGGTTATTTGTAAAAACAAAATAATTTATTATATTCGCATTATTTGGTGGGATTAGCATTGAGAAATAAAATCTTTACCACATAAAGAAATTTGAAGGGTCACCTAGGGATGGGAGAACCATACAAGGTTGAAGAGACAAAAGCTTCGGGAAGAGTCAATAAAATAAGGAAAACTATCATATAGTAGAGAGAGGCAAGGAGGGCATGACAAGAGAAGACCGAAGGCCACAAGAAAAAGAAATTTAATAGAATCCTCCATCCGGTCACCCATGGATATATATGTTTGGGAAAACATAATAGTTTAACCTTATTTGGGTGGTGATTTATTCTATGATCTCTACATCTAAGGTAGATGATAATCAAGAAGGAAGTCCATGGAGGGGTGCAGAGGCATCATAAAGAAAATGAAGGAAAATTAAGGAGGATCAAAGTCATATGCAACAAGAATAAGTGATCAATAGAGTAAATAAAATAAAGATAGGCATGTTGTGAGAATATGTGTGCCTGGAATGAAGCTATTGAAATATATAAAGATAAGTGATCTTGATTATTGATTAGCAGGGAGAGCTCATGTGGGATTTAAACCTATGGGAATAGGAAATGCTGATGTAAGGGAATAAAGGTGTAGTGTAAGAGCGAGGAGGTGTTGGGAGAGAAAATGATCATTTGGTATAGCCACTTAGGATGTGATTAGGATGTGAATAGAGCACATTAAAGATATGAGCATAATACAAAGGGTTTGTGATGTTTGAGAGGCACGCCAGACCATGAACCATGTGGAAATGACAATCAAAATGGATTGGCTATAAAAGAATGAGCCACATTTTGAGAGGACTGATTCAGATAAGTGAGAGTTTAGATTGAGTTTCCTATAATGCAATCTTCATATCTAATGTTAATAAAGTTATTTAATTATTTGTAATAAGAGTTTATGTTGAAGCAATCATAAAATAATTGTTAATTTCACACAATTAATTGTCAAATTGGAGTAAATTGTTTTTTTGAGTTTGTGTAATATGGATTGTTGAGTTGGTTGAGAGTGTGTTGTTGTTTCATTTTACATCAAACTGGTATTAGAGCAAGAGGTTCTGAGTGTGCAGATAGAGCATCGAGAGAGAGATGATTCAAACCAAGACTTATAGGTGAAGAGACAAGTATGTTTGTTGTAGGCGTGAAAGAGAGTATATAAATGCTATCCTCCAGTAGAGATAAAGATGGGTAGGTGTAGAGTTCCTCTACTAAGAGAAGGTGGGTAGAGGAAGCATCTTCTAGAATCTTTGTTAGGTAGAGGGTATTTTGAAGAAAGTGTTGTATGAAGGAAGATTACAGTAGATGAAATGGAATCTTTATGAGAATCAAGGTTTGATTGTAGCATGAAACTATTCCAAACAAGACAATGTGCAGAGACTTGAAGACATCCAACAAAAGATTTCAAATATGGCTCTTCTATTGCTACCTTCCATTCAAGCAGAGCTTGAATTTTTTCTTTCCCTAGGAGTATGATGCAAGAGCATCTTGGTTCAATGCACAATCGACATCGAACAAAATATCTAGTTTGATTTTGTTGTGTTTTTGTTTTCCTTTCTCTGAAGGCAATTTCATTTGATTTGGTGATCATTGGTGAAGCAATGAAATAACATTTTTCATTAATTCACAAACGTCATATTATTGTTGAAGCTCAAATTTAAGGCATCATCTCTCAAATTGTTCATTTTTACTAGTTATTTGTAAGAACAAAATAATTTATTATATTCCCATTATTTGGTGTTATTGGCACTGAGAAATAAAAGCTTTGCCACATAAATAAATTTGAAGGATCACCTGAGAATGGGAGAATCATGAGAAGTTGAAGAGATAAAAACTTCAGGCAGAGTCAATAAAATGAGGAAAACCATCGTATAGCAAAGAGAGGCAAGGAGGGCACGACAATAGGAGACCAAAGGCTACAAGAAAAAGAAATTTAGCAGAAGCTTCCATCCTGTCGCCCATGGATATAAATGTTTGGGAAAACATAAGAGTTTAACCGTATTTGGGCAGTGATTTATTCTATGATCTCTATGTCTAAGGAAAATGATAATCAAGAAGTCTATGGAGGGGCGCAGAGGCATCGTGAAGAACAAATGCATCAAGAATAAATGTACCAGAGAGTAAATAAAATGAAGACATTCATGTTGTGAGAATACTCACACCTGGAATGAAGTTATTGACAGATAGAAAGATAAGTGAGCTCGAGTATTGACTAGTAGGGAGAGCTCATGTGGGATTTGAAAGGAATAGGGGCAGAAAGATAGAGTTAAAAATGGGTGCAATAGAATGGAAGGGTTACGCGGAGTAGTGGAAGGCAACAATGACATAAATATAAGGAAATGAAGGCCGAAATTTGAGAATAAATAAATTCGATGGAATGGAGGCAGTTGGCGCAAGGCAGAAAAGAGAATTGAAGAAAACAAATTAATCATGCCACGCAAAATGAAGTGTAATGTGACAGCGCGCAGAGGAGGAGAGGACTTTTGTGCAAGCATGGTATGCTAGGGGATAAAGCTTGAACCTGTGGGAATAGGAAACATTGATGTAAGGGAATAAAGGTGCAACGTAAGAGAGAGGAGGTGTTGCAAGAGAAAAAGTTCATTTGGTATGGCCACTTAGGATGTGATCAGTTGTGGCATGTAGTTATGAACAGAGCACATGAAAAATATGAGTAGAATACAAAGGGTCTGTGATGTTTGAGAAGGGTGCCAGACCATGAACCGTGTGGAGACAACTGTCAAAATGGATTGGCTGTAAAAGAATGAGCCACATTTTGAGATAACAGATTCAGATAAGTGAGAGTTTGGATGGAGTTGCCTGTAATGTAATATTCATATATGATGTTAATAATGTTATTTGTTTATTTGTAATTGGAGTTTATGTTGAAGCAATTGTAAAACAGTTGTTAATTTGACACAAGTAATTGTCAAATTGGAGTAATTTTTTTCTGAGTTTGTGGAATCTAGATTATTGAGTTGGTTGAGAGTGTGTTGTTGTTTTGCTCTGCATCAGTTACTATGCTGCTTTAGGCTATCAAGACCAATCTGAGCAAGGATTTGGTACTAGGCCAAAACGACTTAGCGGAAGAAGAAAACACATGGTGCTTCCAGTGCAATGATAGTCACATGCCCCGAAATTGTTCGAGAGGAAATCTGCAGTAGAAGATAGTGGAATAAATAAACAAGGGCATGCTCCCGAATACAGAAGAATATCAATCACCTGAAATGGAAAATGCCTACTTTAGAGCACAAATACAAGGAATTTCTTTAGAACAAGAGTTGGATATTGTGTCAGACCAAGCGCTATTCTCATGGATGGAAGAAGAAGAGGCAGTATTTACAAATGATGCTCTGACAACTAGTGCCTCACAAGTACAATCAGATTACAACATGAGGTCTAAAAGAAGACTCACGGGAGAATACGTACAACAAGCTTTGTCATGTCCACAACTACATCAACCACAACCACAAGAAAAGCAAGCTTTGCAAGCCATCGCCCAACCTACTTAGCAGCCACGAACTTTGCCATTACCAAAGAAGGAGATGGATAAGATTCCAAGCACATTAATGAAAAATAATTTTCCACGAAGATGAGAGAGATACCACCATTCAAACCCAAGGCCTTGCCAGTCAAGATGCTCAATATGGTGGAACAATTGAAGAAGGTGTCTACTAACGTACCTTTGTGGGACACCATATCTATTCTTGAACAAAAGATGTTACTCCAGGAAGCACTAAAGGAGGAAAAAATACCGCAGACAGATGTGATTCCGCCTCATGATCAAAATAGAGACAAAGAACTCACGTCAGAATCCCAACATTCACGAGTCGTAGCTTATGTGAATGATGCAGGAAATGCAAAAGAGAAAGAGGTAAGAAAGCCAAAGCCCTCACCTTTCTTTTTAACACTTGTTGTAGTAGATAAGCTTGTGCATAATAACATGATTCATTTGGGAGCTAGTACAATGATCATGCTTAAACAAGTGGCTGATGCCCTAAAACTTAAGTATGAGCCCCTTGAGAAGGGAATCATGCAATTAGACAAGAAGAAGGTTGCAACCGTTGGGAACATCAAAGATCTGTCTTTGACCCTCTTCTCATGTCCAAGCCAAACAGTTGCACAAGAAGTAGTTGTGATAGACATTTCCCCAATATTCAAAATGTGCCTTTCAAGAGATTTTATTGAAAAGCTTGGCATATATTTAGTGCTTTATTGGTCTCACCTAATACTAAGGACCAGGTATGGAGCGAAGATGAAAATCCTATCTGAATCTTTGCATCCAAAACATATAGCAGACAATGCAGTCCTATGCTTTGAAGTAGCATATATCTCCTTCTCAGAAAGGGAGAAGTACTATGTAGAGATGTTAGAAGATGAATAAGACATGAGTGATTGGACCCCTGAAGAGTAGGTCCTCCTCAACCAATTTATTGACTTTGACCCATCCAGAAACTTTCATGCAATGTGATTAGGTACCTATGTGATATTCGATATTGATCAAGTCTTTCCAAAATTGATAAAGGATCGAGAGGAACATAATGATCTAGGTGACAACTATCTATGGACATTATATTTTTATGGCACCAAATGCAAAGCTAGTTCTAGAGCAAGTGTTCGACTAGTCTCCTCGACAGGGTCAGTGACCCTCAAAGCTTTTCATTTTTAGTTCCCATGCTCAAATAATGATGTAGAATATGAAGCCTTGGTTCATGGTGTGATCCTTGCAAAACGGATGGGTGTAAAGTGAATGCAAGATTTTAGAGATTTAGAGTTGGTTGTGAGCTAGGTATGTGGGTAAGCAACTGCCAAGAATATAAGAATGAAGTCATACCAACATCAGATATGGGATCTAATTGAGAGCCTTGAAGCTTTTAACATTTCAGTTATCCCATACTCTTAGAATGAGGTTGTTGATCAAATGGCTTCGATCGGTTCACAATCTAAATTAGTTTTTGATTTAGAAATGAAGCAAAATGCAATGGAGATCATCGTCTGAATAAAAATTACCAACAATGATCAAAATTGGAAAGTATTTGAGGATGATATATAGATAATCACCTTTTTGCAAAACTCAGGAAAAAACTTCTGAGCATGCATAGCTTGAAACAAAGTCTCTCAAAGGGAAAGTGATTTAGTTAAAAGACAATAAGCTTCCTCAAGGTTTAATCTCCCTTGAAAAAATTTTTGACTATGAGGACACAAGAAATAACAAACAAAGGTTCACTACAGATGAGAGGGATTATGAAGAGCTCAATGTCAGAGGTAGCAGAAATTTAAAAGTTGAAAAGGATGTTTTGTAGAAGGATAAGGGAAGACTAAAAGGTTTATGTTCTATATACGATAGGGTCATAGCCTGGACCTATGATGATCTTAGAGGGTATGATCCAGGCATAATTCAACATACTATCAACTTGATTGAATAATCAAAGCTTGTTTGACAAAAATAAAGGCCTGTTAATCTGATGGTCGAAGCATTCATGGCACAAGAGCTCACCAAATTAATCGAATCAAGGATCATATACTCAATTAAGCATGTCACCTAGGTGTACAATCTAGTACTCGTTCAAAAAAAGAATGACAATATTAGGCTCTATGTGGATATGAATAAAGCCTCACTAAAAGAACACTACCCTTTTCCATAAATGGAGCAAATCCTATAGATTGTGGCTAGATTGAAAATGTTCTCATTGCTTGATGGTTTCTCAGGTTATAATCAAGTATATGTAAAGGAAGGTGATCATCATAAACAACATTCACTACTAAGTGGGGAATGTTCTCATACTCAAAGATTCCCTTAAGACTTTCAAATGCTGGTGTGAATTTTCAATGAGCAATGAATATCACTTTCAAAGGATTAATTAATCAAATTATTTTAATATATCTGGATGACCTAATGATATTTTCAAAATTAAAGGATAACCACTTTGATCATTTGGAAAAGGTTTTCCAGAAATGTCAATGGTTCAGGATTTCCTTGAATCCCAAAAAGCATGTTTTCAGAGTGCCCCAATGCAAGATACTCAATTTTGTCATATCAAAGGAGGGAATAGCAATAGACCCCAAAAGGGTGAAATCTATAATGGAGTTTCCTCTAGCAATAAATCAAAAAGGGTTGTATTCTTTTCTAGGGAAGATCAATTTTGTCGGTCAGTTTATTTCAGACTTCATAGGTATCACAAGACCTATCATGCAAATGCTCAAAAAGAACCTAATGTTCAAATGGACCCCTGAAGGAAAAGAAACTTTCTAGTGGATAAAGGCAGCCATCTCCTCTGCCCCAATGTTGGCTAACCCATAATTTTCAAAGGATATTTTACTCTATGTATATAATGGCCAACATACCATAGATTCAATGCTCACTTAGAAGGACGAAGGAAATAACAGAGAGCATCCCATTGCATTTCACTCTAGGACTCTCAAAGGATATGATGCTAGGTATAAATTTGTTGAAATGTAGGATTTTTCTATTGTAAAAAACCTAAAGAATTTTTGACAGCTGGTATCGGCCAAAAAAATCACCATTCTCATCACACATCCTAGTGTGTAGGAGTATATCATTGAGGGAGAAATAACTAAAAGGAGGGGCAACTAGACTACTAAGATCTTAGAATAGGATATGGATATTAAACCAATGAAGCTAATATAGGGAAGAGGTCTATGCGAATATCTTTCAAAAGAATAAATTTCCTCAGGAGAGGAGGAGACTGATCAAGTCTACATAAACTAGGTCAAGTTAGAAGAGTCTTGGGTGAAGGATCGAATGTAGTATATGCAAAAGGAGCAGTACCCAACCAACCTTCCACCTCACAAAAGGTGATACTATTGATTGCAAGGAACTAGTTATATACTAATTGAAGGTATCTTATTCAAAAGGAATTAAGGCAATGTCCTACTCCAATGCTTGAATAAGCCACAAGTGGAAAGAGTTCTTAATGAATTTCATAGCAATCCTGAGGGTGGAAACTTGTCCACCAAGACTACTGCTTTGAATATAATGCAAGTAGAATACTATTGGCCCTCCATTTTTTTTGAAGAACACCATTTGGTGTAAAAGTGTACTCAATGCCAATACTTTGTTGTAAAAAGAAACAATTTTTCCTTTCCCTTGAGCCTGATTGTGACTGAGGAACCCTTTACTCAATAGAGTTTGGAGTTTTTAATGATGATAAATCCTATTTCTAGTGTTGGCCATAAGTAGATCCTTACAAAAACTGACTACTTCACAAGGTGGACAGAGGCCGTCACCCTAAAAAATGCTACAAAAGGTGAAATTGTCAACTTCCTTGAAGAGTTGGTAGCAAGAATTGGTTCACCAAAAACCATCATATCCAACAACACACAAGCTTTTGTGGGTTTGGAGATATCGGATTTTGATCTCAAACATGGGGTCTACCTTAAAACTTCATCAAATTACTACCCATAAGGAAATGGGTTAGCAAAATCGATCAACAAAAACCTAATTAGGTTAATCAAGTACATCAGGTCAGAAAGACAAAGGGACTAGCACAAGCATCTATGAGCTACTCTATGGGCCAACTAGATTACACCCAAGTAGATCTTGAAGGCCTCTCCTTATGAATTGGTATATAGGAAAGAGGTGGTTTTACCTGTTTCCATAGAGATCCCTACCTTGCAACTGTTAAAAGTTGTAGAAGTTGAAGAAAGTGGTGAAATGGAAGTAAGATTAGGGGAACTCTTGAACCTTGAAGAAGACAAGGAAAAAGCTTATGAAGCCATGATCGGTCATCAACAAACTATAAAACAATGGTTCGAAAAAAAGACCTAGAAGCCAGATTCAAGGAAGGAAGTTTGGTAGAAAGCTAAGAATCTCCTTTAAAAACCCTTTTCATTTCATTTTAAGGTAGACCCAACATACAAAATTTGAAGCACTATGGAAGGGACCCTTCCATATCAGCAAGTGCAAAGAAAATAATGTGTATGAGCTAGAAGATATGGAAGGTAACATTTTGGATGTACCAGTAAATAGTATTTATCTAAAATTGTTCCATTAAAATGCCCAAGTTCTTAAATTTTTTCCCAATTATGTACCATATGTAATTTTTTTGAAAAATGCAATTTAATTTTGAGAATAAATCCATGAGAATAATGTTGGAAGAAATAGAAAGATACTATATTATATTCATTAAAATATTTGCATTATAGTATGATCTTGAGGCTCTGGGAGAAGCTGGAGCTTCTTTTGAAAACCCAAAAAGAGTTATACTACGAAAAGGAGAGAAGGAGAGGCAATGAGCAAAAAAAATTAAAATTCATAAGCCTCCAACCATCACTAAGTATTCAAAGTGGCACTTCATCAGTTTCTTCTTCTTTTTCTTTTCTTTCTTCTTCTTCTTTGGGGTATGTGTAGGATCATGATGGGCCAAAAAGTGGCGATATGACGGGTATGTGTAGGGTATGTGGCTAATGACTTTTTTTTAACCCAAAATTGATGAAATGAAAAGGGTTTTTAAAGGAGATTCTTAGCTTTCCATCAATATAAATTATGATTTATTTTGAATTTAATAACTAATTATTATTCATTTTCTATTTGAATTATGACTAAAGTTCTGATTGATAGGCTAATTGAAAAACATTTATAACTTTCAAATGGTATCAAATTTTTTGAATCTAAAACATGTGTCACATTCTATGCTTCATATACTATAGGATTAAAAAAAGAAAATTTGAATTTCATGAAGTTTTTACCAAGTTAAGGTGGTCAGACATATGAGTTTTTATATTTTTTTAAATTTGTAAGAAAAAATTCATAATTAATTATTTACTCAGAGAAAAATTACAAAATAATATGCATCACATTGGGACATGATTCCTCTACTTATATCTAAATATTATAAAAAATATGATCATTTTATTGTGGTTAGGGTGGTCAGACAGACACCTACTTCTTATTTTTTCCCTGAAATCTAAGTACTACTACATTGAAATTTCAAATTTTCACCAAATAGATTTTTTATTCTTTTAAATAAATATAGTATTTTAGAAACTACATTCAATTTGCTACATATTCTATTCTTACATATTTTTGAAATAATATAGATAACTTATTAAAAAATTTATGTGAAGTTGCCTAACTCTGATTTTTCTTAATTTTTTGCCACTTAAGGGCCTGATTTTTCCATGATGATCATGCACATACCCTTTGACATGATGAAAAGTGGGTCAACACAACATATGCAATCCTGACATACCAAGTACCTAAGTTCTCATTCCCTTTGTTGTACACTAGGAATTCAAAGTGCTTTTTCTAGCCAAGCCCACCAACGCGCTCCATGCCAAACTCCCTTTAAAGGAAAGTGGCTACAGGACGAGATAGTGAGCAATGCCTCTTGAGGTCCATGGTTCAAAAATTGTTAAGGGTATCCAAAACACATCTTCTACATAATTGATGTGCTTGTGGAGGTCCATGGAATTTAGAATACTAACACTAGGGATGTCCAATTGAACAATCTTGTTATGCTCGTCCAAATATAGAGAGTCAAACATGACATGAGATAGTGCAATTATCCAAGGCTTGGATATATCCAAGTTAAGAAGGGAGGCCACAAAGCGGGAGATGACATTAGAGTTGCATTGTGGCTAGTTTTCATCCTTCACATAGTGCTTGTTGAGGACCCACTTGAACGCAATGAAAATAAAGAAATCATTCTTCCTTTCCATGCACTTGATTCTGTTGCTAGTAATTTCACCTACGAAGGAGTATTGTGATCTTTGTGGAAGGAGCCAAATGGGAGTTCCAAGACTAGATGACATTGATGTAGTAAAATATAAAGGCAGTAGAATGGAAAATAGCAGAAAAGGCTTGCTAAAATAAAAAAACTATTTTCAAATGAATATTGCAATAAGGTGGCATAGCTATTTATAGAAAAGATGCACTAACAAAACCAACAAATAGAAAATCCATTTGTCGCTGAACAGTAATGGAGAAAATATCAAAGCAACCAGAGGGCATGAGGTGGATCGTATGGGAAATCTAGAAAAAATCCTTGAGAAATAAATTTGGGAATTGGGATTAAATGCTCGTGTAGGTCGATCATAGTCATATGTGGTTTTCCATCCTCATCACTAGCTAGCCTGATATTATGAAAAGACATTGATTAACATGTTTTGACAAATTAAATAAGCATGTATTAGGTACCTTACATTGCTTAATCATGCTTCTCATAGATAAAAGCATGCTTTCCAATGTGTTTGGCTTATTTGTGAAAGAGGTGGCAGGAAGAATGTATTAATTCCATTCTTGCGGTGAATTTCACATTTCTGAGGGATACGGATCCCAAATCCACATGTATTGCTTCAATGGTAGCATTTAGTAAGCTAAAGGTAACAACAAAGTTTTAATGCATGTACATGCAAAGTAATTAATTACACCCAAAAGAATATTTTGCTAAGTAACAAAACAAGAAGTGGTTGTTTCACTAAACAAACTCTCTACAACTTCTTGATGCAACAATGGTGCAAGCATAAACATTTGGTAGAAAGGTTGGAGCCTTATCCAAAAAGCCATGTTATCCCAATATTTTTGGGAGAGATTCATACACCAATGCCCCAATTCTAGAAGAACGACATTTTGATTATACCAAATCATTGCAATTGAATGATCATGTTAGAAGAGAGGTGGTGCAGGCTAACCCTAAAATCTTTAGGGAAAGGGCATTAAAATGAATGATTAAACATGGGTGGGTTGAAGATTTCACATCATGGCTCTAGAATTGTGGTTTTCCACAATTCATGTTGCCCGCTATACAGCCATTCCTAGAGCTGGTAGACACATGTGCTAAAAGATTCTATAAGGAGGTAGGGGTTATTGTGGGCAACAAGATAAAGGTTACAATTTCTACAACGACCCTCTAGGATATGTTGTGTATCCCTACAACCTAGGATGGTGAGCACTTTTGATGAGGAAGAAATGGAAGGATTCTAAGAAACCAAAATTAAGTAAGTGCAATTTTATGAGGATGAAACAAAGGAAAGACCGAGGAGGGATTAATTTTCTTTTACCTCTAGTGTGCAAAAAATTCAAGCAAGATACACACTGTCTATTTTCTCAATGTTGTCCTAGGTTTACAGTTTGAATGATGATGAAGAGGTCCATCCTTTCCAAATGAGCTTGGGTTTCATACTTAAGAAGGAGAAAAGTAAGAGGTATTTTGATTTTTCTGATGCAATAGCTTAAGGGATGATGGAGCAATTGAGGACCTATGATACTGAGTGTAAATTCAATTACTCTTCTTTCTTGGTTCACTTGATCTTGCATCAAATTTCTAAATTTCTAGAAAGGAATTTTTCATTATTTAGGTTCAATTAAAAGGGTTTCTACTAGCTAATTTCGGTCTAGACTCATGTGCTTTCAAAGACATGGGATTACTATTGGTTTTTGGATAATTTTTTGAGGCCATTTCTTCTAGACTTGTTCCGATACCCTCTACATTGGTTCTCTCTTGAGGTCCAATAATGGATGAAGACCTTGCAAACCCTAGTAGATTATTTCTTGGGTGAGGATTTCACTTTTATTAGATTCCATGGTTTTGTCAAGGAGCCTTTTAGACTCCCCAAATTTGTAATGCATAGGGTTTTTTATTTGGAGGCATGATGTCAAGAAATCATTTCTGACAACATCTATGGCATTAGAAGGCACAAGAAAGGGCTTTACCTAACTCCCCTTAACATTTCCAACAATTAAGTAACACTGGTGAAGAAGAGAGTGCAGGGTGAACTTACAAAAAAACTAACACTCTTAGGTTTGGTTCTTATTTGTGAAACATGGGACTACAATAGGACGAGGGACCTTCCAACTTTGAAACATGAGAGTTGAGAGTTTTATGAGTTGAGGAAGAATCCAAGCAGAGAAATTATAGAATTATACGTTGACTTGGCCCACATACCATTCAAATAGCCACTGTGGCTAGGCTTCTATGTCCAGACTTTAGAGTATCAAAACAACCTCCCAATGGGAAAATCCCTCAACATGCAATTGAAATGCTTGGGGAGGTCAAAGAGAAAGAAAGAAGATTTTTGGAGGTTCTGACATGAAATGAGATGCCCCAATGCCATGTTTGGAGATCTTTGGCTACATGATGAAAGGTCCAATAGGGTTTACAATAAAGAGGCCAATACCGAGAATATTAACCCTAAGACTAGTCATGAGATTGATTAAGAAGAGCTTATGTGCCATGATTCTCAACCTCAAAAACCAAACAAAAGAAAAAGGATTGAAGAAAAAGGACTCACAAGTTACATCCTTTTTCAGTGCCTGAAGGAAAGGAAAAAGAGCCTGATGGTAATTGAGTAGGTCCACTATGGCTATCGAAGGTTAGGTTTCAGTGGGATCGGCCACTAAAGGATCAAAATCTACTTTTTTTGATCATACAAACAGGAGATGACTCTAGGATCTAGGCAAACTTGGTGCATCAATTAGAGGAGAAGAAGTGGAGTCTGCTCCATAAGGTTATTTGGCTATTGTGGCCTAGGTAAGTTTCACTCCCTCTCTTCTTTTTTCCTTTGCATCTCTAGTTACCCCTCCACTCCCATAAGTGGAGAAGAGTCCTTCATTTGCGAACCCCAATCTTTTGGTCCTAAATGAACCCCTAACCATTTTCAACAATGAACCTTGTGAAGTAACCCATATGCTAAATGAGCATCATCCGCTTTGGCTGCTATTGATTCTTTAATTACCCTATCAAGGCCCCCCATTGAAAGAGCTGAAACATCCATGTTGCCCATTACTCTAGGTCCGTCTACTTTTGGGAAAACATCTCTCTTTCCATCTGCTTCCCTTTTCACCCTGATGAGTTTTCCCCTTACACAATCTCCATATGGTATTAGACTATTTAATATGATAACACTCCCCTTTGCTTCTCGACAATCACATATAGTGAGGTTTCTCCTTTCATCACCCTATTCAGTCTCCCTCTAGGTGTTTCCATTTTTGAACAAAGAATCAACACCCCGCAGAGTCTCCAAGTTCATTTCAATGCAATCAACCAAGCCCGATGGGTTAGAAAACAAAAACTACAAATAAAAGTCATCACTCAACTAGCTACTAAGAATATTGAGGCTTGCTTCAATCAGGAGCAGAATTTTTTTCTGATTGCTACCATCAAACCACTCATATCCAAGCCCGAAGGACAAATGTAGATGGAATATTACGACATCAGAGCTATGGATCTAGATTTAAATGAAACTAGCCCATGTGACAAGGTGGTTCTAGCTAAGGGCACCCAAAAAGTGGTATACACTGATTATGAGAGGCTGGACAAGAGATTGAAGAAGCATGAGTTAGAGTTGATAAATGTAAGAGATGTAGTGAATAGGATGCAAATGGAAATCAAGGCCAGAGATGTTGAGATGGCCTGCATAAGACAAATATAGGATCAACAGGGACAAGCAACTAAGTTGCTCAAGGAGGCCCAAAATGAATAGATTCAACTGTATGCTAAGATTGAAAGGTTAAGAGTTGAGCTTGTTGTTGAGCACAAGACAAACACAGAGTACCGATGTACTCAAGAAAAAATACAAAAAGAGTTGGATAGCATCCGATCTTAGGCTTTCAACAATATGCAAAAGGCCCAGGCAAAAATGGAAAGGGAAAGGTAACAGAAACAAGAGATCAAGTCTGCTCTACAAGTTTGTGACCAAGAGGTTGGAAGGTTGAACTCCAAACTAAAAAATGCCCTCCAGATAAGAATCATGTGGACGAGAATATAAGAGCAAGAGGCGCCTAGTTCCATCGAGATATAGTTGTTGTACAAGGATCCAGGACCCTCCCAATATTGAAAAGGTTTATATCTAAACAATGGGAAAGGATCATAATTGTGATTGCTATTCTTAAGCCATTCCTATATTTTTTAAGGGATTCTTGGGAATTAAATGGAAAGGTTGGCCCAGTGGCCAACCAAATTCTACATACATATGCTCCCTAAGCCACATAATTGAAAATTTTGATTTCTTGATTGTGCAAGGCTACTAACAAGGGTCTAAGAAGTGCAAGGATTCTAGATTAGAGGGCCACCTCAAGAAAAATAAGTGAATTTTTCAACTGCCACAAAGTTGTGGAAAAGAGAAAGGAACACTAGGTAGTGTTAAATAAAAGGGCCAATGAAATCAAAAAGGATTTCCATGTTCTGCTTAACTTTGGTTTTCCTTCCCTTTTCTCACTAGATGGAGAGGTGCTATCGGTTGAGTAGATCATGGATGCAATCAAACATAAGGTCTAGACTTCTATAGAACTCCTAGGTTTAAGTCTAACACCAACCTTTGATGAAATCAAGAAGGATATTTTTCCTCTTTCTCATCTCTATTACCACCTTGGAGTTGTTTCATCAAGATGGGGAGTTGTTTCTTTTAACGAAGTTTTGAGTGAGATCAAGTATATGAGATCCTTTGCCCTCTCATCCAACCCACTGATTTATACTAGGAGGTACAACATGTAATGTCGTAAAATATAACACTCAAAAAATAGTTAAAGACAAAACACAACTATCAAATTTTATGTTTGGTAGAATTTGGATGACTTGACAACTACAAGATCCTCACAATAATTATTGTAGATAAAAGATCTTCATTGGGTTTTTGACCCATCATATTATTATTGGGAAGTTAACAAAGAGTATGCAACAAGTTAAAACAATGGGAAAATAAAATACAAGTGCTTCAAAAAATATTTACAGGAACAAAAATAATGGATAACTTCTACTCCCCTTATGTGCCACTATAATATCATTTATGTGAGAGTTTAAATAAAAAAAATCCGAGTGGGAAGAAAAGGAGGCTACTATTTTCGTAATGATATTTGCTATACTATTAAGACCCATACTATTCATTGAACATTATTCCATGCTTTATCCTTTATATATATATATATATATATACCTTTTTTCACTCCCCATTTATAATTCAATTCATATTCCTCAATTTAGGACTGCTTAATCACCTTTATGGTGAAGGCAATAAAATGTGAAGGAAATGATATACAATATTGTTGTCACAAAAATCAACTTATTTATCACTTGTAATACATCTAACTATTTATTTAGGTAAAGTATGTAGTAATTTAGGGTTTTATTAATCACATGTGAAGTGGGGTCTTACATCCCCCTCCCCTTAGCTTAGACTTCCTCCTAGAAGTCATTAGGGTCTGAAACATAATCTTTATATAGAAATCACGTAATTCTATTAAACATATTAATCACCTTGCTTTCTTGATGAGATAATCCAACATACAACTATAAACACACATTAAAAGTATTCCTTCCATGAATCAAACATCTAAACACTTAGAATAAGATTTCTCGCCATAGAGCATTTATTCGATATAGTCATAATATAAAAAATGTTCAAATTCATCCATGTAGTTAACATTCTCAATTAAAAATTAGACCAACATATATATCCAAACACCCTTCAAGGTTCCCTTTTTGCATCATAAACATCACTCATGATGTTAGAAAATATTTTCATTCGTATATAATTCATGTGTCAAGAGCAATAGTCCCAATTTTATTGTCACATTTTTTTTTCTCACATGGTAAACAAATATTTCCACATGCCATTTATTTACAAATTTATGCATACATTACCTCAATTTACACACAATTCACATCACAAGGCTCACATAATGGGGTTCACAAGGATGGAGATTCTTGGATACCATCGCAAATAGGAAAGATAGTCTCAAGGCCCTTCTCTAAGGACCCTTCCATACATCTCCTAGGTACCTTCTCTTGTTTGTGTAAGGGGATTAGCCTCCTAGAGGAAGGTACAAAAAGATAATCATACAACTAGGGGAAGAATGGATTAATGATTGTCCCATACCAGTCACATTCACAACCCCTTTCAAATAATTTATAATTCCCCAGTGCATCTACTCCCCTATACAACCTGCTAGGGAACCCCTCTGGGATATGGAAATTTTTACAGATGTCACATTACAGCATACTTTCTAGTAGTTAGCAAACAATAAGAAGCCTCAAACTGAGAAATATAAAATCATAACCCAACATTTCAATAAATAAAAAAAATATAACTTCAAGAGAAAAGTAGAAATAAAAATTAGTTGCAGCTGCATTTCAACATCCCAATCTTAATTAAAAATAGAAATTAAATAAGTCCTTGAGGCAATGAACTACAATTTTTTTTCAAAAGGCTAAATACCCCCAAATAAAAGAAATGTAAAAATTAACACTGTTGGCATATAATAAAATAAAACATCAATTAGGAAATTTCCAATAATTTATATCTTAACAATAAAATTTTCACATTATGAGCACCACAAGACTTTGATAAAAGTCACCTAAGGGGAGGAGGGGAATGGTGGTTCTCTAACCACATAAGTATAATAGCATGCAATAACTAGTGGTCCCTGACCACATAAATATGAATAACTAGTGGTCCCTGACCACATAAGTATAATAGCATGCAATAATTAGTGGTCCCTAGCAACATAAATATGAATAACTAGTGGTCCCTGACCACATAAGTATGTATCACTGGTGGTTCTTGACCACATGAAGATAAATAACTGGTGGTCCATGACCACATAAATATGAATAACTGGTGGTGGTCCCTGACCACATAAGTATGTATCATTGGTGGTCCCTAAACACATGAAGATAAATAACTGGTGGTCCCTGACCACATAAATATGAATCACTAGTGGTCCATGTAATTCCATCCTTTACCATGGGTTATAACATCAAGGAATAGGGTTGCACTATGAACCAACAAGTGTGTCTCTCATATGTGGGGGATCAAGCCACGGTCAATGTCCATGGGAGGATTACAATGACTCAACATAGATCCTTTTTCAGGATTAGGGACAATGCCCTGAGCTCATAATTTCCCGATGGGAGAACATGTACCTCTCAATCCCTATTTACACTAGCTGGCATCTCACTCCCATAAGGGGGGAACCATACACTAGGGGTACACATTTGACATACAAATAAGACTAGCACAAAGGAATACATTACATTTCATTTAATAAATACACATCCACACACTTGATACGTTTACATAAACACACAACTAGCCTAGCTTACATAAATTCCATCACAAAGGGTACTCATAAGGGATCATACTAGATGTCCACCACCCTTGTCCCAAGTCAGATAACCTGTATCTCACACTTGGGTACAACACATATACTGGTTTCCACATGACAAGTCACATTAACTATCAAGAATTTTATCATTCTATTTCGTATGAGTCATAGATACACAATACATACACTTACTTTTACAACTTGGTCTATCCACAAAAATTCCCTTAGTACACAACAAAAGATCCATTATGAGGTATTCACATCCACAAGGAATACAAAATAACTTCATTTCCAACTTTTATTTTTTGTTAAGAAACAAGCCATTTTCTTACACAATTAAACTGCAAAATATTATATTCTATAATTGACATACACATCCACTATAAAACATCTCCTCAACAAGGCTACCCAATACTCGTACACAATGAGGAAAGCATAGTCCAATCTATTAGCACCACAAGCACAACATTCTTTTCACTTAAAAATTACTTAGCCATGCAGTTAGTATTTGCATCTCTAGATAGGATATAATGAGTTATCATTTATATGATATTCTATCAATTCTAATGCAATTGGGAACCTAAGTGTCGCCAATGTAAGTCTACCATGATGCACATGAAATTTTACTTTTCAGGCATAGTATGCAATGAAAGAAGAGCTTATATTTGAAATTAAACAAGGAAAGATTTACTAATGCATTCTTTTCCTTACCATTATTATTATTTATTTACCATGCACATGGTTTCACTATTCTAGTTTATCTCAAAAAATTTACTTAATGGTAATTGATTCCATACACAAGTTCATGCATACATCCTATGGTAGGAATGCAATTTCAAGACCAAGGTCCTTTACTCAATCAAGGATATTTCTTTCCTATCTTGAAAATAGCCTTACGCAAAACACACATCCAATTGATTTTAAGGCAACATGCACTATTTGGAAACACTTCATTTCTCCACACAAGAAAAGAATTACATTTTCAAATCACTCCAAGGAACATAGATTTAGATATAAGAATTATAATCTTTTACACTAAATTATTCTCTTGCATTATGAAGTTAAATGATGTTTACTTTAGTAAAGTTGTATTGTCTACATAATAGTCATGTCTTAAGAATCATCTTTCATCTCCATAAGGTTCAAGGTTATAGGATAACACGAGGGTGGATTTTATAACAATCATATCCATAGTTTTCTAGCCATTCACTTTGTTTTCCCTTCTACTTCCATCCTAGATTGACTCGGTCTTCAGAACAACAATTCACCATGACATGCTAATCAACATGAATGAAACATACAATTCACGCATTTACTTTTCCTAATCTTGTTCATCATAAACACTTACAAGTCCTACGGGAGGGTAGATAGGTGCATTAATATTTAAATATTGGCAAGTCAAAATCTATAAACTGGGCTATTTAACTTCTTCATAATCAAATACATCATTCACATGAGGCTACATAATGTTCATTCGATTTAACAACATAGTTATTCCCTTTTTAATTAACTCTCCCACAATCAAAATTATCAAGAATGATGAAAGTGAATCAAGATCCCATAAAGTCATTTCAACCATTAATCACAACAAGGCTTAGACAAGCACACAAAAAAATCACACAACACCACATGAGAAACATTATTACCCAGAGATTCTAGTGTTGCAACCAGGCTCTGATACCAAATGTAATGTCGTAAAATATAACACTCAAAACACAATTAAGCAAAAAACACAACTATCAAATTTTATGTTTGGTAGAATTTGGATGACTTGACAACTAGAAGATCCTCACAGTAATTATTGCAGATAAAAGATCTTCGTTGGGTTTCTGACTCGTCATATTATTATTGGGCAGTTAACAAAGTGTATGCAACAAGCTAAAACATTGGCAAAATAAAATACGAGCGCTTCACAAAATATTTACAAGAACAAAAAAAAATGGATAAATTCTACTCCCCTTAAATGTCACTATAATATCATTTATGTGAGAGTTTAAATAAAAAAATATGCGAGTGGGAAGAAAAGGAGGCTACTATTTTTGTAATGATATTTGCTATACTATTAAGACCCATACTTTTCATTGAACATTATTCCATGCTTTATCCTTTATATATATATATATATATATATACACCTTTTTTTCACTCCCCATTTATAATTCAATTCATATTCCTCAATTTAGGACTACGTAATCACCTTTATGGTGAAGGCAATAAAACATGAAGGAAATGATATACACTATTGTTGTCACACAAATCACCTTATTTATCGCTTGTAATACACCTAACTATTTATTTAGGTAAAGTATGTAGCAATTTAAGGTTGTATTAATCACATGTGAAGTGGGGTCTTACACAACATTCCACCTTTCTCAAGCTCCAGGAATTTCTAGAGCTCTAGGTTCATGCCTCCGCAAGTGAAGGCCCCTTGTGAGTTGCCAAAACTGTAAAGAAATTTTTTCATTAATATTCTTTTGGTTTTTTCTCTTATATATTTTTCAACTTTGAGATGAATCCACGCTTAGAGAAAAAGGTTTTTTTGAAAGGTGTGCAATGTGCCATGTGGTGGTTGCATGGATTGCATTTATCATCTTCCTTTTAGGAGCAAGCCGGGGCATGTGTCAGCTCGCATAAATATGAGAATCCCTTCCTGCTCGACACATCATCTCTTCGCTTTGGGAAAGTTACACTTTTAAGGAGTTATTTCTTTAGATGGAGTTTGTCAAAGCATACTGGGTCTTTCTTCTGTGCAGGTTGGAACCTTCGAGTCAATGTCGTCAATCTATGTGATTGGTTGATAAAAAATTTCCATGTTTTCTAGAATCCGATTTTCTTTAGATTGCAATATTTGCTAAATTTATAAGGGACATTAATGAGGTAGTTGGGAATTAATGAGAAAGGATTGGCGTGATCTAATAAAAAATCTATGATTAGATCATGAGCTATTAGATGCAGGCATCTGGTAGTATTTTCTTTAGAATGTTAGCTATAGTGTTCTCTTTTTCCAGCTATAAATAGGAGGCAAAAACATATGCAATTTTTTTTTCAAAATTTCTTTTAGTTTTCCTTATTTTTTAGAGATTTTCAAAAGTTGAAAATTTATAGAACATTGCTATTCTCTAGCATGTTATATTATTTTAACTCAAAACTATCATCGAATTGGCATCCAACCTTTGTTTCTAAGTTCATTTGATATTTAAATATATTTTTTTTGGAAGAAATCTTTGAAATTGTGCATGTTATAGCCTTTGTAAAGTTTCTTTTTTATGTTTTTGTTCATGATAAGAGAATTTTGTTAAGCTTAATTTGATAGTTTGAGTAGTTGGTTTTCTTGTGGTAGGCTCATATGATCTAATTATAGCTTTCAAAAATTGGATTATGTCTATTAAACTTCTCCATTTTCTTTAAGGGTTGTTGTTTTTCCATATTATGCTATAAAAAGAGAAAGGGTTTTCGCAAATTTTTTTAACTTTTGGAGCTTTTTTATGCTTGATCGGACCTTAATGAATGCTTCCCATGGAGAGATTTGAAAGGTTGCATTGTTCTTTTACTTAGCCTTTGTTTCTTGTTCTCTTCCCAACAATGAAGGGTTGTAGCATTCTGTGTCTATTATATCATTCATAGGAAAAAAAATGAAGTTTGAAATGTTGTAAAAGATTTGGTGCATCTCCATTTTCATGTTTTATATTTAAATTTCCTTCTACCTTTTCTGCCAACTCAAAGAAGAGCTAGCTTTCTATAAAAATCCTGGAGGTATTTAGTGAGGCACAAATTGGTCCCCTATTCACTGAATTTCCCATAAGGTTGTTAGAGAGGCACAAAATTTGATGATCAATAGTACCTTAACATATGGTGAAGGAGATATTTTTGTTTGCACGAATGAGAGGGAAGAGAAATTACATTCTCTTCGGGCACTATGAAATGCAATATAAATGAGTGATGACAAAAGCACACTTTTAGATTCTAGGAAAGTGTTGGATGTTACCAAGTTGTAGAAATTTTTAGGTTACACTCCCATTTAGGAGAATTATTTTAAAATTACACATAGGTATTGCTAACATCTTGCATCTTTTCAAATTTAATATAAGGTCACTCATATAAAAATATAAAAAATTATCATTAAATTTTAGATAGGAGGAGGTCACAACATTAGTGTGAAATTGTACCAATATGAATTTTTTGACACCACAAAAAGTAATTCAACTTCAAAAAGGAAGAGTGATAAACAAAAAGGAAGAGTTCAATTATGGGTAAAAGTACAAAGTTGTGTCACACTTTTAGCCAACTTATCAACACAAGCGAATTTAAGTATTTCTAAAAGTATTTCTAAGTATAAATTTTGGTCAAATGTGATAATTTAAAATTAATTCTAGCTAAGTTAGATATGTCCGCAACTTTTCTAACTAAAATTGTTGGCTAAATGCATATTTAACAACATTTTGATGTTAATTTTCCAAAATAAAAAATTATTTGAAAAAGATGTTTCAATGCCTTTTATTCATGTACATAACATTTAAAAATAAAAATAAAAAAATGTTTTTGTACATCCATAAGTGTAGTTTTCAAATATGTATATATTAATAATTTAAATATTATTTATATTTTACTTTTTATTTTTACTAAAAGTAGGTTATCAACACAAAATATTTGGTTGATTACCATGTCAAGGAAAATTAATAAAACTTATTAGAAAAATTAAAAAAATATACAATTCAGATAAAATAATCTATATCAACATAGTATATATTTTTTTTATTGTAGATAAATAGTTAATATGAAATTTGTCATCAAATAAAAACAACTATGTTCTACATTATAATATTTATTTAAACATATATATTTATAAAAATTAGAAAAAATACATCCATATTGAAGTTATAAATACAAAAAAAAAATGAAGAAAAAAATTACTATATAAATATTGACATCTTATGTAGCTTTCTTTTCCAACATTTTATTAGCATCTAAATTATAGTGTTAATTTATTAAAAAACTATATTCAAATATTTTTTTTAATTTTTTTAAAAAAATACAAATATAAAATATAATTTATTAGTTTACATCATTTCCAAATTAAAAACATATATATCATTTTTAAGTGATTCAAGTTTAAAAGTTGGATAAGTGTTGGTTGATTCCTTTAGAAAAGTGTGAGACAACTTTGTACTTTTTCCCCAATACCTTGGACTCTAATTATAGTTAGAGTTATTTAGTGACCAAACAAGAATGCAGTAGTAAATAACTTGGAATGAAGTTGTAGAAGATATTTGAGTTACTGTACTAAATTATATTTATTACTATGAAGGTTCAGAGAATAAGCTCTTTAGAATTTTTCAAATGAACTGAATTATATTAGGCCTCTTAGATGTAACCTTTCCATGAGCAAATGCTAGAACAAAATATATGAATACTTGCACCTAGATTTATTTTTTTACACATATTGGGGCCTACATTGAACCCAAATAGGACCTAGCATCTAAGCTAACCTCACCTATGAAACACTACCTCTTTGACATATTAGATAAGTACTATATATTTTGAAATCTTAACTTTTTTGATGAGGTTGGCTATTAATTATTAACCATCTTCCAATTTAGGGTAAAGGAAATGTATTTGTTTAGATTTTTTTAATATTTGTTTTCCTTTTTTTCAAAACACTTGTAGTTATCTTTCTATGATTCATATAATATGTAAAATTAATTTTTATGTTCCTACTAATATTTACACACAATTAAGGGAAGTAGTTTTATCATTATATTAGGGAATGATTGGGTTCTATATAATAGAGATTAATTTTACTATGTGAGGTATTTTATTTGTAAAGGTTTCCTTGGGTAAAATATTCAGTGTTGAGTTTATTTTCTATTTATTTTTAAATTTATGTCAAACTATATATTTATTACTTATTTCAAACATGTTTGTAGGCTTCTTTTCAATTGGAGTAATTGGTTTTTACCATTTACTTGCTTAAGTTTACTTAGGCATGAATATGCATTTAATTATTCTTGGGTAGTTTTTCTTCCCATATTGAGAAGTTTTATACCTATCACATATTTTGCATGCCTTTATAAGGCACCGTTGTATACTATGTAATTTATCTCAAATTTATTCACTCATCTTTGGTGAAATAGCCTATGTGCTTCTCTCATTTTTCATGAAGGTATTTTGTTGCAGATGGTGCTCCTATGAGGTGGATGCCACCAACATGGTATCAAAGCCAACCATTCTGCAATCCTTCCTTTGAGAATTTTCATCAGAGCTCATTTGAGATCATTTTTTCAGCATTTGAAAATTTTCAAATTTCAAAGTTACCTTTTATTCTTCTTTTTCCTCTTGGTCATAATTACTGGTAGCGAATTTGATCTTTCGAGGCCACGATTTGAATTTCTAGGTGTGATTTATCTCATGTTGCTATTCTATAGGTATGATTTGAAAATTGGAGGGGTGCAACAAGGTGTTTTTTGGTCGTTCTTGAATTTGAAGGTCGATTCTCCCTCAAAGGGTGTTTTTTCATCTTGTGGCATAAATCTCTTGTTGGTTGGGCATTGGAATCCATTTTGGATGAAAGCATCATTTTCCTATTGAAAGAGGAATTTCGATCAGAGATAGGCACATCTTCTTCCTGTGAAGCATTTGAATCAAGTGAAAATCATTTATCTTCTTGTTTGAAGTGTGTGATTACCTTGCAATTGAGGTTGTGATTAAAGTTTGCTTAGGCCACAATTTTCTGTGGGGACCATGATTTCAATCAAAGAGGCGTGTAATTTTTGTGGGAGAGGTGATTTGATTATCAATTTGAAGAGGATCAATTGTCATTAGAGAGGTTATGAAATCTATTGTCTACGAGTCATAATCAACCGTGAATGCTAGATTTTCAATCTAAAGACCCACATTTTGTTGATGCCCACGCTCCTTGCATAGGCCTTTGTCATTTTGTAGAAGGGAAGTACCCAAGTCATTTGATGCATGATAAAACACTCCACATAGAAGACTGTGATATCTTCTTGCTATAGTTGAATTTTTTGGAAGGCTTCATCTCTGATTGGAGGTCTTTCTTTTAGCATTGGAGGTGTGATCCTCATTTCTATGGAACAAATTTCTTTATTGCATAGAGGTAATTGGTGAATTGTTCCTGGAAGAGTAATCTGAAAGAGGTGTTGGTTTAGGAATGATTTTTTTTGGGGGCTATGCAACCTCCATTCTTATTCATGAATGGTTGATTTTTTTCCCTATGTTATTTGAGTATTTCATGTGCTACAAGACATGTATTTGAAAGGCATGATTTGGTGTGTGAAGGCCTGATTCTACCCCAAGGCTATTCTTTGTGTAAAGGCCTTAGATCTATGAAGTAACAATTTTGAATTTGAAGAAGGCTCATTAATTCCTAGAGGCTACACAATATTTTTGGAAATTTATATTTTATAAAGTTTTCCTTAAAAATTTAGGATTTCAAAGTTGCACAGTCGAGTGGAGTGGGGGAAGCATTATTCCACATTGGTATTGTGGAAAATGTTTTTTCTATTTAAATAGCATTGTAGTGTGTTTGATTGTTGTGAGCAAGACTCACAAGAGGCTATCTTGCTTGTGTGTTTGGTGAGTGTTTTGGCTTGGCGATTTGGCATGGGAACCTAGTAAGGTGTTTTTTCTTCACTCAATTTTTTTCAAATTCTCAACCCTTTTTTTGCATTATTGCTTCTTGAAGTATTTTGGGAAGGATTCATTTGTAGTATTTGGGAGTTTCTAATTATTGTTGAAGGTTAATATCTTTGTATTCTTGTAGATTTTTCATAGTTCATTATGGGGTTTTCAATTCATCCTCCTTTGATTATGTTGAAAAGGGGAAACTATAAAAAATGAAGAGATGTTATCATAAAACATCTCATATGACTTTATTTGTTGCCACATTTATATAATCTTGTTCCCCTTCCTAGCACTGATAGTAATAAATTTGCATGGAATCATAAAAGGGATCATGTCCTAGGAGTTATTGCAATGCATATTGATGATGCCACTTTGAATGATATTGATCATTTTGAGTGTCCAAATGTTCTTTGGAATAAAATTTGGGAAATACATGGAGATCCTAATAATTAGCTATTTTGAGATGATCCTATTTCAGATTATCTTGTGCATCTTCATTTTTTAGACATGATACCCTATGGTCATGCTACTAGGCAAGAGTTCGATGTTTTAAAATACTTTGAATCTTCAAATGAAGATGATGAGGGTTCTTTAGATGCTCCTTATTCTCCCTCAGGGATAGTTGATGTACCTTCACCTTCAATGATTCATTGTGTAGAGTCATTGATTGAGGATCCTATCATTTTTCAACAACAGGATTCTCATTATCTTCTTGATTGGGATTCATTTTTGTTAGACATTGGTTCATTGTTCATAGAATCTCATATTTCTGACTTGGAAGACACATTTGAGGGTATATCCCTCCTATTTGATGATAGTTGTGGTACAATTGTTGTCACTCCATCTCAATCTCTGGAGAATGTTCAAAATCAACTTCCAAAGGTATCTTGTTTGTCACCTCCTATTGTGATTGGGCATGTTCCTGATTGGTTTGTGACATCATCTTCCAAGGTCTTGGAAACACATAAGTAGATTCCAGAGACTTCATCATACATCTTCATGCTTCCTTCTTTCAATTCCTATCCATAATGGGAAGCATACCTCCATTTGTATTTGGTTTTGTTTCTTCCAAAAGCTCTTCTTTGTCGACATTAGATCATGTTTTGTCTTTAGAAACTTACCATTTTTGTAGGTGATTACACATTGTGGGGGGGAAACATAGTCTCTCTCTTTCCCCATTATAGGGGGGGGGAATTTATTGTATATACATGATGTATGTAGTCCTTGGGGGGTGTAATTGAGTCCTCCATCCATGCATCATTTTTTTTTTGTCCTCTCTTTTGGAGAGCGGTTTTTTCCCATGAGGTTTTTATCCTTTTCACCACTTGTGAGAGATTGCATTGTAAATGGGTACTAACATCCAACTATGTGACTAGGATCCATATTGCATTTTTTTCTTTTTTGCATAATAATCTCCTAAACATGCACTTAAGGGAGCTATTGGAGTAATTTTTTTCTACCATTTGCTCGCTTAAGTTTACTTAGGCATGGTTATGAATTTAACTATTCTTGGGTAGTTTTATTTCTTGTATTAGGAATTTTTATACTTGTCACATATTTTTCATGGCTTTATAAGGCATCATTATATACTATGTAATTTATCTCAAATTTATTCACTCATCTATGGTGAAATAGCTTGTGTGCTTCTCTCATTTTCCATGAAGGTATTTTGTTTTAGATGGTGCTCTTCAGAGGTGGATGAGACCAACAATTTCTATACAAAAGGGAACTATTTATTTTATTTATTTTAACTAGAATACAATAAAGACTGATAAAAAGAGGCCTTATGACTTTGTTTAGATTATTTGAGGTTTTGTTCAAATTCTTTGGACTTCATGTTCATATTCATGTAACTTCATTTTCCTTGTTACCCTTATTTCATACTATTTTTTGGTTTATAATATTTATAAACTTATTGTGGGGTTCTCTACTTTTCCTTCTTTTCATTTGAGTGATAATAAAATTCACTCTACATTTGATGCATCATTGACTTGCAAATTCAAGAAAATGAATTTGATATTTAATCACAAATTAATGTTGTGGCAGTCCATGCATAAAATCCTATATTGTAGATTATTATTTTCATAATTTTAAGAATTCCTATAAATGGATGTATAATTATATCACTATTTTGTAGTTTCTTAATATAATTCACTCTAAAACTATTATCAAAATTTTGGTCAACTTTATCAGCGTCCTTCAAGGATTTTGTGTAGAGGTGTAGCATCATAAATTGTCACCCTTAGCAATTTCACACTATGTTTTGCTCCCCTTTATTTATTGGACCCAATTAATCACCTAATTTCTCAAATTATGCATTCTATTAGCCTATTTTTAGCAATTAGTACCGATAAGTTGTAGGAAAAAAAAACACATTCATCTGATACTTGGCCCCCAACACCTTATTTTCTAGCAAATAAGATAAGGACAGAGACACCCTATGGTGATAGTGTCCCTTATTTTTCCTAGTCCCAAATTTGAAAATTTTGGTGTTGGCATTTTTTCACTTGCAATTAAAGTTGCAAATGTCAACTATCAGGATCTAATTTGTGAGAAATTGAATAATTGCCTAAAAATATCTAGTTATTGCATAACTTGAAATCCATCTAGAAAAATATTGGAAAACTAATGATCAAGCACTATTAAGAGAACTATCAAGCAAGTCAAGAGTAGCATTTCATAGCTTTGTTATAGCAATTCAAGATCCAAACATCATGTCAAATCCTATGTTGGTTTATGTGTTTTTATATTATCATTATTTAAGAAGGCTAATCCTTTTGTAGCTCTCCAAAAAATTCAAGCAAGATTCAAAACCTTGAGGTGATGTACATGATTTTAGTCCTTCAAGGAAGCCAGTGAAGGGTGGTGATTTTTATAATTTTTTTGATTCACCACTCCTTGCTATCATTTATTTTTATATCATTGACATTTCCATTGTGGATTTGAAAACACTATCACAAGGTTTGACTAAGGAAATCCCCTAAATGGCACAACCCTTGCCCTCTCTTTGAATGTGTAGATTTTAGGTTTAGAGAAGATTGAAGGAAGCTTAAAGACTCATTTTTCCTTGTTTCATTCAATGTCCTACACCTTGAAAAGCCATACAAACTCACCTATAGAATTATCTAACAGTGATCTAAAAAAATTACAGGTAGAATCGGGAAGCTTAGGTTCAACATTAGAGGAGTACATAAACAAATCTAGAATACCCCTATAGGGACATAGACACCCTTGGGTGAATTTTTTCTCCTATTCAAACCATCTCCAAATTTATAGGATAGGTGCACAGAACTCTACCTTTCTTAGATCTACTTGCAAACTTCTGTTATCATTTTATGATCATCAAAATTTAGCATTTTCATATGAGTTCACATAGTTTAATTGGGTTAATCAAGGAAAATAAATTCCAATTCATTTCCAAGGCCCACAAAAATGCAAATCCAAGTCTAATTGGCTCAACTTCATGGTTTAAATTCAATCTAATCACCTTGTTTATTTGCATCCTATTGAAACCCTATAAAATTGAAGCATTGGTCTTAGGGTTCCATTGAATTTAGGACCCTCTTCCATTTTTTTTAATTTCAAGAGGAAACTCAAAATCATACAAAGGTTTTATTTCTATTTAATTTTATTTAATTCAACTTTTCTAAGCCCATTTTGTAAACATTTCCCTTGCTACATGAATTTTTTCCTCAGATATTTTCACTTGACTCTTTTGAGGAATTATTTATCTAAGTCCCAAACTAAGTTGAACCCTAGTCTTCCATTGTCACTTTGGCCATTCCTATTGCATATGATAAATATTCCTTATAAATGACAAATATTTCAAGACAAAGTTAGATGAATTTTATTATAATCAAATCATACTCTAACAAATTATAGAAAAAGGATAAAAGAGTGCTAGGTATTAATGATTCAAAATATAAAATAAATAACCAATGTTGCACTTTTATTTTAATCCCAAATTTGGATTAATTTGTTAAAATTTAAATAACCTATAGTGATGTGATCAAAATTCAACAATACCATTGACACTATACATGCAAGATTCTAAGGTTTTTCATGAGAATTGAAAATAAATTCATAATACCACAATATTACACATGAAAATTTTCAAAAATATTTCACTTTAAAGAACTTTGTAAATATTCATGAAATAATTTTGGGTATGTGCAGGATCATCATGGAAAAAATAGGCCTTTAAGTGGCAAAAAATTCAAAAAAATCAAAGTTATGCAACTTGATGTAAAAATTTGAATAAGTTATGTATATTATTTCAAAAATACGTAAGAATAGAATCTATAACAAATTGAATGTAGTTTCTAAACTACTAGGTTTATTTTAAAAAAAAAAAAAAATCTATTTGGTAAAAATTTGAAATTTCAATGTAGTAGTACTTAAATTTCAGGGAAAAAATAAGTAGGTGTCTGTCAGACCACCCTAACCACAATAAAATGATAATATTTTTTTATAATATTTTAGATATAAGTAGAGGACTCATGTCCCAATGTGATGCATATTTTTTTGTAACTTTTTTATAAGTAAATAATTAATTATTCAAAATATAAAATAAATAACCAATGTTGCACTTTTATTTTAATCCCAAATTTGGATTAATTTGTTAAAATTTAAATAACCTATAGTGATGTGATCAAAATTCAACAATATCATTGACACTATACATGCAAGATTCTAAGGTTTTTCATGAGAATTGAAAATAAATTCATAATACCACAATATTACACATGAAAATTTTCAAAAATATTTCACTTTAAATAACTTTGTAAATATTCATGAAATAATTTTGGGTATGTGCAGGATCATCATGGAAAAAATAGGCCTTTAAGTGGCAAAAAATTCAAAAAAATCAAAGTTATGCAACTTGATGTAAAAATTTGAATAAGTTATGTATATTATTTCAAAAATATGTAAGAATAGAATCTATAACAAATTGAATGTAATTTCTAAACTACTAGGTTTATTTTTAAAAAATAAAAATCTATTTAGTAAAAATTTGAAATTTCAATGTAGTAGTACTTAAATTTCAGGCAAAATAAGTAGGTGTCTATCAACCACCCTAACCACAATAAAATGATAATATTTTTTTATAATATTTTAGATATAAGTAGAGGACTCATGTCCCAATGTGATGCATATTTTTTTGTAACCTTTTTATAAGTAAATAATTAATTATGGTTTTTTTATTACAACTTTTAAAAAATATAAAAACTCATATGCCTAACCACCTTAACTTGGTCAAAACTTCATGAAATTGATTTTTTTTTCTAATCTTATAGTATGTGACGCACGTTTCAGATTCAAAAAATGTGATATCGTTTGAAAGCTATAGTTGTTTTTCAATCAACCTAACAATCACGACTTTAGTTGTAATTCAAATTAAAAATGAATAATGATTATTTATTAAATTCAAAGTAAAGCATAATTTATATTGTTGGAAAGCTTAGAATCTTCTTTAAAAACCCTTTTTGTTTCATCAATTTGGGGTAAAAAGAAAGTCGTCAGCCACATACCCATCATATTGCCACTTTTTGGCCCATCATGATCCTTCACATACCCTTTTACTTAAAGAGAATAAAACATAAAATAAATCATTAATTATGATGAGAATAGTCATAATAAGTAAATATAATTTTTTAAATTTTTAAGTGGCATGTTTATTACAACATTCAACAAGATTCCCAACACTAGTTATCATTTTTTCCCTTATCTTCTCCCCAATAGTACTAATAACCTACTCGGGTGCCCAACATTGCATCTAAAAGAGAAATTCAAGATATATATTGAATTGATCCTTGGACCTAAAATTTCAATGTTACACCTTATTTTAAAATTATAGCCACTAAAATTAAATTACACATTTTTTTAAATTTGAGCTTAAGAAAATAATCATAAAATTATAGACTTAAAATTAAATATTAGTTTATTATATTATTTTAAAAATATAAAATGAAGAGGAAAAAGGAGAAGATGAGCACTAAACTCATTACTATCATATTAAAACATATGGCCTTTTTATTACCATCAGTAATTTGGGAACTATTATTGAAAATTTTCCAATGCCTCTGGGATTGAATTAATGTTTGGATAAATGGTGCATTGGATTATAACCTTTTGTTTTAGACTGCAAGAATAAGAATTGGGTATCTTCCCCCTATAAATTGTAGTGCACTAGGTAAACTTTTTTCACGTGACTGATGATGTTGGCGTGACACACCCTCCAGTACCATGGCGATGGTGGGGAGACCAAACCTTGTGACCTCCTTGCTACAACAGTGTGCTTTAGCCAATCAAGATAGGATCACCTCCCCCATTGAATTATAACATTTTCAAAAAAGTGTTTCTTATTTATTTTTCAACAAACTCGGGTATGTGCAGGATCATCATGGAAAAAATAGGCCCTTAAGTGGCAAAATATTTAGAAAAATTAGAGTTAGGAAACTTGAAAAAAATTTGAATAAGTTATCTATATTACTTAAAAAATATGTAAGAATAGAATATGTAACATTTAATTGAATGTAGTTTCTTAACTTCTAGGTTTATTTATTAAAAAAAATCTATTTGGTGAAAATTTGAAATTTCAATGCAGTAGTACTTAAATTTCAAGGAAAAAATAAGAAGTAGGTGTTTGTATGACCACCCTAACCACAATAAAATGATAATATTTTTTTATAATATTTTAGATATAAGTAGAGGACTTGTGTCTTGATGTGATGCATAGTTTTTTGTAAAAAAATTGAAGTAAATAATTAATTATGATTTTTTATTACAAATTTTAAAAAATATAAAAACTCGTATGTCTGACCACCTTAACTTGGTCAAAACTTCATGAAATTCAATTTTTCCTTTTTTAATCCTATAGTATGTGAATCATAGAATGTGACTCATGTTTCGAATCAAAAAAATGTGATACCATTTGAAAGCTATAGATGTTTTTCATTCAGCCTATTAATCAAAACTTTAGTCATAATTCAAATATAAAATGAATAATAATTATTTATTAAATTCAAAGTAAAGCTAATTTATATTGGTGGAAAGCTGAGAATCTCCTTTAAGTTAGTAGGATTACCTAGAATAGATTGAGGTCACCTTTTATCATCATTAGTTCATCTATTACCTGTTTTATATGCTTCCTCATTAAGTTAGTAAATTGTTTGATTATTCTAGTAGCAAGAAGGACCTTGCTAGGCTACTCATAGAAGGTGCAATGAAGGAATTCAATGAAGTTTTCTCAATCCCTACTATTATTCCATTGCTAGATTATCCTTAATTATGGATCTCAATCAAGGTAATATTCAAGTATATTGCATCTAGTAATAATAGTTGCATTTCTCCTTATTCATGTTTGACCTATGCATCTTCAAAGTGTTACTATATGATATTCCCTTGAATATTACCATGGATTACTCTTATTATTGTAGATAATATTTCATATGTATTTTTACCATTTTAATCATAGTTGCATTGATTTTTACATGCCACCAACCTTATATTAGTCTAATTACATGCCTTATTTAGGCCTGTTCATTATAATTCTAGGAGCTAATTTATCTCATTTGCACTATACATATGTACATATATTGTAATTTTATATATCAAATGGGCAAGTGCACCAAGATGGTTCCTAAAAAGGGGGCTTAAGTGACCACTTTTTTTGAAATCAGGAAATGTTGACCTTGGACATGAAATTGAGGATAGTTACACTCAAAATTTTGAGATGGAACAAAAATAGGGATTGAAATGCTCCAAGTCTCCTTTCTAAACTACTAATTTATTTTTAAAATGGTTGAGATTAAGGGGTTCAAAAGAGGGATGTACATAAATTGGTGTTCTTTTTGTCAGAAAAACATAACATAGTAACTCTTGTACGACCTGAGCACGATCAACTTTTTTGTAGTATTTTAAAATTGCTTTAGTCAGAAGTTAGCTAATAGCATCTAGTTGGTGCACAATTTTTTTGATAATTTTTTAATAAATATTTGATTTTTTACTGATTTTCTAAGTGGGCACTTCCTGAAAAGCAGAATTTTGGCCGTGCTCCCACTACAAATTTTTGAAAATAATTGATATTTTTTTTCTTTTTTTATAAAATTTGTAGAATGGAGTCTAGTTTCTAAAAATGTAATTTATTTGAAATTTTGATGAACATTAATTTATAACAAGAGAAACACTAAACACTACTTTTTGGAAAAAAAATAGACATACAAACAAAAGAAATTATGGATGAAAGGCTTAACATTGTCAAAAAGTGAAAAAAATTACATCGTTGGATAGCTAAGAGAGAACTTAACATTACCCATGTTTTCGATTTTGTCAATATTGAACTAGATGCAATCTTGATGGTGAGCACGGACCCGATTATGTGAAAAAATTGTAGAATTTGCAAAAACACGCTTTGGCCTTGTTGGGAATGCCCTCCAAGCCTTTGGGTTGGTATTCCAAGGAAAATAATTTCACTTTATTGCTAGACGGCTTCGATTTGATTGTGTAAGAGTTTTTTCATCAACGTTTTAGGACACACTCCGTGATCCATCATCGATAGTTGAGAGCTCAAGGAGAGGAAAAAATGAAAAAAAAATGGATCACAAAGTGTGATCCGAAACGTTGATGAAAAAACTCTTACACAATCAAATCCAGAAGCCGTCTAGCAATAAATCAATATGGATTGTGGAAATGTGATATCTTTAATAATTTCACTTTTTTCTTTGTTTTTAACATGAAATAATGCATCCGCGTTATAACGTGCTCGTGTTATAACGCGAGCGCGTTTATTTAAAAAAATTCATAAGTGGCGAGAAAATTGGTACCCAACTTCATGCACTAGCCCAAATTTTTAATACAAGACAATACAGGTTATTTTACTCTTTTTCTTCTCATTCTTTGTTTTGCATACTTTCGTTTACTAAAAAAATTATAGCATGCAATTTTCTATCTTTTGTGCATCAAACAAGTTCCATCATTTGTCAAGATCTTCATTCTCACATGCTATTAGAGTGAGGTTTTGGCTCAAAATTTTGGGTCTAGTAAATTTGTCATATTAATTAAAAAAAAATATTTTTCTACACAACAATGAGATTTGTCTCTCTTTCAATATTTTTGTTCTCTATATAAATGTGTCTTCAATAGAGAGCCAACAAGAAATTTGAGATTTTGTAGTTACAAAGATTGAATAATCGAACATTATTCCCTAAACTAGTGTTTGGATATCAGGTATTTCAAGCTTCATTTTTATGTTTTTTTTATGAAATGAGTTGAAAGGATAACCTGACAAGGTAAAAAATTATTGATTGAATAATGAGTTTGAATAAGTGTTTAAAACCTATATATAATTTAATAGGTGTGGAATTTTGTATGATTATTTAAAACTCGTTGAAGAGGTGTTATCTGATAGTTGATTTTTGCATGTGCCTTTTGCATGTATTTCTTGCATGTGATTTTTGTATGTTATTTTTTTCTTGTTATTTTTGCACTTTTTTTTGTAGCAAGTGCCCTCTTTCCAATTTAAAAGAGAAAATTTGAAATTTTAATTAAATATGAAAGTAGGAAAAACTGTAATTATAATAAATTTTGAATGGAATCTTATAATTGAATTTTTTTTTTCAAAATTTCTTCAATTCTTTTGTCCTATCCATTGGATATGCTTATAGACTAATATTATAAGTTGTCACTCTTCATTCCAATTGGACAATCCCATACATGAGAAATATATTGTTCCATAATATGAGTGGATACAAATATTGAATCAAGTGGGTTGTAATTATGTTGTATTTTGTGCACTTCCACATTCATTACAAGATTGGTTGTGCATCTTCATAGAGAAGTACATTGATGATATCTCCAAACCTCATTTGAAAGGTAAATTAAATTTTGTAAGTGCAAAATTAGGCAAAATTTGTCTAATCACCAAACATATAGAGTGTAAAAAAATGGGGGGTTGTTCATGCATATAAACTCAATAGAAAGTGCCAATTCAAGGAAAGTTTTCTTATTTGTTATCATTTTTTATAGGGTATTTTAATTATGAATTGAGATAAAGTTACATTTTTTAGGTGTTCATCATGGAATTTGGTATTTATTTCCATCCTCATATTGTCAAACTAACCTCAAATAATTATTTGTCCTATAATCAAGGGATAAAGAATCATTTCCTAAAGCATGATCAATTACCATATCTACTTGGACTCACTCTTGAGCCAAGTAATTATGAATATAAGAATGGTTAGTTAAAAAATGACATTATTTATGCACTATTATGTCTTACTATTTATGAGCAGTTTTTGCATCACATAGGGCATATTGAGTTACCTTTGACTACCTTGACCATTATTGAGAATTTTTAGGGAGACTCTTGATCTACATTTATTAATTATGTTTTCTTGTAGGACCATACTCTTATGGATGATACAAATACTTCTATTTCCCCATTGTGTGTGGATACATCTTCATGGGTTGATTAGTATATTTGGTTGACATACATTAATGCCACATCTATAGTTGAGGACAATTTTATAGTTATTGTTTTAATTAATAGGGAAAAATAGGTTGTGAAGGGACCCGAAACCCTTTACATTAGAAAAAAATTGTTGTCCAAAAAATAACCAAAAGTCTACTAGTAGCAACCCAACAATAATCAACAACCAACAACATCCACCAAAAAAACAAAAAATATAAGAAGACACCCAACAAAAACAAAAAGAAACAAAAAAGAGACTAGTTAAGGCCACTCAAAGATTTGACCACCTCAATCTACTGGTTTTTGTGTTTTTCCACCATATCCAGCAATTCCTTCTCAACATTGAATTCTTTCTACCATTCAGCCGCTCCTCTCCCAACAGGAACCTTGTCATCATCCTTCACCATTTTTTCACCCTTACCTTTAGCCATTTTCTCTTTCTCCATAATTTCCAAGAAGAAAACCTGATCTCTGAGCTGCCCAATTTTCTTAAAAAGAATTTCCAATGCTTATGTACTATTCTTCACCAAGGTATGGCTAACCTATAGTAATTTTTTTATATCCCCATTAATACCAACAACCTTGGCCTCAAGGGCCAATAATATGTCTTTGCACAAGGCCTTGAAATAATTAAATGACCCTTCTAGTTCCACCATTCTATCAATGAGGATATCAGACATAGAGGCCTTCTGAGCATTTTCCATATTCGCCTTTAAGCCCCTTATCCTAATATTAATTTTATTGAACTCTTGCATAGTCCATTTGGCCAATTTGAAGGTGTCTATAGCCCCAGCCCTTACCATGTCTAGCAGGCCAAACACAAAAGTACCATCCTTGTCGAAGTATAAAAAAGCCTTCAATAGAGGATCAATCTTCAAGGGTTGATTAACATTTTTCTTATCCTCCTCCCCCACATTTAGATTCTCAACCTCCTTCACAAGGGACACCTTTGGCATGTCCTAAACTAGAGAATCCTCCACCGTCACCATTTTATTCATAAGAATCTTACCTTCCTCATTCTCCTTAGGGTCCATGGTCAGAGCAATAGAAGCCTTCTTCTTCAAATTGGCCAATATCTTTTATAGTCTCCTCAGTTCCACATCCAACCCAACATTGACCCAGGCCCCAACCTCAAGAGCCCCACCAACAACACCTTTACCAATAGCCAAATCCAGAGCCTTAGGGGAAGACCCAATTGACCCTACCTTCGTGTCATCACTCTTAGACGAGGCTGACCTCTTAAGCACCGTAGTGCTATTAGAACCCACCACCTTTCTTTTCTTAGGATCTAAAGCCACAACCACAAGGAAAGCAACATCCTCATCCTCATCTAATGACCATGATAAAGCACTACAAGCCTCTTCCTTCCCTTTGATAGCCTGAACCAGGGTTAGAGGTTGGACATGCTCCATAATAAACAAAATAATCCCTTCATGAAGGGAAGGGGCCCTTCTATTCTTTAGATGAGCATACATTGAGGATTCCAAAAAAGATAAAAGGAAGAAGGGAAAAAAAAATCATGCCTGAAGTGATTTAGGAGATTGAAGTGATGACCAAGCAGAGCCTTAAATCTCCCTTCCAACATCATATAGCGCATCATCACCTCTGCAACCCTAGCCTAGATCTTCTTGAGGGAGGTTCTATCATAGCCCCAGTTCTCCAACTTGACCAGATTCTTTCACTCGTCATCCTTAAAAAATTGGGTCATCACTTCTTCATTACTCCTTTTATCTTTAAAAAAAATAATTCCCATAGTCAGCATGCCAATAACGGTGGCAATAAGGTCTTCATTCACCTCCACCTCCATCCCATTCAACACCAGCTTGTGGTTATGCCAAAGAGAGACAAACTTCTATAGTTATTGTTGCTACTTCTATGTTCAAAGTTTATTCATCAAGAGATTTCATCGATTATTTATAGTAGATTCATTCATGTCTTCTAGATTCACTTAATTGGAACCAATTTATACCAAAAAATTTCATTTTATTTGTAGTTCCCCTCATTTAGATATCTATTTGGCTCTCTTGAATATCATGTTTATATTTGATGATAGTTCATCTATCCTTGCACGTAATACTAGTTTGGAGTTTAGAGACACTTCATTGAAGAATTCTAGGGATTCTTTGTTGGAGGATGTATCATGGTATATGGATTGTATCCATGTGGCATGCATTGAAATTTATCATCCATACATCTTCATTCTTTCATACATACCACTTGAGCGGGAATAAAGTAGTTTGATAGCTCAAGGTTTATATGTCCCAAAAGGAAGAGGCATTGTTTGTTGCAAAGAAACCAAATACAAAATTTACCATGTGAAATTATGTGTTGAATTAATTTCTCTTATTTTTAGGGATACATACGTCCTATATTGTAAGGATTTCATGATTTTCATCTTTGGGTTCCATTTTATTTTTTGTCTATAACACTTTTACATAATTTCTCTCTTTTGGGTAGTATTTTTTCCCAATGGATTTTCTCCCTTTCTCCACTTTTTGAGAGATCGCCCTCTACATGGGTACTTTATTACCTATCTAAATTTTAGGACCTATTTTATTTGTACCCACCTAAGATATGCTTAAGGTGGAATTTTAGTGTAGGATATTTCTTCTAATATTCATTCTTCAAGAATAGTCCAATGTATTACTTTTAATTTTTAGATAATATTGCTTAGGTATGCTTCCCTTTTACTTATAGTTGCATGAAGTTTTGTACATGCCACAAATATTAGATGGATGGAGTTATATATCTATTCTTAGGCCCCGCCACATAATTCTAGGAGATAGTTGCTCTTATTTTCATCATAGATTTGTGAATTTCTTAAGTAATTTTATATATCGAAGGTTAAATAAAAAAGGTACGAGTTATTTCACTTATTTGTATTTTTTTTTTTTTAATACATTTATTTTTATAAAATTGCAGGGCATACAATTTTCCATCATTGAAAGCTGAATCAAGTTTCATCATTATTCTAGAAGATCATGGTTCTTGTAGGGATGGAGTAAATATCTTAGAGGAATAGAATAATGTGGGCTTAGAGAAGGAGATGGGAATCTTCTTGAACTAGGCCTTGGAGAGGAACAATATGAGGGAGTCACAAGCTATGTTAGGTTATGATATCTACACCCATTGTTGCAAGATTGCATAATAATATGAAATACACATTCCTTGTAGTTTCTATAATTTTTTGAGTTTCTACATGTAGTGGCATATCCTACTATGGTATCTATATTTTTATTCCTCCTTTTTAATTATAAAATTTTATTCTATGGGGGATAAGGAATCAAAGTCTAACGAGGAGGAGTAGGAGTTGGAGAAATATTTTTTGGACTAGAGAGGATGGTGGTGCATGGGTTTCCTCATATATTATACAATATATTATCCTTAATATTGTTTAAAATGGATCTACATGTTCAACCACTTCTTTATCCTACTCAAATATGGTCTAAAAAATGTGATCCTCTCCTTTCTCTCTATTGGCCTTTCTTTTCATAGTAGTATAAGGGTGATTCTTCTATTGAAGGTAAGGGTATAATATGTAAATGCATCAACCATATATTAATTATTGCATGCATAGCCTTTGTTCTAGCCTCAATTGAGGTATCTTCTAGTACTAGCCCATTTATCATCTCCATCAATTATAAAATAACTTTTCACTCTTTTATAAGGGTCTAGGACCATTCCATCTCTATCAATACCCTTAGGGATGCTCTCAAATTTTCATCTTTTCTTAGAGTGATTTCCATCTAAAAGTAACCCAAAATCTTGAATTCATGTTCATCTAAGTAATCATCCTTGAAGTCTTTTGTTTTCAATGTATTGAATATTGAAGTAGAAAATAAATGCCCCAATATTTCAAACTAGGATAAAATCTATTTATTACCTAATACATATATTTTTGTTAAATTATGCATTCATTTCTCAACAATCTTGGAATTTATATTCTTGAGAAAGATTCATCTCCCAAACTTATGTGAAATACAATCACAACCTTTCTTTTCTAATAATGAATCTTTGAATCTAAACTAAATACATAGAATATTCTAAGAGAATATCTTATCATTTGTATATTTTAGAAATTTATATGATTTTTTATGAAAGTTATCAAATATTCTATATAAAAAATATTAAACTAGATATAACAACTCCATAAGAAAGCCATCAATTGGGTTGCTTCTAGGGACAACCTCCTTTATTAATATTTTTATAAATGTATATATATAAAATATATAATTAACCTCAAATTTTAAAATCATAAATTTTATAGCTAACCAAGTAAAAATTCATATGAAATTTGGTTGATTTTAAAACATCTACTAGTTCCTTATGTATTATGTCACTAATGAGAATTCCCAAATTAAAACTATTTTCATTTATAATATTTAGGATAAATAAAAAAATTCAAGGATTTATATGCATATTATTATGAAAATAAAATTCCCAACAAACGAAAGTGATGGTGTACTTGTAATCTTCTTACAACTCACTCTTATGTAGGAACTTTGGTACCATTACTACCATATTTTTCTATAGACATAGGTTATCACTTTTATTTCATAGTACATGACTAACTCCTTCATGTTTACCTTGTTGTATTGTGAATACGTGGGAAGCCTAAAAGAACCTTGAATTACATATAAACTATTGTCCAATGTGGTCTTGGGAGTAGGTCTAAACACATTTCTTCATTTTTACATATATTTAGGCATAGGATATAACTAAATTAAGAGATTGGGGGAAAAGTAGGAATCTTGTAGGTCAAGTACTATCATTGAATTTTTTATTTATTGTTCCAATAAGCCTCTTCTTATTTTGTGTGTTCTTATACAAAATCCTAGAAATCTACATTCCTAGGTGCATATCTCCAATATCAACCCCCTTGTGGACGACATCTTTGGCATAGTATGATAAATATTTTATTCATAATTCATTTATATTTGTGTTGGTTGTTCTCCTTTCATATTTAGTTTTTTTATGTCCATTGCATAGTTCAATGGTAGTAATGTTTAGGCATCTAAGTAGATATGAAAAATTCATTTGTAATATCTAAATCATGCACAAGCTATGTAGAAATAATAATTTTATTAAAATAATTTACTCAATTTTTTATTTTTTTTATGTAATTAGGTTCATGAAATAGAGTCTCCACTACATTGATCCAATTATTAAGTTCAAATAGTTAGGGATATAAGCTTTTGGATCCTAGTGTGTCATTCATACTCGAGGTATCAAGGATCTAGGAAGTTTGGTGCTTCATGATATGCATTTAAACAATTTACTACAAAATGAAATTTTCTTCAAGTTTACTAACAAGAAATAATCCAAATATATTTACATCCAATCCAAGGAAGGTGAAACACTAATAGCATCAAATATTAGGGGTGACTCATAGTGAAACAAAATTTCATTCTAAAAGAAAATTAAAATAGAACCCTAATTTTAAAAGAGAAACGAAACATAAATTCACAAGTACCATCTTGGAGATCCAAAATAATTCATACCAAAATAGGATGATCAATGAAAATTATAGAAATCTATTGCTAGGCATTAGATACTATGAAGGCATGATACTATCTTGAGATCACTAAATAAGAAAGTCAACCTAAAATTTGACTAACCGAAATATAGATCTAAAATTGAAGGATACAAAAAGTATAATAGGGAAAAAAAGTTATAAAGACACAAAATAAATAAAATAAATAAAATAAATAAAAAATTGAGTGAAAAATAAACAAAATGATCTTGGTAAATCTATAGTAAAATCAAAGCCCTAACATTTGAAGAACACAAAAAATGATAAATAAAAATAGAAAACTCACCAAATGTTAGCAAACTACACTTGCATTAAACAAAGAGATAAATAAGATGATAGAGAGAAATATGTGCATTTGGATTAACTTTTTGATGAGAATGTGTAATATGTTCATATAGAAGAATAGGTAAATCTCCTTACACCTACCTTGAAAGGGTCTAGATGAGACACCCTAGTCGAGTTGAAAGGCACAATCCAACATATTTTTGTTATCAATTTGCATTATTAATTGCAAATAATTAATCTACATCTTTCGAGGAGAACTTATCTTCAAATGATAGTGAGTCTTGAAAGAAGGCCATGTAGGAGGAAGAGATGATTGACCTACATACTTGTGACATATATGATATTGTAAGCTTTCCTAAGGGAAGGAATCCCTTAGATTGAAAATACCTTATAAGAATAAAATAAAAGTAGGTGGATTGTAAGAGTAGTATAAGGCTAGACATATTGTTGAGGGACACTCCTTGATAGGAGTCAATATTGGTGAATTTTTCTCTCATACTAATAATTTAAATTCTATTAGTTTCCTACTATCTATTCCTAAAAAAATGACTTTTATTTTTTTTTAAATGAATTTTAAAACTATTTTCTTATATGGGCATATTGAGGAGGATATTTACATACAATAACATAACAATTTTATTATGAAAGAGAAGGAATATTCTGTTTTTTAGGTTGAAATGATCATTTCATGATTTTAAATAATCACTAAAGACATTACTATACTTTTTATTCATATCCATTTGGTTTAATTTTTTTAAGAGCTAGTAGGATCATTGTGTTCGTAATAAATTTATCCATTATAAAATTATAATACATGTGCATAACATGTTTATGGGTAGCTTCAAGGTGATTATTACAGATCTCAAAAATTAAGTTGGTGAAATATTTTATATGCCTTGTACATTGAAGTTAAACATACAATATTGCTATGGAGATCAATAGGGAGTTGGTATACATAAATATTTTCTTAATTTGAAGCAAGTATGTTGATACCATTTTAGAATAATATAATATGCATAATTATAAATTGGTGAGTACTCCCTATATTTTTTGCATTATGATTTATTTATATATTTTCCATAAATAAGATGATTATTATTATTTATGCTAGTATTATATTTATCATGATAAATACAATTTTTTGTAATATATCATATATTATTCTAGAATTAGGAATTTTGAGTAGGTGTATGTTTAACACTAGCAAAGAGAAAATTTATCTCTATTCATGTTAGTAATTGATAAAATATATCACCTATGAGGATATAATTCATATAGAAATAACAATGTATCTTTACCATATCTTAAAATTTAATCAATGTAGTGTCAAAAAATGGGTCCCTTGACATTTTCACACTTGTTTGGGTCCTCCTTGTGGATTTTGGCTTAATGTTACCTTGATTTAGTGTTGTAATGTGGATAACACATTCACATTAGGTCTTGGGCCCTTGTGAACTAATGGAATTTAATGGTTCCTTTCTAAAGTGTTGTGAAGTGTTGTAACACACTTTCACACTTTTCTAGGGCTTTCTCAATTAACTAAGCATAATTAATATAGTTTTAATAATAATCAATAGTAATCTTGCCTTATTTGGAGTGTTGTAAAGTGTTGTAAAAAGAATTCAAATTCCTCTAGGATTTTCATTAATAATTGGGATTTCTTATGATTTAATTGGCCTTATTTTGCATCCACAAGCCTCATTTATTGAATCTTTTTTAGGATAATCATGACACCAATCAGTAACCAATCATAATTTAGGTGTTCCTGGCTTTTTTGGCCCATATTTAGTGTTTTGGACTCATTCACCACCTTGGGAGAATGATTCTCACCTAGGTATTTTTGGCCATGATGTAGGTTTCACACATTTCTAAGCACTTTTCATTTTTCCTCCCATACATTATGTATGATGGCACTCATTTTCCACCTTGGGAGAATGAGTCTCGTGTGAAAAAAATTCAAATTTAATTCAAATTTTTGATTGGATTTTATTCTCCTAGATCTGATGTTGGCTTGTAGTGTTGTAATTTCAGGTATTCTTGCATAATTAAGTATAAATACAAGGTTCTCTCAATCATATTTTCACCTAGCATCCTAAAAAGAAATCAAATGATCATAGCATTCAAGAGTTCACAAGAGGATTTGAGCATTCACAAGAGAATTGAAGGCATTTAAAGGGAAAATTATCAAGCATTCAAGAGCATTCTTCAAGTGCCAATCATCATGTCAAAGGTTATATTCTTCATGTTTGTTATTGTGCTAACATTTGTGATGTAGAGTTGATGATTCAAGAAAGTGTTTCAAACAAGATCAACATCATTCAAGCTAGAGTCAAGAACCACATCCATTGTAGCCATTTCAAAAATTATTGCAACACCTTATTGCAAGGGTTTGGTGAGTTTCAAAATTGTCTTTTGTTCATTCATCATTCTTGTTTTATATTTTCTTTCATTCAAAGGTTTAATTGCTAGCAAGGGGTTTGACCAAGGCAAACCCCTATTCACTAATCCCACAACATTTTCCCCTCTTCTTGTGTGTGATTTGCAAGGCTAGGTTGCAGATTGGCCAAGAATCAAAGTTGGAGAAAATTTGTCAAATCCCTAAAATTTTCAAAGTTGTCATCAAACCTTGGAGAAGCTTAGAGAAGATCTACAGGTGGCAATTTGTAGTTTTAGATCTGGAAACTAATCAAAAAGAGTAGAGCAAACCGAGAGGTACAAAATCTAGTTCAGAACTTCTAGAAAAGTAGAAGTGGGCTGACTTACCACTATTGGCGAATGAGTCCCATTGTACAGGCCTGACATAGATTTTTCAAATTTGGATACCCACTTGACTAAAATTCGTATCTACACATTTTCTCAAAAATTGGACTGATTCACCCAACTTGGTGAATGAGACCCAGTCAACATTAGTACTAGATTTTTCAATGATCCAAACCTCCATTCTGCATTCATCAGTCTTCTAGGTGCACACTTTCAGCTTCATAGCTTGTTGTTACATTTTGTTCACTTTTCTAGGTCATTTAGAATTAGCTTGTATTCAATTAGGGTTTTTCATGTTGCATTTTACATTTCATTGTCTTTTCCATGTTTACACTTGGTGGTGAATACCCCATTAGCCCTTTGCAATATTTCAATCTCCTTTGCATTGAAATCTCAAGGGTTTGTTCTTGAGTGAGAGTAAGGAAATTGTCTCTCCTTTTAGGTCCAAAACCCTAGAAGCGAAAAATAGAGAACCATTTTCTCCCTTTCATTTTGGTGAACCTGCATTTAGATCATCATAATTCTGATTTGGAGTGTAATTCCATGCTATATTAATCTTGCATTGACATTACATTAGGTTTTGCATTGGTTAATTTACATTCTAGGGTTTCAATTCTTGCGTTACTAAAATCTCATTAGCTTGCATTGTTGCATCTAATTTCATTAAAAATCAGTAAAATTTTGCATTTGCATATCAAATTTATATCAGAAAACATAAAAAAGCATAAAATTCAATTCAAAAATTCTAAAAAGAAAAAAGAAAAAATAGTACCTGGACTCATTCACTAGCTTGGGTGAATCAGTCCCTCTACATATTTTTCATTGCATTTTCTGTCATTTAAACCTCATTTTCTGAGTTCCTATTTGTTGTTATCTGTCTGTTTTAGTCTGTAGACTTTTTATTCATTGCATTTAGCTTAAATTCATTCATCTTGTGCATTGATTAAAACCAAATTGCATTTACAACATTGTTGCACTATTTACAATCTAAAATTTGCATCATAGATATGTGCTTTAACAAGCTTTGGATGTCATTAAATTCCTTAATGGATGTATCAAGTTTTTCTTTTGGAAATTACCCTAATGACATTGACCTTACTCATGCTCTCTCAACTCCTAATGCATGTCCTCCTCATGATGTTGACATCATTAGAGAAGATAATGACAACATGAATAGGTTCCTAAATGATTGTCTAAAACAACCTTGAAGCTAATGCATCTTGTTATGCCTTGCATAACCACCCCATTTTTTTTATTTTGGAAAAAAATGGGTCCCCCTTTTTCTTTTGTTTTGGTCATCTTTGGTTGTTTGGTTGGGTCTTAGGAGTTCTTTGTTTTTGCTCCTAAGTTTGTCTTTTGTTCTGCCAGAGGCAGGACCAGAACCAAATCTAGACACAGAACTCTGACAAGGTTTCTAGTTTGGATATGGCTCCGACTCCGACTCCGCCTTCTCTTTTCTTTCATTTTTGTTTTGTTGGTGGTTTTTGACTAACACTTGGGTTGGTCCCTCCTCCTGTTTGTTGGTCATTTTCTTGTGTTTTGTTTGTTTGCTCATGCAGGATCGAAATGGAGATTGGAACTCACATGCGAAGTTTTTGAAGTTTCCATGTTTTGTTCCTATCCCGACTATGCTTCCGCTCTATTTATTTCTCACTTTCTTTGTTGTTTGGGTCTAGTCCAATGTTTGCTCTAGTCCCACTTCCCTTGTTCTTGTGTTGTTCTTTCCTTTTTGTTGGGACCAGAGCCAGACCTCGAATGGAACTTCAAACTTTGTGAATGTTCCATTTCGGTTTTGTCTCTGCTCCCATCTCTATTTTGTCATTTGTTGGTTGTTCCTTTTGTCGGGACCAGATCTGGGGTTGGAAATAAAATTGGAACATTGTGTAGTTTCTCTATTTTGTTTCCAACCTAGATCGGTGTCTACCTTACCTTTTGATGTTCTCTTGACTTGACTTAACTGTCTGATCACATCTTTGGCTCCATCATCGATCTACCACATTTATGGCATTAAATGTAGCCTATTGGCACGTGTGAATTAATGATTAAAGGTTTAATTATGCTTAAACTACCTCATTACTATTATTATACGAATTTTTTTAAGAAAATTATGGCCAGGAAGCTCTCGAGTGAATTGATTTGATCACGGGAGCGAATTGCGGAGCGAATCTTGGTGAATTTTTGGTCAATTGTAAGGAGCATTTAGAGGTAGGTTTCTTTTTCTTTTCTTTCTTTCATTTTTGTTATTTTGTTTTTGTCATTTTAGCGTATTTGTAGGAGGGTTTATTCTATGAATTTTTTTTGCTCGGTTGGTCTTTGTTTCTATTCTTTTTGTTTGGTTTTGTTTGGTTCTTTCTTTCTTTTCTTTTTGGTTCTGTTTTGTTGGGTTTTTGTTTCTGTTTGTCATTTTTGCTTTATTGTTTTTTCTGTTGTCGCTTTCATGACAGGTCCATTTTGTCGTACTCTAGTTTTGACTAGGGTTTCGATTTTGAAGGGGTTTCCTTTCTTGGGTAATGAATTTTGTTTTGGGACCCTATTTTGGTTTTATGGTGTTGGTTTTGGGTTGTTCATACCAGTTTCTCGTTGTGCCCTAGTTTCTGTAAATAGGGTATCGAGCGAATTAGGGTTTTACAATATAACATGTTCATGGTTTTAATGACTTCTATATGAAGGAGTTGTTGGAGGTTTAAGTTGATCATTTTCTAGTTTTCCATTGGGGCCCATATGACCTAGGGTTTATTCGTTCATATGACTGCCTTGTTTTAAATACTCTCTGTTTGTTGGAATTGATCTACTCCCATTCCTTATTATAATGTCACTATCTTTACTCTTGGTCAGAATCGGGTCCAGGAAGGAAGTTGAACTTAGTAAATATCTTATGTTTCAGGTCCTCTTCCCACCTCCGACCATGTTCCAGTTCCCATCCTGCCTTTATCTATTTTGTTCTATATCCAGTTCTGATCCTAGCCTTGCCACATGATATGAAACATTGTCTATGCATGATGCTTCTATAGTTTTTCCTCTGATAAAGGCATAGATTGACCAAGTAAATGTTATCTTAGGAGGATGGAGCAGTGATTATATGATTAACTAACTTAGAACACAAGAAATTGCTATAGGTATTGAGAGATGTCAGGAGCATTAGATGAGGCCTCTCAAAGGAGCTAGCTAGGTGAAACGTCATGGCAAGGAGTAAGGCCAAATAAAATCAAATTCGAGTAGCTCATATATACCTTGAGATGTAAGCATAGGGAGGCTGTCCTCACAGCTAGCAAAATTGACTCTGATTGGACTAACATAACTGACACCAATTTGGGTCCTTTCAACTATGAAGAGTTACATGAGGAGACATTCATTGAAGACAAGATCACAAGAAGGACAGAAAGGATTGTTCAATCTAGGCTGGCACATGTTTCACTCTTCCCCCTTTTATCCAATGTCAGGAGATGATTCTTGCAGCAACTGGAGTATATAACCCTGCTACTAGGTAGTGTGTGGATGTACCGAAGGTGCAGGATCCTTACCTAGTGGCTGAGAACATCATCATCTTGGCATACTTAAGGGTTGTGGACCCTCTGATTGGCTTGTTCTTGAAAAGGACATATTGTGCTAATGAAACTGAGTCTTTGCCTAAGGTATATCATCTCGCCATTCAGCTACAATAGTAGATTAGTCTGCAAAGTGGGAGTCTAGGAGGAGTTCTCCCTCCTTTAGGATACCCAATGTCCAATCCACCCCCTCTATTCAATATGGTCCCAGGGACCTCCTATTCCCAATACGAACCCGTGTTTGAATTCCAAGGTTCACCTCCATTGCCATTTTTTAATAATGGTCCCTAGGATTCTGTAGTACCCCTCCATTTATGCTTATGTTTTCTGCTATTATGTTTTTACACTGTTAGACCATGATACTTTGTTTGGATATTTTGATCGCTGGTTTTGAGCAACAGTGGATTTATTCTGTGACATGATGATACATTGTATGGTGATTACTGATTTTAGACATGCTTTGAGATAGTGTAGATGTTTATTTTCAGTTGATTATTGCTATGTATATGTTTATGATGGACTAACTACTTTTAATTCGTCAGTCTGATGTGATGTGTATTGGTATGGAGAACAGAATCGCATCACTCGCTTGCGAGTGCCCTGTGATATCTGTGATTTTCTTTGCATGGTGTACATGTACAATGTTTTATTTATATATATATGCATGTTATTTGCTTGGTTGTAGGAATTGCAGGTACATGACACCGACTCCACCTGGGTACTCAGGTCTGAGCGTGTCAAGACTCAACAGAAATGTTGATTGGGAGGTAGTAGTTAGGTTCATCCTAGTCTAGTCTTTAAACTGGTCACTATACATTGTCAATTTTAGTTCTTGGTCATAGATTTGTCTTGTCTCTTCCTGTTTGGATAAATTGTTTGAAAGGTCAATTTGGTTAATTTTAATGTTAGTTTATTTTATTTTAATTTATTGATATTTAATTAATTTTTAAATGTTGAAGAAATTAGTTGCATGTTATTTAATTAATTAATTAGCTTATTTGGTTAAATGGTTTGATCTTAAAAGATTAAAATTATTTAATTAAATTAATTAATTAATTAAATTAAATTAGTTAAGTGTGTGAATAGCTTTATTTGAAATTAAAATATTATTTTTGTAAAATTGGCATGCTTTATTAATAAATAAAATTTACATTGAAAATTGAAAATTTAAAATAAATTAATTAAATGCATGATATTTGAATATTGATTTTTAAATATTGATTTTTAAATTTAAATAAATTAATTACATGCATGCAATTTGAAAAGAAAAGTTATCCGAGAAGTGGTTGAGGATAATTTGTATTCCTTGACATGTGTGCAAGTTGCATTGATTGGGTTTGTTGAGAAATTTCTCAGAGGACATTTGGGATCTGGGAAATACGGTAGGGTTATAAGTTTTCTTCACAGAAAATAAAAAAAGAATTTTGATGTGTAAAATTTATTTTACAAAAGAATTTGTTATTTCCTCTGCTTTGGTTGTATATTTGTGGATGATCCCTTGCTTGGAGGATCTTTGTGGTTAGTTATATTTTCTTTGGATTTGGTGCTTGAAGAAGATTTGGAGGATTGCATTCTATAGGCAGAAGATTCTCTCCAAAAATCCAAGATCTTCAATTCATAGGTTTTTCTCTGGTTTTTATTTTGTTTCTTTTGAAAAGAAATTTTCTTTAATGTTAAAACCTTGTACTTCTCGGTAAATTCTTTGCTGGAATTCTTTCTATAGAAATTGATATATATTAGTGAGGATTTTCAAGAAAACAAGGATAGAGAAAATAAATGAATAGTTACAAAGTAAACAGCAGAAACATCTGTGAGAGATTTAGTAAAAAAAATTTCCTGTAGATGAGAATTTGGTTTTGAATTTTAAAAAAAACTTTTGTTGTTGAAAATTGAAAATTTTCCACTTAATTTGATTATCTTTGAGGAAATGGTAAATTGGTAGAAAAAGAAATCCTTCCTTGTTGAAAATTGAAGATTTTTGATTAAAGTTGTATGAATAGAAAAATTTCATTGTCTTCTGTAGAAAACCTTTGTGTTTTTCTGGTTGAAATAATCCTGTTTTAAAAAAAAATCTGTATAATTTATACAGGTTTCTGGTTTCTTATTAAATTATATATTTATTGTTAGGATGACTAAAATATATTTAAATACATCTGAAAGTTATAAGAAATTCTTTCAAAGTTTTCAAGTTATCTTAAAAAAAATGGAAGAGTCGCCGAATGACAGATTTAATCCAAAATTTTATAAATATATATATAATTCGTATTTCTTTAATATATGTTTGTGTGTTGATGGTGGAGGGTTACCTCCCAGCCCCCGCACCCACAGAGAGGCACGGCTGCTATGAGGCAGCGCCTTCCACAAATTTGTGAAGGAAGTGCTGCCCCACAGGCAGTGCGTCCTCTTGTGGGACTGCCTGGTACGCGCAGCATATAAAATTGAAATTTTAAATTTTGTTTTATTTAATATTTAATTAATCTGAATTATTACATTTATGATATATATATGTATTATGTTTTTTATATATATTATTTTTAATATATAATTTATATAATATATATAGATATTTATTTTATTTTATATATATATTGTTTTAATAGATTTTTAATATATAAATAGACATTTTGATTGAGTAAATATATTTAAAATGTATTGAATATTGTTGTTAAGTATAAGAAGATTAGAAATAGATATTTTTTTTTATGATATGCATTAAGAAAGGAGATTTTTTTTACAAATGCATGAATGAAATTATGTTTTAGTTGATTAATTTCGAGCTTATATTATTGTTTGTCTGGATTTAGTAAATCCAAACAGTAGACAATTACTTTTCTTGATTTGCTTTTATTGTGTTCTTTTGGGCAAATAGGGAAAATTATAGTTGTAAAAGTCTTCCAAAATGAATTGTGTAGAAAGGGTGTATTATTGTTCAAATGTATTTCTCGAGTTGACTTGGGTTGTGCATGAGTTAAATATGGTGTTTTGATACCCGGTTTTTGATATAAGTTTTAATGATTGTTGTGGGTCAATTGTTATTATGTGATGAACCTTGTGCACTTTGTAAACCCTAGTCAGGAAAACTTAGAAATCCTTATTATGTTTAGAGGAGTGGCTTTTTGTAAGGGCCAACACACAAAGTGGTGTCAGGGTAACTTACAAAGAGTTGGTAATTTAGTGATAACTAAATAACACAGTAGTTAGATTAAAACTCTTAACAAGATGTTTATGCCTCGCTTATGACTCTTGAGCTACTTTATTCTTGAGTATAAGATGAGAAGGCCTGGAATGGAAAATCAGTGTCTTGTTTCTTCAAAATACATACGATTCCACAATTATTTGCAATGGGGCCGGGTTTCGTAAGAGGTTACCAGGGTAACCCAAGGATTGGGGGCCGGAACCTAGGATAAAACACCAGGGTAACCTTTGCAACATTGTGATGACACTCCACCTAAAATAACAGTTAACCTTGTATTTGTGGTACAATCAATTGTCTAAATCTGGAAGCAATGTACCCATTAGTCAATTATGTACTTGTGTCTAGGGTTAGTAGATTATGTCTAGGTAACCATATTACTATCTCCTAGCACGGTGGGTGGACCTACGGGTACCACATGGTTGGGTGGAACGTGCACCTCACTCCATTGGGTCCCCAATTTGTGATCATGGCATCAAGAGCTTCATGGATGAAGAGCTCGAACTTGGAAACTTATATGTACTTCTTCATTGTATATTGTAAATCTTGTATTTGTAAACATCCCTCAATTGTATATGAGGAAAACGATGTAAATGTAATTGTAATCATTATTGAATTACCTCATCAAATGGATGAGTATTGTATATTTTATCAAATGAAATGTAAGGAAACAAATTTGTACTTTATGTTATCTTGGATGGAGTTTGAAATGTTATGTAATGTTTATCTTTTGTTAATGTTAATTAATATGTGCAATGCAAAATACTAAAGTCGTCTATGGAAACTCAAGTAGTGTAATGTCGCGTAACTTAATGGATGTATGAAAACTAATTAACTTAATATTAATACTTTGAAAAAAAATTATTTCACTATTATACACAAGTGCAACATTCCTTAAGTTATTATGACGAGGCATTATAGATTGGTATCAGAGCCAAGGTTACAAATATTGGATGCTCTGGGTAATCACGAGCCCATTAGGTTGACCTAGTACATAGTGTCGCAAACTGTTAGCCTTGGTTGAATAGTATCTAAGACTCATTATTGTTATGTGTAGGAACATGCCTAAGCGAGGTGGAAGAGGTCATGGTAGAGGTCAAGGTGGAGGCCGAGGGCCAATCCCTCAGGTTACTCCGCCTTTGAGCCCTCATCATAGTGATCAGGCAGAACAGTTGGATCAGAGGAATGAGGGGCAGAATTTTGAACAGTCAGGAGTAGAGGGTTCATCGATACGCCATTTGTTAGAGGAGGTCCTAGCTCAACTTGGACCTAGATAGGAAGTTGAGTAGGAGATTGTTAGAGAGAGAGATAGATCTCCTAGCAGAGTAGATGACTCAGCACATCATGACGCTATTACTATAGGACACATGAGGGATTTACTGTGGGCATGCCCTCCAACCTTTGATGGTGCAGGAGGTGGCTTAGAGGTTGAGACCCGGCTACTGGATTTGGGTAGATGCTTCGCCATGCACCCTTACAGTAGAAATACCTGTGTGAGATGCGCTATTAAGCACTTGAGAGGTTTCGCCTCTACTTGGTGGCGCCTGGAGGAGTAGAAGCTCCACTTAGATATCAGTTGTGTGTCTTGCAAGATGTTTCTCGAGAGGTTTAGAGCACAGTTCCTATCGGAACACTGGAGGTAGTGACGGGCTGATGAGTTCCATGATCTACATCAGTTAGCTCTTTCTGTAGAGCAATACGAACATAGGTTCTATGAACTCAACTAGTATGCTGGTAATGGTGATGATGAGCCTATGTTAGTACAACATTTCATCAGGGGTTTAAATGGCTGCATTAGTGGTGGTGTCTGAGTCTTTGAGCCAAAGACTATGGAAGTTGCGATAGAGAAGGCTCGCATAGTGGAGGAGAATCTTGTTACATATGGCTTTAGGAGGACACATAGGAGTATAGATTGCCAATGCTCCTGCAGTAGGTTTTAGTCCATGAGGTGGACAGGCACAGATAGGGGGTTCCTCTAGGAACCAACAAACACCCTCAAAGGGTGGGCTACAACAACAACAACAAACACCTCAAAAGAATAAGAACCCACAACCACAACAAGGTAATAGCCCTCAAAGTGTGCAGTCTACTATCAGCAGAGGTAGTTTCCAGCAATCCAATGCACCTTCGGGTGGTAGAGGATTCGGTAGAGGCACGGGTTGTTACTCGTGTGGACAGCAGGGACACATAGCTAGGCAATGTCCGATGAGAGGTTCTACTGGTTTTGGGCCACGACCTACAGTTTTAGAGCCTACGGTGGGAGATGCAGGAAAGTCTCATAGGGTATTTACCATGGTGGGTAACCACCAGGATGAGCACCAAGGTGCAGTTGGAGAGGTTCTTGATGGAGGACCGGCATCGTTCTTTGGGAACCGTGCACGTCCTTCTACATCGGGAGTTGATCCTTAGGGGTCAAGATGTTGACTGAGTACTGATTTAGAGGGATCTTAGTGGCTAGTCTTCCATTTCTTGGAAGGACCTATTTTAGATGTGTATGTGTTTTTTGTTTGCTACTAGTAGTCTTCCAGGAGTAAGCATGATCCTAGGGGGAGCATGTAGTACCCCTCCATTTATGCTTATGTTTTCTCCTGTTATGTTTTTACACTGTTAGACCATGATACTTTGTTTGGATATTTTGATCACTGGTTTTGAGTGACAGTGGATTTATTCTGTGACATGATGATACATTGTATGGTGATTACTGATTTTAGACATGCTTTAAGATAGTGTAGATGTTTATTTTCAGTTGATTATTGCTATGTATATGTTTATGATGGACTAACTACTTTTAATTCGTCAGTCTGATGTGACGTGTATTGGTATGGAGAATAGAATCTCATCACTCTCTTGTGAGTGCCCTGTCATATCCATGATTTTCTCCGCACGGTGTGCCTGTACAATGTTTTATTTATATATGGGTGCTGTCATAATAGTGGTTTACAATTCCTGAGAGGAACGGATTTTAGCTGAAATCACATATTTTTAGAAAATATAATGATTTAATCCTTAAAAAGTTCCATTTTAAGGATTCTAATTGAAGAGGGTTTGATCAAATCACCTTAGATCAAACCCCATTGGATAGAACCTTGCTAGTTTTAAACCATACCTATAAATGTGTCTCCTTTACACCTATCAAAATGCTGATAAAAAATCACTTTTGATTTAGCTTTTGGGGGATCAAATGAATTCATTTAAAATTTATTTCAAATGATTATGGTATTCCTAAGAACAATCTATCGAATGAATATAATTTTAATATGTATTGGTTTCGTTATGTATTTGTTTTTAAAGTTTTATTAAACATAGGTTTTTCATCGAAAATGAATTTCTTTGTTCTTCACATGTGGAAAAATAGAAGATTATAAAAAAAAATTGAAAAATATGAGTGCACCAGATATTGAAGTCCTTGATCCAACAAAAAAAAAAAAAATTGACATATACAAAAAAGTTATGCGTTATCACGGTGGTATTGAATTGTAATTAGTTTGACTTCGAAACTCGATTAAGGAAAAAATATTTAATAAAAAACTATATAACCAACTGGAAGCACTAGATATCAAAGTTACAAATGTAAATTTGAAAGAATTAGAATTTTATCCTTCATGGAAAAAAAGTTTTGCGTTATACGGTGTGCGTCACTTTTTAAAAATGTTGTTTTCTGAAAAAAAATAATTTTCATGGGAGATGGAAAAAGAAATGCAATTTTATTCCAAAAATTTTGAAAAAAATATTTTTAGAATCTACAGACAAAATTTGATGAGACTCTAGTTTGTACCATCTTCAAATTCCTCACAGTTTAGCTGCTATAGGTGCCCGAATGTGAAGATTTAGTTAAAAATAATAATTTCAGTGTCCAGTTTGGCCAAAAATTGTAAACCACTATTATGGGATCACCCATATATATGCATGTTATTTGCTTGGTTACAGGAATTGTAGGTACATGACACCGACTCCACCTGGGTACTCAGGTCTGAGCATGTCAAGACTCAACTGAAATGTTGATTGGGAGGTAGTAGTTACATTCATCCTAGTCTAGTCTTTAAACCAGTCACTGTACATTGTCAGTTTTAGTTCTTGGTCATAGATTTGTCTTGTCTCTTCCTATTTGGATAAAATATTTGAAAGGTAAATTTGGTTAATTTTAATGTTAGTTTATTATGTTTTAATTTATTGATCTATTTAATTAATTTTTAAATGCTGAAGAAATTAGTTGCATGTTATTTAATTAATTAATTAGCTTATTTGGTTAAATGGTTTGATCTTAAAAGATTAAAATTATTTAATTAAATTAAATTATTTAAGTGTGTGAATAGCTTTATTTGAAATTAAAATATTATTTTTGTGAAATTGGCATGCTTTATTAATAAATAAAATTTGCATTGAAAATTGTAAATTTAAAATAAATTAATTAAATGCATGCTATTTGAGTATTGATTTTTAAATTTAAATAAATTAATTACATGCATGCAATTTGAAAAGAAAAGTTATCCGAGAAGTGGTTGAGGATATTTTGTATTGCTTGACATGTGTGCAAGTTGCATTGATTCTGTTTGTTGAGAAATTTCTTGGAGGATATTTGGGATCTGGGAAATACAGTAGGGTTATCAGTTTTCTTCACGGAAAATAAAAAAAGAATTTTGCTGTGTAAAATTTATTTTTCAAAAGAATTTTTTATTTCCTCTGCTTTGGTTGTATATTTGTGGAAGATCCCTTGCTTAGAGGATCTTTGTGGTTAGTTATACTTTCTTTGGATTTGGTGCTTGAAGAAGATTTGGAGGATTGCATTCTACAGGCAGAAGATTCTCTCCAAAAATCCGAGATCTTCAATTCACAGGTATTTCTCTGGTTTTTATTTTGTTGCTTTTGAAAAGAAATTTTCTTTAATGTTAAAACATTGTACTTCTCGGTAAATTGTTTACTGGAATTCTTTCTATAGAAATTGATAGATATTAGTGAGGATTTTCAAGAAAACAAGGATAGAGAAAATAAATGAATAGTTACAAAGTAAACAGCAGAAACATCTGTGAGAGATTTATTAAAAAAAAAATTCCTATAGATGAGAATTTGGTTTTGAATTAAAACAAAACTTTTGTTGTTAAAAATTGAAAATTTTTGACTTAATTTGATTATATTTGTGGAAATGGTAAATTGGTAGAAAAAGAAATCCTTCCTTGTTGAAAATTGAAGATTTTTGATTAAAGTTGTATTAATAGAAAATTTTCACTATCCTCTGTAGAAAACCTCTGTGTTTTTCTGGTTGAAATAATCATGTTTTAAAAAAAAAATCTGTATAATTTATACAGATTTCTGGTTTCTTATTAAATTATATATTTATTGTTAGGATGATTAAAATATATTTACATACATCTGAAAGTTATAAGAAATTCTTTCAAAGTTTTCAAGTTATATTAAAAAAAAATTAAAGAATCGCCGAATGGCAGATTTAATCCAAAATTTTATAAAAAATATATATATAATTTGTATTTCTTTTATATATGTTTGTGTGTGGACGGTGGAGGGTTACCTCCTAGCCGCCACACCCACAAAGAGGCGCGGCTGCTGTGAGGCAGCGCCCTCCACAAATTTGTGGAAGTTGCGCTGCCCCATAGGCAGCGCGTCCTCTCGTGGGACTGCCTGGTGCACGCAGTATATAAAATTGAAATTTTTAATTTTGTTTTATTTAATATTTAATGAATCCGAATTATTACATATATGATATATATATGTATTATGTTTTTTATATATATTATTTTTAAAATATAATTTATATAATATATATAGATATTTAATTTATTTTATATATATATATTGTTTTAATAGATTTTTAATATATAAATAGACATTTTGATTGAGTAAATATATTTAAATTGTATTGAATATTATTGTTAAGTATAAGAAGATTAGAAATAGATATATATTTTTTATGATATGCATTAAGAAAGGAGATTCTTTTAAAAAATGTATGAATGAAATTATGTTTTAGTTGATTAATTTCGAGTTTATATTATTGTTTGTCTGGATTTAGTAAATCCGAACAGTAGACACTTACTTTTCTTCATTTGCTTTTATTGTGTTCTTTTGGGCAAATAGGGAAAATTATAGTTGTAAAAGTCTTCCAGAATGAATTGTGTAGAAAGGGTGTATTATTGTTCAAATGTATTTCTCGAGTTGACTTGGGTTGTGCATGAGTTAAAGATGGTGTTTTGATACCTGGTTTTTGATATAATTTTTAATGATTGTTGTGGGTCAATTGTTATTATGTGATGAACCTTGTGCACTTTGTAAACCCTAGTCAGGAAAACTTAGAAATCCTTGTTATGTTTAGGGGAGTGGCCTTTTGTAAGAGCCGGCACACAAAGTGGTGTTAGGGTAGCTTACAAAGAGTTAGTAATTTAGTGGTAACTAAATAACGCAGTAGTTAGATTAAAACTCTTAACAAGATGTTTATGCCTCGCTTATGACTCTTGAGCTACTTTATTCTTGAGTATAAGATGAGAAGGCCTAGAATGGCAAATCGGTGTCTTGTTTCTTCAAAAGACATTTGATTCCACAATGATTTGCAATGGGGCCGGGTTTCATAAGAGGTTACCAGGGTAACCCAAGGATTGGGGGCCAGAACCTAGGAAGAAACACCAGGGTAACCTTTACAATGTTTTGATGACACTCCACCTAAAATAACAGTTAACCTTGTGTATGTGGTACAATCAATTGTCTAAATCTGGAAGCAATGTAACCATTAGTCAGTTGTGTACTTGTGTCTAGGGTTAGTAGATTATGTCTAGGTAACCATATTACTATCTCCTAGCACAGGGGGTGGACCTACGGGTACCACATGGTTGGGTGGAACGTGCACCTCACTCCATTGGGTCCCCAGTTTGTGATCATGGCATCGAGAGCTTCATGGATGAAGAGCTCGAACTTGGAAACTTATATGTACTTCTTCATTGTATATTGTAAATCTTGTATTTGTAAACATCCCTCAATTGTATATGAGGAAAATGATGTAAATGTAATTGTAATCATTATTGAATTACCTCATCAAATGGATGAGTATTGTATATTTTATCAAATGAAATGTAAGGAAACAAATTTGTACTTTATGTTATCTTGAATGGAGTTTGAAATGTTATGTAATGTTTATCTTTTGTTAATGTTAATTAATATGTGCAATGTGAAATACTAAAGTCGTCTATGGAAACTCAAGTAGTGTAATGTCGCGTAACTTAATGGATGTATGCAAACTAGTTAACTTAATATTAATACTTTGAAAAAATAAATTATTTCACTATTATAGACAATTGCAGCATTCCTTAAGTTATTATGACGGGGCATTGTAGATTGGTATCAGAGCCAAGGTTACAAACATTGGACACCATGGGTAATCGCGAGCCCATTAGGTTGACCTAGTACGTAGTGTCGCAAACTGTTAGCCTTGGTTGAATAGTATCTAAGACTCATTATTGTTATATGTAGGAACATGCCTAGGCGAGGTGGAAGAGGTCATGGTAGAGGTCAAGGTGGAGGCGGAGGGCCAATCCCTCAGGTTACTCCCCCTCCGAGCCCTCATCACAGTGATCAGGCAGAACAGTTGGATCAGAGGAATGAGGGGCAAAATTTTGAACAGTCAGGAGTAGAGGGTTCACAGATATGTCATTTATTAGAGGAGGTCCTAGCTCGACTTGGACCTAGATAGGAAGTTGAGCAGGAGATTGTTAGAGAGAGAGATAGATCTCCTAGGAGAGTAGATGACTTAGCACATTAGGACGCTATTACTGTAGGACACATGAGGGATTTACTGAGGGCACGTGCTCCCACCTTTGATGGTGCAGGAGGTAGCTTAGAGGCTGAGACCTGGTTACTAGATTTGGGTAGATGCTTCGCCATGCCCCCTTACGGTAGCAATACCCGTGCGAGATGCACTATTATGCACTTGAGAGGATTCGTCTCTACTTGGTGGTGCCTGGAGGAGCAGAAGCTCCACTTAGATATTGGTTTTGTGTCTTGGGAGATGTTTCTCAAGAGGTTCAGAGCACAGTTCCTATCGGAACACTAGAGGCAGCGATGGGCTGACGAGTTCCATGATCTACGTTAGTTAGCTCTTTCTGTAGAGCAATACGAACGTAGGTTCTATGAACTCAAGCAGTATGCTGGTATTGGAAATGATGAGCCTATGTTAGTACAACATTTCATCATGGGTTTAAATGCCCGCATTAGTGGTGGTGTCTGAGTCTTTGAGACAAAAACTATGGAAGTTGCGGTGGAGAAGGCTCGCATAGTGGAGGAGAATCCTATTATGGCTTTAGGAGGACACACAGTAGTACAAATTGGCAATGCTCCTGCAGCAGGTTTTAGTCCACGAGGTGGACAGGCACAGACAGGGGGTTCCTCTAGGAACCAACAGACACCCTCAAAGGGTGGGCAACAATAGTAGCAATGAACACCTCAAAAGAATAACAACCCACAACCACAGTAAGGTAGTAGCCCTCAGAGTGTGCAGTCTACTATCAACAGAGGTAGTTTCCAGCAATCCAATGCACCTTCAGGTGGGAGAGGATTTGGTAGAGGCACAGGTTGTTACTCGTGTGGATAGTAGGGACACATAGCTAGGCAGTGTCTGATGAGAGGTTCTACTGATTTTTGGCCTTGACCTACAGTTTCAGAGCCTACGATGGGAGATGCAGGCAGGTCTCATAGGGTATTTACCATGGTGGGTAACCACCAGGATGAGCACCAAGGTGCAGTTGGAGAGGTTCCTGATGGAGGACCGGCATCATTCTTTGGGAATCATGCATGTCCTTCTACATCGGGATTTGATCCTTAGGGGTCAAGATGTTGACTGAGTACTGGTTCAGAGGGATCTTAGTGGCTAGTCTTCCATTTCTTGGAAGGACCTATTTTAGATGTGTATGTGTTTTTTGTTTGCTACTAGCAGGCTTCCAGGAGTAAGCCTGATCCTATGGGGGGAGGATGTAGTACCCCTCCATTTATGCTTATGTTTTCTGCTGTTATGTTTTTACACTGTTAGACCATGATACTTTGTTTGGATATTTTGATCGCTGGTTTTGAGCGACGGTGGATATATTCTGTGACATGATGATACATTGTACGCTGATTACTGATTTTAGACATGCTTTAAGATAGTGTAGATATTTATTTTCAGTTGATTATTGCTATGTATATGTTTATGATGGACTAACTGCTTTTAATTCATCAGTCTGATGTTACGTCTATTGGTATGGAGAATGGAATCGCATCACTCGCTTGCGAGTGCCTTGTGATATCTGTGATTTTCTCTGCACGGTGTGCCTATACAATGTTTTATTTATATATATATGCATATTATTTTCTTGGTTACAGGAATTGTAGGTACATGACACCGACTCCACCTGGGTACTCAGGTCTGAGCGTGTCAAGACTCAATGGAAATGTTGATTGGGAGGTAGTAGTTAGGTTCAACCTAGTCTAGTCTTTAATCCGGTCATTGTACATTGTCAGTTTTAGTTCTTGGTCATAGATTTGTCTTGTCTCTTCCTGTTTGGATAAATTGTTTGAAAGGTAAATTTGGTTAATTTTAATGTTAGTTTATTATGTTTTAATTTATTGATATTTAATTAATTTTTAAATGTTGCAGAAATTAGTTGCATGCTATTTAATTAATTAATTGGCTTATTTGGTTAAATGGTTTGATCTTAAAAGATTAAAATTATTTAATTAAATAAATAAATAAATTAAATTAAAATTATTTAAGTGTGTGAATAGCTTTATTTGAAATTAAAATATTATTTTTGTGAAATTGGCATGCTTTATTAATAAATAAAATTTGCATTGAAAATTGTAAATTTAAAATAAATAAATTAAATGCATGCTATTTGAATATTGATTTTTAAATTTAAATAAATTAATTACATGCATGCAATTTGAAAAGAAAAGTTATCTGAGAAGTGGTTGAGGATATTTTGTATTCCTTGACATGTGTGCAAGTTGCATCGATCGAGTTTGTTGAGAAATTTCTTGGAGGATATTTGGGATCTGGGAAATACGGTAGGGTTATCAGTTTTCTTCACATAAAATAAAAAAAGAATTTTGTTGTGTAAAATTTATTTTTCAAAAGAATTTGTTATTTCCTCTACTTTGGTTGTATATTTGTGGAAGATCCCTTGCTTGGAGGATCTTTGTGGTTACTTATACTTTGTTCGGATTTGGTGCTTGAAGAAGATTTGCAGGATTGCATTCTATATGTAGAAGATTCTCTCCAAAAATCCAAGATCTTCAATTCACAGGTATTTCTCTGGTTTTTATTTTGTTGCTTTTGAAAAGAAATTTTCTTTAATGTTAAAACCTTGTACTTCTCGGTAAATTGTTTGCTATAATTCTTTCTGTAGAAATTGATAGATATTAGTGAGGATTTTCAAGAAAACAAGGATAGAGAAAATAAATGATAGTTACAAAGTAAACAACAGAAACATCTGTGACAGATTTATTAAAAAAAAAATTTCCTATAGATGAGAATTTGGTTTTGAATTAAAAACAAAACTTCTGTTGTTGAAAATTGAAATTTTTTGACTTAATTTGATTATATTTGAGGAAATGGTAAATTGGTAGAAAAAGAAATCCTTCCTTGTTGAAAATTGAAGATTTTTTATTAAAGTTGTATTAATAGAAAAAATTCACTGTCTTCTGTAGAAAACCTCTGTGTTTTTCTGGTTGAAATAATCCCGTTTTAAAAAAAATCTCTATAATTTATACAGATTTTTAGTTTCTTATTAAATTATATATTTATTGTCAGGATGATTAAAATATATTTGCATACATCTGAAATTTATAAGAAATTCTTTCAAATTTTTCAAGTTATATTAAAAAAAAATGGAAAAATCGCCGAACGACAGATTTAATCAAAATTTTTATAAAAAATATATATATAAAATGCGTATTTCTTTTATATATGTTTTTGTGTGGATGGTGGAGGGTTACCTCCCAACCGCCGCACCCATAGAGAGGCACGACTGCTGTGAGGCAGTGCCCTCCACAAATTTGTGGAGGCAGCGCTGCGCCACAGGCAGCGTGTCCTCTCGTGGGACTGCCTGGCATGCGCAGTTTATAAAATTGAAATTTTTAATTTTGTTTTATGTAATATTTAATGAATCCGAATTATTACATATATGATATATATATGTATTATGTTTTTTAGATATATTATTTTTAATATATAATTTATATAATATATAGATATTTAATTTATTTTATATATATATTGTTTTAATAGATTTTTAATATATAAATAGACATTTTGATTGAGTAAATATATTTAAAATGTATTGAATATTGTTGTTAAGTATAAGAAGATTAGAAATAGATATATTTTTTTTATGATATGCATTAAGAAAGGAGATTTTTTAAAAAATGCATGAATGAAATTATGTTTTAGTTGATTAATTTCGAGCTTATATTATTGTTTGTCTAGATTTAGTAAATCTGAACAGTAGACAATTGCTTTTCTTGATTTGCTTTTATTGTGTTCTTTTGGGCAAATAGGGAAAATTATAGTTGTAAAAGTCTTCCACATTGAATTGTGTAGAAAGGGTGTATTATTGTTCAAATGTATTTCTCGAGTTGACTTGGGTTGTGCATTAGTTAAATATGGTGTTTTGATACTTGGTTTTTGATATAAGTTTTAATGATCATTGTGGGTCAATTGTTATTATGTGATGAACCTTGTGCACTTTGTAAACCCTAGTCAGGAAAACTTAGAAATCCTTGTTATGTTTAGGGGAGTGACTTTTTGTAAGGGCCGACACACAAAGTGGTGTTAGACTAACTTACAAAGAGTTAGTAAGTTACTGATAACTAAATAACACAGTAGTTAGATTAAAACTCTTAACAATATGTTTATGCCTCGCTTATGACTCTTGAGCTACTTTAGTCTTGAGTATAAGATGAGAAGGCCTAGAATGGAAAATTGGTGTCTTATTTCTTCAAAAGACATTCGATTCCACAATGGTTTGCAATGGGGACGGGTTTCATAAGAGGTTACCAAGGTAACCCAAGGATTGGGGGCCGGAACCTAGGAAGAAACACCAGGGTAACCTTTGCAACATTGTGATGACACTCCACCTAAAATAACAGTTAACTTTCTATATGTGGTACAATCAATTGTCTAAATCTGGAAGCAATGTAACCATTAGTCAGTTGTGTACTTGTGTCAGGGTTAGTAGATTATGTCTAGGTAACCATATTACTATGGCCTAGCATGGGGGGTGGACCTACAGGTACCACATGGTTGGGTGGAACGTGCACCTTACTCCATTGGGTCCCCAGTTTGTGATCATGGAATCGAGAGCTTCATGGATGAAGAGCTCGCACTTGGAAACTTATATGTACTTCTTCATTGTATATTTTAAATCTTGTATTTGTAAACATCCCTCAATTGTATATGAGGAAAATGATGTAAATGTAATTGTAATCATTATTGAATTACCTCATCAAATGGATGAGTATTGTATATTTTATCAAATGCAATGTAAGGAAACAAATTTGTACTTTATGTTATCTTGAATGGAGTTTCAAATGTTATGTAATGTTTATCTTTTGTTAATGTTAATTAATATGTGCAATGCAAAATACTAAAGTCGTATATGGAAACTCAAGTAGTGTAACGTCGCGTAACTTAATGGATGTATGCAAACTAATTAACTTAATATTAATACTTTAAAAAAAAAAATTATTTCACTATTATACACAATTGCAACATTCCTTAAGTTATTATGACGGGGCATTACAAATTCCTCCCAGCAAAGTCAAAATTACCAAAATCAAGCTAGAGGATCAAGTTCAGTTAATCCATCTTTTGCTGTGAAGAATGTAGAAAGTGAAAAGACTCTCCAACTGACCAATGAGATGGAGACTCTTAAAAGGACACTATCTCAGATGTCTAATGACATGGCTCAACTCAGACAAAATCCCCCTCAGAACCAGAAGGGTATGTGCAGGATCATGATGGGCCAAAAAGTTGCAATATGATGGGTATTTGAAGGCTATGTGGCTGACGAATTTTTTTTACCCAAAATTGATGAAACAAAAAGGGTTTTTAAAGGAGATTCTTAGCTTTACAATATAAATTATGGTTTACTTTGAATTTAATAAATAATTATTATTCATTTTCTTTTGAATTATGACTAAAGTCCGATTCATAGGTTGATTGAAAACATATATAGCTTTCAAACGGTATGACATTTTTGAATATGAAACATGTGTCACATTTTATGCTTCGCATAATATAGGATTAAAAAGAAAATTGAATTTCATGAAGTTTTGACCAAGTTAAGGTGGACATATGATTTTTATATTTTTTAAAATTTGTAATAAAAATTCATAATTAATTATTCACTTGGAAAAAAATTAAAAAATATGTATCACATCCGACATGAGTCCTCTACTTATATCTAAAATATTAAAAAATATTATCATTTTATTGCAGTTAGGGTGGTCAGACAGACACCTACTTCTTATTTTTCCCTGAAATTTAAGTACTACTCCATTGAAATTTCAAATTTTCACCAAATAGATTTTTTTTCTTTTTAAAATAAACCTAGTAGTTTAGAAACTGCATTCAATTTGCTATAGATTATGTTGTTACATATTTTTGAAATAATATAGATAACTTATTCAAATTTTTATGTGAAGTTCCTAACTCTGATTTTTCTAAATTTTTTGCCACTTAAGGCCCTGTTTTTTCCATGATGATCTTGCACATACCCAGAACCAAGGTTTTCAAAATCAAGGAAGATATTCTAATTAGGGTGGTTATCCTAACCAAAATCCTAGTTAGAAATATAGTACGAACCAAAACACCAATAGGAATTTCCAGAACCAAAACTCCTCAAATCAAAACTATCAAAATCAGAATAGAGGATACAATCAAAGGTCTAGCAATAATAGGCCATGGAATACTGGACCTAATAACAGAGGAGTTTACCACAATTATCAAGTGAGAGATGAGAAGGCGCACACTACTAATGTGGAAGACCTCAACCTTATGACTAATTGGTGTAGACTACATGATACGGCGGTCCATTCTGAGGTAAATTTTCCAAAGATGGATAAGATGGTTAAGATTTCTTGATCTGATGCTCCATTCCACAGTGAATTCAACAAATCTGGTGGATCAATAGATACTACCATGGCATATGATATCTTCGAGGAAGAACTCCCATTTCCCAACTAGGAAGACAATGAAGTGGTGGAAGATGTGTACGATTCCCAAGCCTTCCAAACCAAGGGGGGCCATTTCATTAGAAATTAGAACATAGGGCCATTCATGACCTCTTCCCCTCCTAATAACATGGTCCCCCCAAATCAAAATGTTGATAATAATCCACAACCACCAAAGGGGCCATCAGATTCTCAAAAAAAAGGTAATTCATTTTCAATTCCTAAATATCAGGTTAGGAATGATTCAGAATTTGATTTCATTACAGAGATGTAGAGGCAGAAGACTTCAATGTCTTTCTTAGATGTTATGAAGGGAAATCTTGTTAAAATCCTTGGGGGAAGTAGATAGGTCAAGAGGAAAAGAAAAGGTGACTCATACTAATGAGATGAATGCAACTCTCTACAAAGGTAAGACTAGTACTCCACCTTTCTTGCTAAGTTTTTAGAATTTTTGGAAAGAATTTACATAACTGTCTGTTGGATTCTAGGGCATCGGGGAATGTCATGCCATTTTTGATTTGTAGGAAGTTAGGTCTGATCCCACTCCAGACAAATTAAAAGGTTATCTAGTTGGATAAAACATAATTTAATGTGGTAGGAGAGCTTAAAAACATCCATGTACAGATTGGATCCTATCCAAGGATCTAGACTTATGTGGATGTACAAGTCGAAGATATCCCAGAAACCTATGGTATGCTCTTGAGCAGAGACCTGATGAAAAGTCTAGGTGGATATTTGTCTTTGGATATCCCACATATGTAGCTGCCCTGGAAAGGAATAGCAAGCCAGATTAGAATTGAAAGTGAGCCCAGGCTCAAACATATGATTACTGAATATGATTCCCCTAATGAGGTAGCCTATTTCAAAACCGAGATAGGAGTTTACAAGCAGGAGGAAATCATGACCTTTTCAGTACTTCATTCTGCTAACTCGCCCCTTTCATAGTAAAATGACCAAATGTTTACTGTTAATCACCAAGTCCTAACAAGGAAATTACAACAAGATAGGCTGGTATTGGGAGAGTAGGTCGATATGTGGAGTCTCCTACTTCCTAACTGGTGTAGGGTACATTACCATAATCACTCTGAATTAACTTTCCAACCCTGTGTGGACATTTTAAAACATGTATCTAGGCTAGAAGAAAATGGTGAATGCCAACCCCAGAACCCTACTAATGAATTTCCATTTCAAGCTAAGGATGCAACCATCCTTACGAGAGCCGACTCTGCTCAGAGGGAATCATCTTCTCAACTCGAGTAGAATCAGGTTCTGTGTTCTAAATTATCAATTGAGACTGAGAAATCTCAGTCTTTGCCAATTAAACATACTCCAAAAACACTTCCCATGCCCAGGGAATTGATGACAAAAGTACTAAATCATGACCCAGCTCAAGGGGAGGTTCAGGAATCACTTCCTGAACAAATTTTCAATTTAGGGGAATCTTCTGATGAACTGTGCCCCTAGTTTCCTTCAACTACTAATGATCAGCACCAATCGGAGCCACCATATACTTATGTCAGGAAAAAGACAATAGGCCAGAAAAAGAAAGAGGTCCCAACCCTAGATTAATTATGGATCTTGAAATTTGATGGCTCCAAGTCCAAAACAGGAAGTGGAGCAGGGGTGGAATTAACCAATCCAAAGGGGAAGACTTACTTTGCTTCGTATAGGCTACAGTTTGGTTGTACAAACAATGTGACAGAGTATGAAAAACTTGCTAGGGGCTTAATGTTTGCTCATTAGAAGAAGGTCACATCTCTTATGGTGATGGGGGACTCTAAAGTCATTATCAAATAGGTTCGCAAACAATATACTTGCCATAATAAAAGATTGGCTGCTTACAGAAATAGGGTTTGGAATCTAATCGAGGACTTTGATGCTTTCAAAATTACATTTATTCCTAGAGAGAAAAATTAGATTGCAGATGCTTTGGCAGTTACTACTAGTACTTTGCAGCCCATGTAGGACTCCAAATTGAAAATATTTTTAGTGGAGCTAGTTTCAATCCTAGCAGTCCCTGACAATGTTTGGAATTTTCAGGTCTTTGAGGATGACCAACACATACTTTCCTTCTTGGAAAGTTCAGATGACTTTGAAGGATAGATCATAGATGAATCAGATAGAGATCAACGAGAATGGGACCCTGAAGATTGTGATATGGAAGGAGTAATGAACTTAAAGAGTAACAACATCCCCAAGGGGATGGTAGCCTTAGAAAGGATATTTGATTCTGATCCCTGGGCTCGGGGGAGAGTTTCAATGAAAAGTGAAGGAGGGAAGTATGAATCAATTAATCTGCTTGATTCGGGCCCCAAAAGAAATGTACTTATTGGAAAGACGGGTATGTGTAGGATCATGGTGCACCAAAAAGTGGCAATATTATGGGTATTTTTAGGATATGTGGTTGACGACTTTTTTTTCACCCAAAATTAATGAAACGAAAAGGGTTTTTAGAGGAGATTCTCAAATTTCCAAAAATATAAATTATGGTTTAATTTGAATTTAATAAATAATTATTATTCATTTTCTATTAGAATTACGACTAAAGTTCTGATCGATAGGCTGATTGAAAAACATCTATAACTTTCAAACGGTATCATATTTTTGAATCCAAAACATGTGTCACATTTTATGCTTCACATACTATAGGATTAAAAGAAAAATTAAATTTCATGAAGTTTTGACCAAGTTAAGGTGGTAGGACAAATGAGTTTTATATTTTCTAAAAGTTATAAAAAAATTCATATTAATTATTTACTTGGAAAAAATTACAAAAATATGCATCACATCAGGACATGAGTCCTCTACTTATATATAAAATCTTACAAAAAAATATTATCATTTTATTATGGTTAGGGTGGTCAGACAGACACCTAATTCTTATTTTTTCCCTAAAATTTAAGTACTACTGCATTGAAATTTCAAATTTTCACCAAATAGATTTTATTTATTTTTAAATAAACCTAGTATTTTAGAAACTACATTCAATTTTCTGAAAATTCTATTCTTACATATTTTTGAAATAATATAGATAACTTATTCAAATATTTACGTCAAGTTGCCTAACACTGATTTTTCTAAATTTTTTGCCACTTAAGGGCCTATTTTTTGCATGATGATCCTGCACATACCCAGACCTGCCTTGAGGAGATCAAAAATGAGATAATTAAGGTGTTAAAAGAAGATATTGTGACAATTTCTTGGAGATATGAAGATTTGAAGACTTTTGACACCTCTGTTATCATGCACACAATACCGCTGAAGCCAGAAGCCAAGCCCTTTCATCAAAAGCAGCGCCCGGTCAATGCTTTGATCGAGCTTTTAATACAGAAGGAAGTGAAAAAGCTCTTATCAGTAAGAATCATCTTCCCAGTAAGGAATTCCACGTGGGTTGCCAATCTAGTTCTAGTGCGTAAGAAAAGTGGGGAGATCAGGTTGTGTGTTGATTTCAAGAATCTGAACAAGGCCTCAGAGAAGGATAACTATCCACTTCCTTCTCTTGATGAGGTATTACAAACTGTTAATGGTTCCCAGATGATGTAGTTCTTAGATGGCTATTCTGGATATAACCAAGTGCTTGTCAGTCATGAGGAGAGGATGAAGACTTCCTTCACTACAAAGTGGGGGAAATTTTCCTATAGATGCATGTCGTTTGGCCTTATTAACGCTAGAGTTACCTTTCAGCACACAATGGATGTGGCTTTTAAGGATTTGATAGGTAAGTGCATTATTATATATGTAGATGACTTGACAATATTTTCCAAGAAAAGAAAGGATTATGCTATTGATTTAGCAAAGGTCCTTAAGAGATGTATCAGCTATGGAGTATCTCTAAATCCCAAGAAGTGTGTCTTTGGAGTTTCTGAAGGGAAACTTCTAGGGCATGTGATATCTGAAAAGGGGATATCCATAGATCCCAACAGAGTTGCGTCTATTTTGAAATTGATGATGCTAGGTAGTAAAAAGGAGACGAGGTCCTTCGGGAGAATTAATTTCATAAGAAAGTTCATAATAGTGTTTGTAGAAATTGTCAAACCCCTCAACAAGATGATGAAGAAAGATGCTAAAATTGAATGGAGCAATGAGGCTAAATCTACATTTTCACAGATCAAGCAATCAATATCTGAGGCATTGGTCTTGACCAGCCTAGATTACTTAAAGCCTTTTTATATTTATTCATTTGCATCTGATCGTTCATGTGCATTAGTCCTAACACAATGTAGAGGTGAAGGAGATGAAAGACCAATTTCTTTGATGAGCTCGCCATTCAAGAATGTAGAAGTCAGGTACCCACCCTTGGAAAAATAGGCCTTTGCATTGGTATGAGGAATAAAAAAGTTTAGGCATTACATTTTGAGGAGCCAAGTTATTGCTATAGTGCCTGATCCAATGATTAAGTCTCTCCTTATGCAAAGTGAATTGGGAGAAAGAAGAGGAAAATGGATGGCTACCCTACAAGAGTATGATTTAGAGATCCATCGAATGAAACTTTTCTGAGGACAAGGTTTATCAAAGGCCATGGTAGAGGTTGACAAGAATATTACCTGTCAGCAATATACTATGCACTCATTTACCAAGGACCCATGGTATACTGACTTCATCTTCTTCCTTCTAAATAAAAGATGCCTAGAAGGGATGAATGCTACCTAGAGAAGGGCACTATGGATGAAGAGTGCTCATTATATGCTCAAAGGAGGAGCTCTATACAGAAGAAATTATGAGGGGGTGTACCTGTGATGTTTGGATCAACAAGAAGCTAAAATTCCATGGCTAAATTCCATGATAGGCATGGCACAGGACACGGATCAGCAGATTCTTTGGCTCATCAAATCCTCAGGTCAGGATATTATTGGCCCCATGTGTTCAGGGATGCACATCAACACGTCAGGACATGTCATACATGTCAGACTTTTGCATCAAAGGAGCGTAATCCAACCATGCCTCTACAACCAGTATATGAGGTAAGACCATTTTCCCAATGGGCAGTGGATTTTGTTGGGGTAATTAATCCTAATTCTTCTACAGGACACAAATTCATCCTAACTTCCAAAGACTATTGCACCCATTGGACTGAGGCTCAACCAAGCAAGAACAACACCACTAATGTGGTAATGAAATTTCTCACTGAAAACATTGTTACTAGGTTTGGAGTGTCATTCGCCTTGGTATGTGACAATGGCCCTGCCTTTTCATTAGTTGAATTTATACAATGGGCTTACAAGCATTAAATTATCTTGAAGTATTCCTATAACTACTATCCTAAGGGAAATGGTGTAGTGGAATCTACTAACAAGAACTTGCTAGAAGTGATAAAGAAGTTACTTGAAAGTAATCCTCGAGACTGGCATACCCAGTTAAGATTTTCCTTATGGGCAAATCGAACTCGTATTAAGGTTTCTCTAGGAAGTTCCCCTTTTAAACTAGTTTATGGCCAAGATCTGGTTTTCCCCATGCACTTATAGATATTTGTTCTTAAGTTCATGCAAGAGTTTTATACAAGAGATGATTGGATTGAGGTAAGACTAAACAACCTTCTAAACATGGAAGAATAGAGAGATGTTGCTCTACAACAATTTTTCAAGCATTAGGCTGTTATCAAATGTTGGTTTGACAAAAGAGCTAAGATTAAGGCATTCAGAATCTTAGATCTAGTGTTGTTGTGGGACAAGGCCAAGGAGAAAAAGGGTGATCATCAGAAATTTGATAGACTTTGGCTAGGTCTATATCAAGTAGCCAAGATCTTGGGTGAGAATGCATTTTGTTTGAGCGCCTTGATAGGAGAACCTGTTCCATTTCCAGTCAATGGCCAGTTTCTCAAGGATTACTTCGGCTCATAAAGGTTTGAGTTTTTGAACTAATTGTATATATTTATTTTGTGTAATTACTGGTTCTTTGCATCCTTTTGTTGTTTGTTTGTTGTTTGTTTCTTTCTTTTTTTCTCTTTGTCTTTTTGTGTTTGTTTTGTGTCTTCTTCTTTGGGGATTCTCTTTTCTTTCTATCTTAAAACATTGGGGTTGTTTTTGAAAAGGAAAAAATAGGTTTTACAGGGACCTAAAACCACCAAGTTTAAACAACAAAAGATAGAGTAAAATAAGTCCAAACAAACGGACAATTGTCCCAAAAAGGAAACGACAGCATTAAGAGACAATAGGGTCCAAAAAAAGGACCACCCAAAAAGCTAGAAACAAACACCACCGCACTACTCCAAGGTGTTCAACAACTCCTCAGCCTCCTTTTCAACATCCTTCATATCTTGAAGCCCCTGCTTGAGGATTTGAGCCGTATGTGAAGAAATCGGGGTCTTCCTCTTCGTATTAGCCCGGGTGCCAGTCGAAATCCCTTCAACAGTAGATCTGTTGTAGCTTTTGTTCACATCCAAATTCATGACCAACGATCCCTTTTGATTTTTTTCAAGTTTTTCCACCATAGCATTGATGATAATAGTGTTATGCCTGGCAATTTTGTGATTATTCGCCACAGTGGCCCTAATATTTTGGCCTATCTTGGACATCGCACTCGAGCCTAGTCAATCTTTCCTCCTGCAAATGTTGTCTTTTCCTCGGTAATGGGGTTTCCTGTCCCTCATTCTCATTATGATTCCAACAAATCTTCTACTCCAAATCCATGACTCTATTGCTGAGATATTTATTGCGGCCTTTCAGCTCACAGACATCCCTCTGGGTCCACTTGAGAATAGAGAAAAGGCTATCCGTACTTTTTTTTGCCATACCCACAATGTCCTCAGACTTGAGCTTATTCATGGCAGAATTAATTTCATCTTGAATAGGGGAATCATTCAAGGTATTCCCAAATCTTCTAGACGTAGGGGCACTAGGGGTCGACTCTTTACTGGCCATAGGTTTATCAGAAAGAATTTCCATAGAATTCCTAGAGTACGAGACTAATTTCGTAACAGAAGTACCTTTAAAACTAGAGACCAAACCTGGGATAGGGCAGCCAGGAGGCAGCTGGAGATTAGGACAGGGCGGCGAGGCAAAACCCAGGATAGGGCAATCATGTGAAGACTGCAGATTAGGACATGAAGGCAGAACAGAATCCATAAGGGCTTTCCGACAAGAAAGGGACTGGGGAGCAAAGGTATTAGGACCAACAGGGGCACAAGAAAGAGGGGCCAGGGGGTCATTCTTCATGCTACTTTTAGTATCCTCATCATCCAAATCCCCAATATCAACAGTTTTAGGCAAAGCAGGTAAATTTTGATAATACTCATAGATGAGCCTGACAAGACCAGGATGAATAATAGAATTCCTCCTAGGGTTTCTTTCAACATCATCAAGGCAATTCTTCAAAGAAGAGAATAAGTAAAAAGGTAAAGAGATACGAACCTTGTGACAGAAATGATTCAGAATGGAAAAGTGATAACCATACGCCCTGGTGAAACACCCATCAACCATGATATACTCCATTATAACTCTTAAAACTTTCCTCCAGATTGATTTAATGGACTCCACATCAAAGTAGCTATTGGCAACCTTAACCAACTTAGCCTTCTCCTTGTCTTTTTTAGGAAATCTTATGATTGCTTCATTAGAGAACCAACGATCCCGATAAAATTTCACACCCTTAGTCGAAAGACCAGTAATCTCACCAATTATTTCCTCATTCAACTTAAGACTCCTGCCAAACAACACAATCTCTCCATTTTTCCAATTTTTGACAAAATAGTCCAGCATCCCCTTGTCAGTACCATGGAGCCTTTCCAAAAATGGGACTAAACCTCCCTTTTCAATTCTTTCCCAAGCTTTAGCATTCTTTCAATGCTCTTGAAAGTTGCTCGGCTCCACACATTTTCTCTCTCCTCCCATCTTCAAAGCTCTGTTATACCACACCCTACTGTTACTCTGGGTCTCGTTTAAGCATATTTTATCAAACACCCAAAAAGCGTGCCGGAGACTCTTCTTGAAAAATAAAATGACTTCGGTCCCATCAAATCTAATGAAATCGACGTACCTAATCTTTATCCTCTTCATCATGATGAAGACAAGCTTCTCTTCCATGCATTGAATCATAATAAATTAGCACTTTCACCTCAGAATGGAGGTATTCATTCTTCCTCCACGTGTTTTCTCCACCCTTCTTAACCCCTTCATTGGCGAAGTAATCAACCACCTTATTGGCTTCTCTATAGGCATGGGACACTTTCACTTTATTGAATTTTCTTAATAAGATTATAGTATCTTTGATCCACTTTTTAATGGTCCACGAGGGAGGGGTAATCCCAAGAATGCAATTTATTATATTCATTGAATCACCCTCCAACCAAAGACATTTTGTGTTCATCTTGAAAGCTAAGTTAACTGCATGAGAAGCCCCTACAGCCTCCACAACATGATTAGTTTGGGTGTCGATGTCCACAGCAAAAGCTGTAATAAAAGCCCTTGAGTTGTCCCTTAAAACACACCCACTGCCAGCTTTCCCTAGGTTGCCTTTAGCAGCACCATCAAAATTGGCTTTCAACCAACTCAAAGGTGGCAAAGACCATCTTGCATTCTCCCTCCCACCAACATCAGGCCTGGGGACATTTAACACTGCTAATTTTGAATTCCACTTATCAGCCATAGCAATATCGAAAGGAGACCGATTAGCTTTATCAACCATTTTTCTTAGGATTAAAGATAAATTTTCCTTAATTGCCCTTACATTTTTTTCATACAATTCCCCCTCCAACTTCTCTTTTTCCCTAAACACTCTATTGTTCCTTTCCTTCCAAATATTCCATGATACAAAAGGTAGAACAAAAGACCAGAGCTTTCGCACAAAAGAATTTTTTGAAGGAGCTTTCCATTGCAAGAAAAAGTCTTCGACAGAAGCAGGGGAAACCCAAACCATATCAAGAAGCGCAAATTTTTTACCCCATATGTGCAAAACAAAAGGGCAATGAAGAAAAAGATTATTAACAGTCTCAACATCGTTCCTGCACATGTAGCACCTGTTAGGTAATTGAATTCCTCTTTTTCCAAGATTGTCCAGAGTGAGAATCTTATTCTATAGCATTATCCAATAGAAAATATTACTGTTATTCAAAGAATGTTGTGGGTACTAGGAGAGAAATTGGTTTAGGAATTTTTGGGCATATGTGTCGAAAGATTTTGTTCTAAAGCTCATGCCTTATGGTCATTTTAGCATGAGTCTGAAGGTTATTAGGAGTAAGGTATATTGTAGATAACCTCCTGAACTATCATTGAAATCTATCACAAAATAGATAAAACATCTGACTATAAAGTGCCTATTCATCTCAGGGTGATTATATCTTCAATTCATGTGAAAAATATGTTTCCCCAAAACTATCATGGGATCCAATGTAGTTCTCAACCCACATCTTAGACAATTAAATTCCTTGTATTGAGGAGGTATTTGAAAAGAATTTTCACAAGGCATGTAAAAGAAAAAAGAAAAAGAAAAAAGAGAAGCACTACAATAAACGAAAACTCAATATTAAATGGGTAATTCAAGTATCTCTATTGGGGGTATGGAAGCTTGACTAGAAGTAGAGCAATGCTTTGAGAGAACTAGAGGTATCTCCATCAGGGCTATGGACACCTGACTGGCAGTGGAGCAATACCCAGGATTTCATTGCACGACAGTTGAAGGACTCAACCCATGTAGCTTGGATCATAGATATAGGTGTTTAGGTGTGGAGAAAGCTCAAATAAAGAGGGATGCACCATAAGAATGCACACACTCAGATTCAAGCAGTAGTTTATGTTGGTTCTACATCTAAGATTCTAGCTCAACTTTACTTAAATATTCTGATCACACTTAAGTTAACATGTCTCATGAATTATAAGTTTTGGGGTGATTGAATTCTTCAATATCTTAAAAATGGGTAACCCATTTTTCCCAGCCGAGTCGCCATTTGTTATGCCTTGCTTAACCCCCCCAATTTGTTTTATTTTCGAACAAAATGGGTTCCCCTTTTTCTTTTGTTTTGGTCATCTTTGGTTGTTTGGTTGGGTCTTAGGAGTTCTTTTTTTTTGCTCCTAAGTCTGTCTTTTGTTCTGCCAGAGGCGGGACCGGAACCAAATCTAGACATGGAACTCCCACAAGGTTTCTAGTTCGTATATGGTTCTGACTCCAACTTTTCCTTCTCTTTTGTTTCATTTTTTTTTTGTTGGTGGTTTTCGACTAACACTTGGGTTGGTCCATCCTCCTGTTTGTTGGTCATTTTCTTGCATTTTGTTTGTTTGCTCGCACGGGATCAGAACCGGTATTGCAACTCACATGAGAAGTTTTTGAAGTTTCCATGTTTTGTTCCTATCCCGACTCCACTTTCACTCTATTTATTTCTCGCTTTCATTGTTGTTTGGGCCAGGTCCGTTGTTTGCTCCAGTCCCACTTCCCTTGTTCTTGTGTTATTCTTTGCTTTTTGTCAGGACTGGAGCCGAACCTAGAATGAAACTTCAAACTTTGTGAATGTTCCATTTCGGTTTTTTCTTTGCTCCCATCTCCATTTGGTCATTTTTTGCTTGGTCCTTTTGTTGGAACCTGATCCAGGGTTGGAAATGAAATCAGAACTTTGTGTAGTTTCTCTATTTTGTTCCCAACCTGGCTCTGCATCCACCTTACCTTTTGACATTTCGTTGACTTGACTTAACTGTCTAATCATGTCGTTGGCTTTGTCCCTGATCTACCACATTTATGGCTTTAAATGCAGCCTATTGGAACACACGAATTAAGGATTAAAGGTTTAATTATGCTTAAACCACCTTATTACTATTATTATGCGAGTTGTTTTAAACAAATTATGGCCAGGAAGCTCTTGAGTGAATTGATTTGATCGCAGGGGAAAATTGTGGAGCGAATCTTGGTGAATTTCTAGTCAATTATAAGGAGCATTTCAAGTCAATTATAAGGAGCATTTCAAGGTAGGTTTCTTTTGCTTTTATTTCTTAGGTTTTATTCTTTCATTTGTGTTGTTTTAGCATATTCGCAGGAGGGTTTATTCTGTGAATTTGTTCCCTTGGTTGGTCTTTGTTTCTATTCTTTTTGTTCGGTTTTGTTTGGTTCTTTCTTTCTTTTCTATCATGTTCTATTTTGTTGGGTTTGTGTTTCCACTTTTCATTTTTGCTTTGTTGTTTTTTCTGTTGTCACTTTTGTGACAGGTCTATTTTGTTGTGCTCTGATTTTGACTAGGGTTTTGATTTTGAAGGGGTTTCCTTGCTTGGGTAATGAATTTCATTTTGGGACCCTATTTTGGTTTTATGGTGTTGGTTTTGGGTTGTTCATACAGGTCTCTCATTGTGCCCTAGTTTCTGCAAATAGGGTATTGAGCAAATTAGGGTTTTAAAATATAACATGTTCATGGTTTTAATGACTTTTGTATGGAGGAGTTGTTGGAGGTTTAAGTTGAACCCTTTCTAGTTTTTCGTTGGGGCCAATATGACCTAGGGTTTATTCGTTCATATGACCTCCTTGTTTTAAATACTCGTTGTTTACTGGAATTGATCTGCTCCTGTTCCTTATTATGATGTCACTATCTTTACTCTTGGTCAGAACCGGGTCTGGGGAGGAAGTTGAATTTGGTAACTATCTTTAGTTTCCAGTCCTGTTCCCATTCTGGTCCCGCCTTTGACCATGTTTCGGTTCTGGTTCCCGTCCTGCCTTTATCTGTTTTGTTCCATATCCAGTTTCGATCCCAGCCCCTCCACATGATATAAAAAAATTTCTATTCCTAATGCTTCTACGGTTCTGCCTTCGATAAAGGCATAGTTTGACAAAGTAAATGTTATCTTAGGAGGATGGAGCAATGATTATATGATTGACTAAATTAGATGTTTTGTTCATCTAATACAGGAAATTACTGCAAGTATTGAGAGATTTCAGGAGCATTAGATGAGGCCTCTCAAAGGAGCTAGCTAGGTGAAACTTCATGGCAAGGAGTAAGGCCAAAGAAAATCAAAGTCGAGCAGCTCCCATATACCTTGAGATGTAAGCATAGGGAGGCTATCCTCACAGCTAGCAAAATTGACTCTGACTAGACTGACATAACTGACACCAATTTGGGTCCTTTCAACTATGAAGAGTTACATGAGGAGACATTCATTGAAGAGAAGATCACAAGAAGGATAGAAAGGATTGTTCAATATGGGTTGGCACATGTTGCACTCTTCCCCCTTTCTATCCAATGTCTGGAGTTGATTCTTGCAGCAGCTGGAGCATATAACCCTGCTACTAGGAAGTGTGTGGATGTGAAGGGTAATGTCATTATTGACTTCACACCTCAAATGATCAAATTCCTGTTTCATATACCTGATGTCAAGAATCCTAAGCAATTGAATGAAGTGAAGGCTTTAAAACTTTACAGTGATAATAAGGAGAGGAATAGGTTTCATATGAATAAGATGTGGATGAGGGTAGAGAAGAAGTCTCTGATCAATCTTCCAGACTAGCCTAAGAGGGTGGATTTTAGTAAGGAAATTGGAGATATAATCATGTTCCTCTCTAGGGTGTTTGGTAAAAGGGATGTTTCACTATTTAAAGAATGGATGTATCCTTTCATTCAACTTTTTTTGGTTGGGAGGCAACAATTTGACTAGTCTATGATAGTATCGAACATCATCCACAATCAGATGATAAAGGTGAGAGAAACCAAGTGTTTCTTTATGACTTCCTATGTGGTTTATGCAGCTGCCAGAGTGGGAATTTTTTGTCGACTTCAGATAGTAGGTATATTGGGGGAAGCCCAAGGATAGAAGAAAGTATGGGAGTATTATAACCAGCTCACCTTGCAAGCATCAAAGCAACATTATAGAGTTTGGTTAATGATGCCTTTCTTTATGTCATAATTAACAAGCTTAATGGAGATGCAGGCTATTGGCTTAGTAGGGAGGCAATGGATTTTGTGAATGAATGGGGACATTGGTTTATCCAATACCCCACATTCACCTATTTCAAGTTAGCAGGCTTTGATGGTCATCCCTATTTTTAACCTAGGTGTTGTGGTGATAGAATCATCCTAATGGAGTTTATTTATCAAGCCTTGGTTGTCAATCTCCAGTTTAGAAAAAAACACAAGACAGGTTGCCATAAATTTCCAATGAAGTTGGGGACCTTTTGCTGTCCACACATTTAGGTAGCTAAAACTTTTCGTGATGAATTGGTTTATTTGAAGTTGGGCTTGTACACTACCAGAAATGCTATGACCCTGAACACAAGATGAAGGCTTTGCTCCAAAGTGTCTTTGAGAAACACATCAATCTATTGGAGGATTTTTGGGAGGACATACAAGATGAATATGATCTTAGGAGGAGGAATTATGAAAGGATACTCATCCTAGTCATGATTGAGTTTGTGATAAAAGAAGACATTCTCGACACATTATCCAATGATGGGATAGTTTTGGATCCCTGGTATGATGCAAACAAGATTGGAACTAAGGATCTTGATCCAATAGATTGGAGTGTGGATGACACCATTGACATAATGAAAATTGCAAGACCAGTGCTCGATAGGAGTATTCAATGGGTGAGTCTGAGAGCTAATCAGACCGAGGCTACATCATCTAAGAAGAGGAAGGCTGCAGGTACCACCCAAGGATATAAGAGGGCGAAAAGAAGGACCGCGCCTAAGGAGAATTTATAGTTTATGCCTTCTAGTGCACAAAAAGAGGAGGTGGTTCATCAAGACCTTCCAGAGGTACAAGAAGATGAAACAACTGTGGAGGTGGGTGCTTTTGCATCTATTGCAGGAGAGGTATCCACTCAGCCCTCTGAGGCACAAGACTTAGGTCAAGAATTACCAAAGGGAGCCCTTCATGATGAAGTAGATGTTTTATAACAAATGGAGGATTAGATCAAGATACATAATATTGAAATAGATTCAGAAAAGACTGCATCTGATAAAGAGCATCCGACTTTGACATCTTTGGATATGATAGATGATGTAAGGACTGAGCACATATTAACTGGAGAAGATCAATAGAAACTCTTTGAGGATGCTAAAAGGGAATTTGATGCTAAGGCACAAGCTGACTCATTAGCTAAGCAACAAGAAGAGGAGGCCAATGCACAATCTGAATTGGCAGCTAAGCAGAAGGAGCTGGAATATAAGGTGAAAGCCGATGAGTTAGCTCAACAACAACAACAAAAGGAGAAAGAGCTCAAAATTGAAGAAGAAAGGGATAGGTTAATAATGCAATAGAAAATTCATGATCTTGAAGAGGAAAAGGCTCAGCAGAGAAGAGAAAAGGAAGCTATTGAAGCTATAATATCATTATTCTTTCAAAATGACCGAATAACCAAATATAATCAAGGTCTTAAGAGTGATGTCATTATTATTAAATCAATAAGCTAAAGATAAAATTATTATTGAACCACATTTTCAACACTAATGATATTGCCCATTAATCCTCAATAAAACTATCATTAATAGACCCACAATTGAATCCAATAATAAAATTACTATTCACTTGTGAACTAAGTATAAAAGCTATTAACTTGAGTGAATTATAATAAATAAATTGCATGGACAATTGATACACATATTTTAGAAGCGACTTCACATTGGTGTGAGATGCATGCCCACAGTAGTGTTACATTGAAGACCTTAGAGTGTTATTAACTTAATTAATGTGTTTAAAAAAAAATATGTTGGATTTTTTTTCTAGCATAAAATTATAGGCATGACACTAAACTCAAGGAACAAGAGGAGGCCTATAGAAAAAGGGAAGAGCAAGAATGTTTGAAAAGGGAAAGAGAGGCTGCTGAGATCATTGAACATGAAAAGAAGTCCCAAGAGGCATGGGACTATGTTAAAGAATTGAAAAAGAAGTGAGATCAAATGTTAGAAAAGAAGAGAATAGAAGAGGAATGCTTAAGCTAGCAATTGGAAGCTAAAGGGTGCAAGAGCAAAAGGATAAAGAAGAAGCAAAAAATTTAGCACAGGAAAGGGAGCAAAGTGATCAACAAAATGTGTAGGAGGTTGATTCTCAACCAAAGCTTACATTGTTGCAACCTCTATCTTCCACTACTATTGCTTCTTCTTCAGCCCAGGTAGCCACTACTCCTATTTCTCCTACTTGGCTAAAGTTGGACTTAGAGAGAAAACAAGTTGTTCAACCATAGCCATTGAATTGGGAAGAAATGATGAAAGGAATTGGGAAAGAGAAACCTAAGAAGAAGGCCTGCGTTCTTCACTCCACTAGGCTCGCTGATGCTGGAGAAATCATTGCTAAATGTGCCATACCTGTAATGGAGAAGAGTCGTGATGACATGCAAATCACTGATTATCAATTAGGGGAAGTGAATTTGGGAAAGCCTACAAGAAATAAACAAATGAGTTTGATTGATATTGTGGCCTCTTCAACCAAAAATTGGATGATTAAGGATAAGAAAAGGAAGGATGAGCTTAAGGCTCAATTGATTAGCTCCATGGTTTCTTAAAAGATGTTTCCAGTCCCATTTCTCAACAGGGTGCTCCTCCTGAATCCCCGGTTTGTTAAAAAGGAGGGAGGAAGATGATTTGATTCAAATGAAAAGAAAGGTAGGGATGATGGACAAGTGGTTGGATAAGCTCAACCAGGAGGTTGATGATGTTCTTGTTGATGGTGCTAAGATTCATAAAGCTGCTCTTGAGTTAGCAGAGGATTTGGACCAATAGGTTAAGGATTTGGACAAGCAAGATGATGAATATAAGGAATATGTTAAAGGACTTGAAGACATCAAGAAAGTGCCCAAATCCACTTTAATAGAATATTCAATTCTTGAGCTTGGTAATGAAGATTTCGTGGAAAATACAATCAGTATCATAAGATACAAGTCAAGAGCTATGCATGGACATCAAGAAGAAGTCTGGGAAATAAGTAAGGACTTGAGTCAACAGATGATTGAGTTAGAGGTAGGTGTGGCTATTTTTATTAACTTAGATTCCTCCAATAAAGAAGGCCTACCGTTGGATAAATTAAGGGAGAGATGGAGGAGTAGATTTGAAGAGATCATGCAAAAAGGAGATGATGGGGAGAGTTTATTGCTAGATCAGTTTATGGATATCTAGGAGGAGGTAAGAGCTTCTAAAAAAGAGCTAATCAAATTAAAGGAGAGGCAAAAGTTAGTCTCTATAGAAATTGAAAGAATCAAATTTGAAATTCTTGATTGGATGGGCCGGATTTGGATATTCTTCTATAGGTATTCTCCAGTTATGATGTGTACATCCTTGAGCATTCAGTGTAGGAGTGACTGACTCTTTTCTTTATACTCCATATGTTCTTCTCCTCTTTTTGTGGATTTTGATATAAGCTCTACTCTGAGTCTGATCTGTGGGTTTTATCTTCCTTTTTTGGGTATCAGATTTCCTTTTGTACAACAAAGTGATCAGCCTTGAAAGCAAGGGTTCTTGAGTCAACTTCTACATTTAGTTTCAACTCCATTAATTGTGGATCTTGATTAATGATTGAGAAACTGCTACATGTGGCACCCTATATGTACTAATAGAATCTACTTTGTAAAGGTTAGCTAATTGAAGAAAGATTAGCCACCTAAGGATAGAAGATAGAAACTATATCTAGGATTCCAATGTTTTAGAAAGATACTATAGAAAGTTTAGTAAAAAGCTTGATTATTTTATAGTTTTCATACATTTTCATGTGATGATTTTCAAAGTTTGGATCCATTTTGATAAGGTTAATGATATATGATTAATCCATACACCAGTGGTTTTGCTATGCTTAATTGTTCTTTATTTGATGAAAGTCAATAGAAGGAACTGGATTCAATGTCCTATCATTGGATTATCTATGAATTAAATTGTTATGGTATTCATTTGATCTATGCTTTGGATGATGAGTGGATGATTTTTTTGAAGTAAGTTTAAGTAAATGTTAATGATATCTGAATTAACATTATGGATGTATGCAGTAGCGTAGTTGATTCTATGAATTGCATCTTGATGTAGTTGTGGTTAGGTAGAGTGAACACTCATTGTTGATCTGCATGTATGGATACGTAAGTATTTTATTCATGTTTCTTTGATTTAAAGCTTTGTTTCATCTTTTTCTTTTATTTGAAACCCCCCAAACGTGGACTACCTGGTGTTATGTATCCTTTTTCTTTATTACCAGCAAAGGCCCCTTGAACATTATGGTTATATCAACCACTAAGTGACATCAGCATAATCGAGAACTGATTACCAGGACCTTGGGAGTTAGATCTCCATGTGTTATCTTTCTCTTTCAGGAGAAATAGAATAGTAATATTTTGTTTAATGTTGTTGTGCTATTTTGACCATCAACACATCCTTCTATCCATCTATGAAATAACGAGATCTTCCTACAATACCACCTCTTGAGATGATTAGTTACTTACATCCTGAAAAAAAAATTTGAACCTAATATCCCTACAGTAGGTGAATCTAGTTCCTTTAGACAAGAAAACACTCAACCATTTTATGATAATAAAGTAACCAACACTCCCGTCAATATTGAAGAAACATATGGAAAAGGATTCACAATCTTGAGTAAACAAGGATGTGATACAACAAAAGAGCATGAAATTCATCAACTCCTAGAGCAAATACTAACAAATGAAAACACAAAGGGATTAGGATGTCAAGATCTCTCTCATAATAGAAAACCCCCTAGAGAATATCTAAGGTTCGTGGTGATGGTACGGTGATCTTGGATTCCACTCCTGATATAAATATCCCCCTTCCTCAAGAAGAACCGGTGCTCATAAAAAATGAAGAATTCATCTTTGGTTTTTCTCCTCAACCTTCACTTCAAGAAATTCATGAATCCAACAAAAGACAAAAGCCTCAAAAATTCAAAGACTTGACAATTTTTGCAAAATCTCACAAAAATTGAACAAAAATTGAAAGAACTTGTTAACACAAGTTGGATTACCCTACCATCTCCTACAAGAATCAAGCATCCTAAAAATGAAAAATATTGTGCATATCATAGGACTCTCAAGAATCTTACCAATGAGTGTCATACTCTACAACATATACTTAAAAGACTTCACATGTTAGAAATAATCCCTTAATTGAGACCCATTCTCATGTAATAGTTGTAGAAAATTCTATTCTCACTATTACATGACCTTTCCCATCACCTACCTTGGCTGATTCTTGTCTCACACTTAGTGGAAACTAGAAATTGATAGCCTTGTCCTAGTAATGCATTTGTTGTTGTCCCTTAGATTCATTGTTCACCTTCTACTTATATATACTGAGATTGGGAGGTGAATGACTTTCTCATAGGTTGACTCACATTTTCCTTACTAGTATTTTGAATTATTTCTTTTTCATTTTCTTTTGTGTGATTGCATGCGAGTAATGTGATCCTCTATGACATTCTATTTTATGTTCTCTCTCTCATTGTGATATTCTTCTATCTATACCTTCATTCTTCTCTATGTCGTGCATCTCTTTCATTTTTTATCTTGTGCTTTCCTTTTGGGGATGACACAAGGTGTCAATACACCCTATGTCTCTTCCATGTTGACCCAAAAGGGTTTCTTTCTCTTTTTCCTATATCATTTTCTCTTTTGTCTTGTGTTTTCCTTTTGGGGATGATGCAAGGAATCGAGACACACTATGTTTCTTGCATGTTGACCCAAAAGGATTTCTTTTTCCTTTTCATTTTATCTTTTTATTGTATTTTCCTTTTGGGGATGACACAAGCCATCGAGACACCCTCTATCTCTTCCATGTTAACCCAAAAGGCTTTCTTTTTATTTTTCCTTTTCCTTTTCTCCTTTTTCTTGTTTTTTTCCTTTTGGGGATGACACAAGGTGTCAAGACACCCTATGTCTCTTCCATGTTGACCCAAAAAGCTTTTCATTTTCTTCTTCCTTTTTTTTTTTTTATCTTGCTCATCTTTTTTCTTGTTTTTTCCTTTTGGGGATGATGCAAGGTGTCAAGACATTTATGTCTCTTCCATGACCCAAGAGTTTTTTCTTTGTTTTCCCTCTCTTTGTGTCATTCGTCCAATTCTATGTGTATTTGGGGGATGGTGATAGTTTCAAGCTCTCTAAAAGTATTGTAGCAAAGAACATATTGACCCCTAATCCATAGATCCCTTATGTATTTGGTGTTTTTCATTTTGGGGGAAACACCCTCTCTTTTCTTTTACACTTGCATGATGCAACTTTACTTGGAAACATATGACTTGGCATAGGGCTTTCCAAGTTAGCTCTCATTTCTTCCTTCTTGTTTGCATCTTCATTTGCTACTTTAAAGCAATTTCTTACAGTATGGTGTGTACCAATTTCTTTAAATTGGGGGCATACATTGGCATTATTCTTTTGCATTTTCCTTTTTCTCAGTTCTTAGTGTATCCTTCTTACTTCATACAATGTTTTTGTCAATTTATGGATGACATTTGGTGTAATGTGATTCAGAAGCGTGGTCTCTCTTAGCATATTATATTCCTCTTAGTGGCTTGATGTGATGCATTGCATTCCCTAAGTTGTGAATCTTCT
>VDFB02271358.1:720861479-720915329 GCA_007258455.2 Sequoia sempervirens | reverse complement strand
AGGAGCTCTTAGATGGTTCATGAGTTTGGGAAGGAGTGTTGTTGATAGTTGGGCAGCCATGCAAATAAAATTTCTTGAGAAATACAAGGAGTATTGTAAGAGTGGTAGTAAGGGGGATGATATATTCAAAATTCAGCAAAAGGAGGATGAAAGTTTGAGGATTATATTTCAAGATTCTTGTTTTCCCCAAAAAGAATTCTATCTCTCTGAATGAAGAATCTAGAAACTACTCTTCTATGGGAACGCTGATACTTTGTATAGACGCTCGGACCTAATGGTAGAGGATATAACCTAACTTTGGATGATAAGAAAATATTCTTAATTACTCTTGAACAAATGTGAAGAAGGGTAGAGGTCATCAACCTACAATGGGAAAGTCTTCTTCCAGTGGAGTTACCCGGATGGAGATAACAAATTTGCTTTCTGACTTCAAGCAGGATATCATTAACAATATGGCTACACAACTGGACACTATGCAAGCTCAGAAGAAACATGAGGTAGCTGAAGCAATTTTGGCCAAGTTCTGTCCACATTGCAGGCAGCAGAAACAAGACTACAGATGCAAGATGGTGGCTAATCTGGAAGCTAAGCAATTACCTACTGACTTTAAGCCAGTAGAAGGTGATGATGATCAAGTGTTCTATGTTGCACAAAGGAGACCATGGGCTCAAAGACAAGGTATGCCTCAAGACCCTTTGACTTTTGGTAATCCTTATTCTAGCTATAATAACCAATGACAACCCTCATATGGACCACCACCACCTTGGAATGCATCTCAACAAAATTGGCCTAATTATCAGTCCCCTCAATGGGAAATCTCCTCAAGGAGGTTGGCAGCAGCCACAAGGACAATGGACCCCACCCTAAGGTAATTGGCAGTAGAATCCTCAATAGAGAGGTTCTCAACAATGGCAGAACATGTCCCCTGGGTTCCTGCAGCTTCCATAGCCACAACCTCAGTCTCGCCACCTCCCCAGTAGTAACTACCAAAAAAATATACATTCCCTCCAAACAAACACCTATGCTCGCCAGCCATTGTCAATCCCACACAAGTAAATGCTAGCAGAGCTACAATGTACCTCTACATACGGTCAAGCTAACTAATATCCAAATTTTATAGCCTTTAAACATTCATATGATATCCATTTGAGGTCTGAAACTACACTTCATGCTCCACAACCGCTTCTAGCTCATCACAGATGATCCCTCCCTTTGAAGGCAAGAACCTATTGCACCCGATGTTCCTACTAAGCATATGTCTATAACTGATATGGTTTTTAAGGAGCCTATTTTGCAAAGTCAAGAAAAACCACCTTTTCCTTAGAGGTTACAAAGTACTGCATTTAAATCCATGGAAGAACCCATTTTTGACATTCTGGATCAGCTTAAGAATGTACAAATTCAAATCCCTTTATTTCAGGCCATTAAAGATGTTCCTATTTTTGGAAAAGCCATTAAAGAGGCCTGTTTGAAGAAGCCTGGATGGAAGAAAAAAGATCCCCAAACAATTCATGTCTTAGGGAAATTGGCTGATATAATGTTGGGAAATGTAGTCATTCCAAAGTACATTGACCCTGGAAGTCATGTGGTACAAATACATATAAATGGCCAAATTGTAAAAAATGTTTTGATTGACCTTGGTGCTACCATGAATGTCATGACAAAACATACTATGGACTACTTGAACATTCTAAACATCAGGTCTACACCTACAGTCCTGCAGCTTGCAGATAGCTCCACAGTCAAACCTGATGGAATGGTGGAAGATGTAATTGTTACTCTTGAATCTTGAGAGTATCCAGCTGATTTTACAATATTATCTGTTAAGGCAACTTTAGAAGGATACCCAGTTATCCTAGGTAGACCATAGTTAGCAACTCCTGATGCTTTTATAGGATTTTGTTCTAGAGATATGACTATTTCTGATGGACATTCCACAAAAAAATTGGCTTTGTATCCGCCGGCTAGACCTCAACCAAATTTGTCCCAACCTGTTTGGCCAGATGTGGGGGAAGAAACTAAAGAAGCCAATTCATTGGTTCAATTAATGATGCCTCAAACTAATCCATTCTCACAATTTCAGAATGAAGATGCCTTGCTTTTTCAAATTCTGCAGTCTAACTGTGATACAGGTAGTTCATTTGATCCAAATAGTAGTCATCTACAATGTTTCCTACAGCAACTAAATTCTGAGAGTTTGCTGCCTAAATTTCCTGCAATTTTTCATAACTTGCTTCCACAAGAGGTACAAACATCACCTGTCGATTCTATGAGTGATCTCACTAAGCAGATAGAATTGTCTACAGGTCACTGTTTGAATATCAATAACAAGCTATCACAATCTCAACAGGCTGTCCTATTTAAAATGCTACAAGATCAGTAAAAAGCTTTTGCATGGGAATATGGGGACATGCAAGGAATAGATCCTCGAATTTGTACTCATAGGATCTATATCAAAGAAGACTGTTTACCAGTTCGGCAACCTCAAAGAAGAATTAATCCAGCACTTAGAGGAATAGTTAAGAATGAGCTTTAAAAGTTACTTGATGTTGGTTTTATTTATCCAATTTCTGACAGTCAGTGGGTCTCTCCGTTAGTTATTGTCCCTAAGAAAGGAGGAAAATGGAGAGTGTGTGTAGATTACAGAGAGTTGAATACTGCCACTAAAAAAGATCACTTTCCATTACCCTTTGTCAATTGGCAAGAATTCCATTGTCCGGGTAAAAGTAGGTGCATGTCTAACCACCCCAAATCCACAATAAATGATAATATTATTTTATAAAATTTTAGATATAAGAGCACTCATGTCCGATGTGATGCATATATTTTGTAATTTTTTCTAAGTAAATAAGTAATTATGACTTTTTATTACAACTTTTAAAAAAAATGTAAAACCTTTTATGTCCCACCTCAATCTTAACTTGGTCAAAACTTCGAAATTCCTAATTTTTTTTTTAATCCTATATATGTGAAACATAGAATGTGATACATGTTTTAGATTCAAAATTTGATACTCATTTGAAAGCTATAGATGTTTTTCAATTGGACTATCAATCAAGACTTTAGTCAAAATTCAAATAGAAAATGAATAATAATTATTTATTAAATTCAAGGTAAAGCATAATTTATATTGGTGGAAAGTTGAGGAGCTCCTTTAAAAACCCTTTTTGTTTCATCAATTTTGGGTAAAAAAATTTTATCAGCCACATACCCTACACATACCCATCATATCGCCACTTTTTTTCCCATCATGATCCTACACATACCCACATCCATTGTAGTGATTTCGGCATTATTGGAGCACCTTATTGCAATGGTTTGGTGAGTTACAAAATTGTCTTTTGTTCATTTATCATTCTCCTTTCATATTTGATTTCATTTCAAGGTTTAATTACCAACAAGGGGTTTGACCAAGGCAACCCCTTATTTACTAACCCTATAACATTTTCCCTCTTCTCGTGTGTGATTTACAAGGCTAGGTTGTAGATTGGCCAAGAAGGAAATTTGGAGAAAAGTTGTAAAATCCCTAAAGTTTTCAAAGTTTTCATCAAACCTTGGAGCAGCTTGGAGAAGGTCTACAAGTTGAAATTTGCAATTTCAGATCTGGAAACTAATCATAAAGAGTAGAGCAGAGCAGACCAAGAGGTACAAAATCTAGTTCAAAACTTCCAAAAATGTAGAAGTGGATTGATTCTCCACTATTGGTGAATGAATCCCACTGTATAGGCCTGCAGAGATTTTTATAGATTTGGATACCCATTTAGCTGAAACCTGTATCTGCACATTTTCCCAAAAATTGGACTGATTCACCCAGCTTGGTGAATGAGCCACAAACAAAATTAGTAGCATATTTTTTAGTGATTGAAACCTCCATTTTGCACTCTTTAGTCTTCCAGTTGCACACTTTTAGTTTCATAGCTTTTTGTTACATTTTGTTCACTTTTCTAGGTCATTTAGAGTTATTTCGTGTTCAATTAGTGTTTTACATTATGTTTTGCATTTCATTGTCTTTTACAAGTTAACACTTGGTTGGTGAATCCCTCATTAGACCTCATTTAGCCCCTATAACTACCCTTTCCAAGATTTCAATCTCCTTTGCATTGAAATCTCAAGGGTTTATTCTTGAGTGAGAGTAAGGAAACTGTGTCTCTCCTTTTAGGTCCAAAACTCTAAAAGCAAAAAATAGAGCACCATTTTCTTCCTTTCAATCAATATCATTAATTTTAGTTTCTTTGCTAATACCTATTCAAGTGATCATGAGGATCATTCTTCTATTCATCCTTTCCCTTGACAAGATAAAATATCATTGAATTCATCTTCAACAATTTATATGGATGATAAAATTATTATTGTAGACAATGTTGATCATGATATTATCATTCATCACTTTTATAACATCGCATTGACTATTGTTTCCTCTATTGATAGATATTGACCATCATGCACATGATCCTTCATCTACTATTCCATCCCCTAAATCAAATCCATTTATTTTATACAATGACTATTGCCATTATATTTCTCCATGTTTATTGAATACTACCATTTCTATATCATTTTACTTCAAACTATCAATACATGGTATATTCATTTTTAAGCTGTTATGTTAAAAATTTTCTCCGCCAATATTATTGAATTCGTACATGTAACGATCAGATTCAGAAAAATTATTTCCTAACATTACAGAGAGATATTTCCTTAGTCTAGTTCTACACCTACCATTTTCCCCACATTGATGCCTTTATATTTATCATGCACTAATATTTTTAGTATAACATAACCCCTAAAAATACCTTGGTTTCTTATTTGATTTTGCTGCATGCATACTTTCTTATTAAATACCTCTTTATTTGATAACTTAATTCCACATAACCAACAAGATGCACATTTTAAAAACTTTTATTATCTTTTTACTTAGTTGTTCATACTCTTGAAAATGATCAAATTCTAGAGAATATTCTCCTAAACATGTGATGAATCTATTATTAATTGTGGGTCCCCATTGTGACTCTCCCCCACCTACCAAAAATTATTCCTATTCATTCAATCCCAAACCTCGATTCTATACCACTATTATTGACCTTCATGACTACCTATGACACATTATTCTAGATTACAAGGTTAAAATCATAACCCTTTATATTCATGTCCATGTCATTAATTTTTTTCTACTCTACCATTTTTTATTACATTCTAATATCTAAAATTCAAGATATTTTAATGAATTTATGATCCACCTCTCTCCTCTTATCGTGATGACACTAATCCATTGATAGATAAGGATAACCACAAAATCACTTTTTGTGCCTCTCCTTTTGCCTCTATATCCCCTATTTCTATCATACAATAAAAAAAATATTTCTAGTGATATGTGTTGGAACTGGATTCACTCTGAGAGGCGGGATGAATCAGAGTGAAATAATTTTTAAAATTTTTACTCTGAAGGCACAATGAAACTTTTTACAAATTTAAATTCATGTGGCAGACTTGTTTATGCAAGTGTACATCAACATTTATAATCAGATTGACATGAAACTTGATTAAAATTTACAACTCATGTTACAAGAATCAGATGATATTGTTTAATTAAAGTGTGAACAATCTTGTATGTGGTTTTGTAACAAAACAACAACTTTTCACAATGCACTTTTAATTTGCTTAACAGAAGACTTTTTAACTTTGCATGACAACCTTTTGAAATAAGAAACTTTTGAGCATACTAAAAGTATTAGAGCATTGACTGAATGAGCACATTAACATCAAACAAAATGAGAGACAAATAAAATCACATAACACGAGATTTCCTGAGTGGAAAAACCCTCTTGGGGTATAAAAACTCACTCGCTAAAATTTACCTTTTATTAATCAAAGAGCACCAACTCTGTAACAATGTAAATATGAACCAACTCCCATAATCTTTCTTAAGCACCAACTTCATCAAACATTCAAAATATTGCTGCCCATCAAAACCTTATAATTGCAATCATAAAATTACAGTAGGATACAAAATGAGTTTGCAATAATGCTCAACTCAAAACATAATCTCTTTAATACAATTAGAGATAAAAACAATATAAGCCCACTTTTCTCTTTTTACAAAATGATTTCACAATAAGCAATACTCTATCCAGACAATTTCCTCTCTTCACATCACACACTCTTGTGTTTTTGCAGAGATACATATATACAATGTTTGTGAAACAGTTATACATCCTTGTCAAGGAAAAACCACATTCAATAACCAGAGTTTTTGAATTGGTAAGAAACATAATACTTGATCATGATGCCAATCAAGGATTTTTAAGAAAAAATCAATGATATGAAGATGAAATGCCACTGTGAGATGAAACCTTTGAGTTTACACTCGAGTTTAAGGTAGTTTCATATTAGTTAAGAAGTTTATTTGAAACTCAAAAAAAAATTCCTCTTTTACTTCTCATTTACCAGATTTACCTTAGAAAAATCAAACATAATGCATAGATATTACCTCTGTCATGGTGGATTTAAGCTGCAATCAAAATCTTTGAAGTTCTTCTTGAAAACTGCCCAAACTACTATTTCTATCTCAAGCGAAGACTGCCAACTTTCTTTCCATCCATCAAAGACCAACATAACTGAAAACCAAGTCAAAATGCCACAACAACCTTGCACAATATGCAACTAAATTTTCGGTGGTGGTGTTAGGGTTCCAAACCATAATCAATGAAAATGCAATTTCATTTTTCCCTAAACAAGTCTTCTCTCAAGTCAGTCGATGACTTTTCCAAAGTTAATAAAGATTTGGAGTTTGAAGGAAAAATTACACAATAATAATCAATTGATTAAAAATGCTTATGAGTCTGCTTGACTAATCATTTACTAAGGACTCGGCCACATGATCACCTCCAATTTTTTTTTGCAAATTGTTGACACATATTGATCATTAAAATAAATTATATTCTGAGTCAAATATTCTCATAATTTTGACTTAAAAATATGGAAAATGATGGTTGCCAAGTGATATAACCCAGTAACCTTTTTACATATTTGAACACAATATTAGCACTGAAAAATGCTTTGGGAAACCTGATAGGGTTGATTCCATGTAGATGCTGACCCCACAAATCATTAACATGCCAATGATAAATTAATATCATATGTAAAAGAGAAGGCTTTGAATAGTCAAGATAAGCATTTTCCTTTGGATGCTGACTGTAAAGTTAAGGCTTGGGCATAGAAACCTCCAAGTAAAAATGATAAAAATTATATTCATTTGAGCCAATAAATAGCATCAAACAAGTGAGATACTATAACTAAAGTGTATACTATGCCACGAGATAAAATGTGAGAACATGATATCTTTACTAAACCAAGTTTCATGGAGCAATTGAATCAATAACCAAACTGCCTGAGATGGTGTAATTGCTTGATAAAGCAATATAAATAAGCAATGGGCCAACAGTATGTGCCAAATTTATCAACAATAAGTTATACCAACTGAAACCATATTTCCATAAGCATTACCTTCATCTATATATGCCATGAATCAATATACCTGAACATTTGAAGGTGACAATTTCATAAATTTGAAGTTGAAGAAATCCCTGTCACCATGAATACCATTTGAATAACCTGAACCAAACCTTATCAACACTGTCAGTCCAATTAAATTGTAATCATTTGCAAAAGAAGCATTCATAACACTGAACTTGAAGCCACATGAAAATATCAACATGTAAAACTTGAAACATCATAAACATCTTCAAATGAATATCTTAAAGTAGTAGATAAACATGAATGGAGTAGCATCAAGATCCCATGAATGAACCAATTGTAATCAACTTGAAACAATTCAAGCTAAAATCTGAAATAGACATCATCAAGAGCCATCAAATATGTATCATGTCAAAGCATAAAGATCATGAGAGACCAAATCTGAAATTGTCAGACCATGAAACCCAAGTAAGTGATTTTGTCATCAAGGAAAAACCATGAACACAACTGAGATCCAACAAACTCTCCTTTGTCCTTGATGGGAAAACACAAATGACTCTTCCCCTTTTTTGTTTAATGATAAAGGATAAAAGAGAAGAATGTGCAATGCCATGAAATACAACTAAGAAGCTAACCAAATACCATAAGAACCGTTGCAAATAGAGCAATAGTGCAGCAAACATATTTGCAGGAGAGTTGTAAGTGAGTAAAGATTGTAACATGTTGATATCATAGCAAAAATAACAATATGTGCTTTTCAAGAATCTTGGTCGATATCATCAATGCCAAAGCAAAGGTACCATAATATTATAATGCAACAAACCAAATTGATATACCTATTACTGGAACATACCACCTTCTTTTTCATGTTAAACTCCATCTTCCATTGTCACCTCACAAGGATAAGATTCTTTGATTGGTATTGATAGATTGAGTCACATTTTCAAGCCTTGTAAATGGTTAGCAACCATCACAAACTAAAATTTTCAAGGAATACAAGTATCCAATTGAAGCTCCATCAAGAACATTTGAGAGGCTTTGCAACAAGATTCTTTCAAGACATACCATTATTTCCAAAACCTAAGCATGCAAAATAAGTTCATTTAATCAAATATTACTATATTATCCAAAATGAAACCAAGATCAACCAAATGCCCTTATTACTACCAAAATGAAACATTAAACAACTATTACCTTTTGATCCATGACATTTCTACTGCTATGTTATGATCAAAAGTGTTGTCTTTGTCCAAGCTCAGTAAATTTTTCAAACAAAGGATATTTTACACTTAAAATTAGAAACTCTTCAATCTTGTCATCAGTATGCAATACCCTTGAACAACACAACTCCTTGCAAGATCATCTTAGTAAAACTCAAATATTTGCACAAATGCATCACTTTATCAAACACAACACTTTAGATCTTTTGCAATCATTTACTTGCTTCTGAATATCTAGATCGGAACTTTTTCAGACTAAACACCTCACAAAGTCACATAAAATATACATAAATAATTTAATATTTCATATTGTCCAGGTAAACAGAGCCTGTTACAAGCTGCTTGATATATTTTATGAATACCTCAGTTTAACACAAAAATCATGACTTCCACACACATTAACAAGAACATACACCTAAAACTTTATGCCAATACACCTGAAACTCTACACTCATCCTTGACCCTTTTTAAGTTTTCTCTTTCACATATCCTATATTCTCATCAACATGAGCCTTAGCTATAACTTCTTGACAAAGAAATCAGCATGCCTAAAACAACTCTTGCTTCTATCAGCCAAACAAAAATGATAAGGAATTTGCACAAATGACATCTTCTATCATACTATTCTTACTACAATCCAACCACACTTCACCAGGAAAACATAACAGAATTAATCCCAAAATATACAAGTAATGACACTTCACATCTTCTCCATACTAGACCTGAAATCTCATACACTCCACAACAGAAGATAGATGCAATCATCACACTAGCAATAACAACTTTCAGTAATAATCATTTAAGTAGTCTCAGTAAACATATACAGCTTGTATCTCTTTCATGTCAACAAAAATCAATCACTCTATTCAATCATTCAAATAATCCATCAAAGGAAAATACAACTATCATCATGTCCCATAGTCTAAGCATTAACCACACTAAAGAACTGTCAATGTACTTTCAAACTTGAAAACCAAAATCTTATGCAGCCCTTCATAATTAATTCAATCAGAATAAACATAATGAAATATTGGCATTTACAAACCATTTCTTTACTTCTTATACCACCAATAGCAAATACATGTTGTCATGTACCTCATTCTAGACTCCATAGGGGTAAAATATATTACCATAATAGACTCCCCCTTAGTCTTTGCTTCTTCTCAGGATCTGCATGGTGCCACTTGTGCAAGAGGTGCACCTTTCTTCTCCATACTAATACAAAAATTTTCATTTGTTTGTTTAAAGTATTCATTTTTCTATAAAAATTGCATTGTTGTACTTTTTCGTATAGATGATCTCATGATTGATATGAGGACCAAAAGGCTGCTTATAGGAATTTCCAACTTTGTTAACTTCATGACTATCATTTTTTTCATTCTACAATCTCTTCTTAAATAAGAAAAGTTATTGTAATTGTAGCACATGGAAAATTCATTTCTAGAGACATTAGAATTTGACCATCTCATGCAATCAATTTCCTTCTGAAAAAGGTCATTAGAAACATAACAGTATCCTTGAAAAGAATGATTATACCTAAATGAATGATCATGCCCAGGATGTAGAGATTTGAATACATTTCTAATACCTCTAGACTATCTTCTAGCATCAATGTTATCCTTCGATGCAGGAATATGGTAACCAAGATTAACCTTCATAATAAGGTGTTTGCTTGGATGTAAACATCTTTCCATCTACAGTAGAAAACACTATCTCATGTTTAGATTCTTTTGCAGAGCTTTGTCCAGCCTCATATCCCATTCCTATAGGATCTTTAGAATTCCTTTGTCTGCCAATCATTTCATTCAATAAATTAGTGTTACGATCAAATTTATGACTTTTATCTAATTGACCCTTGACACTTTCAAGCTCTTTTCTTAACGTAACTACTTCTCCTTCATGTTTTAGACATTAAATCCTTTTAACTTCCAAATTAGACCTTACAACATATGTTATTCTCTTACATTCTTCAATTTCAATTTTCTAACTTATAATCATATCATCTTTAAGAGTTAGTCCTTTCAACAAGGAATCATTATCTGAATATTTTCTTAAAGAAGCAATCTCATTTTCTAGTTTAATACACAACTCATCCTTGTCTTTTAACTTGACTTCCAATCCTTCATCAGTATTTTTCTTATCAACCATTTGGGATTTCAGAAGTTCAATAATCTTTTCGGATTTAACATAGTTTTGATTTAATGCTTTATTAATATCATTACTCTTTTGAAGTTGTATCTTAAGTTCTCGATTTTCTAGTTTAATCCTTTTAAGCTTGTCTAAGGCAGCAAGCAGTTCTCCTTCCAAATTAACTTCAAACTCATCATCTTCACATTCGTTTTTACCAAATTCTTGTTCAAAGTCACTTAATAAGTGATCTTCTCCAACTATAGGATCATTTTTATTATCAACTGGCAGGGGTAATACTTGAGATAAAACTTCACTAGACTTGACACTAGTATTTTTCTTCTGACTTTTGTTTCTTTTGCACTTACCCATAGTACTCCTCTTATGAAGAGCTTGGTTGAACTTAATTTGACTAGATTTATGCAAAGTTATTAATCAAAAACAAAAATGCTTTCACAAAACATATAGACTGTACAAACAGACATAATACCTTCAAACTTGTGACATATTGACTTCCAAGACCAGAATCAATCCTAGGTAAGAAATCTAGTGTAGGACCCTATGCTCTTATACCACTTGTTGGAAATGGATTCACTTTGAGAGGGGTGGTTGAATCAGAGTGAAGCAATTTTTAAATTTTTTACTCTAAAGGCACAATAATTTTTTTTACAAATTTAAACTCAATGTGCCAGACTTGTTTATCCAAGTGTACATCAACATTTATAATCAAATTGACATGAAACTTGATTAACATTTACAACTCATGTTAAAAGCATCATATGATATTGTTCAATTAAAGTGTGGACAATCTTGTATGTGCTTTTGTAACAAGACAACAACTTTTCCCAATGCACTTTTAATTTGCTTAATAGAAGACTTTTAAAAATTGCATAAAAACCTTTTGAAATAAGAAAATTTTGAGCATACTAAGAGTATCAGAGCATTGAATGAATGAGAACATTAACATGAAACAAAATGAGAGACAAATAAAATCACATAACACGAGATTTCTTGAGTGGAAAAACCCTCTTGGGGTATAAAAAGCTACTCACTAAAATTTCCCTTTTATTAATCAAAGAGCACCAACTTTGTAACAATGTGAAGCACCAACTTCATCAAACATTCAAAATATTGCAACCCATCAAAACCTTATAACTGCAATCATTCTTTGCAATCATAAAATTACAATAGGATACAAAATGATTTTGCAATAATGCTCAACTCAAAACATAATCTCTATAATACAATCAGAGATAAAAACAATATGAGCCCACTCTTCTCTTTTTACAAAATGATTTCACAATAAGCAATACTCTGTCCAAACAATTTCCTCTCTTCACATCACACACTCTTTTGTGTTTTTGTAGAGATACATATATACAATGTTTGTGAAATAGTTATACATATTTGTCAAGAAAAAAACACATTCAATAACTAGAGTTTTTGAATTGGTAAGAAACATAATATTTGATCATCATGCCAATCAATCATTTTTAAGAAAAAATCAATGATATGAAGAAGAAAGGCCACTATGAGATGAAACCCTGAGTTTACACTCCGGTTTACAGTAGTTTCCATATTAGTTAAGAAGTTTATTTGAAACTAAAACAAATTTTTTTCCTCTTTTTACTTCTAGCTTACCAAATTTACCTTAGAAAATCAAACATAATGCATAGATATTTCCTAAATGTGGTGGATTTAACCTGCAATCAAAATATTTGAAGTTCTTCATGAAAACTTCCCAAACTACCATTTCCAGCTCAAGCAAAGACCACCAACTATCTTGCCATCCATCCAAGACCAACATAATGAAAACCAAGTCAGAATGCCACAACAACCTTGCACAATATGCAATTGAAATTCCAAAGATGGCGATGTTAGGGTTCCAAACCATAATCAATGAAAATGCAATATCATTTTTCCCTAAACAAGTCTTCTCTCAAGTCAGTTGATGACTTTACCAAAGTTAATAAAGATTTGGAGTCTAAAGGAAAAAAGACACAATAATAATCAACTGATTAAAAATGCTTATGAATCCTCTTGACTAATCATTTACCAAGGACCCGACCACATCATCATTTCCAAATTTGCTTGCAAACTATTGACACATAATGATCATTAAAATAAACTATATTCTGAGTCAAAGATTCTCATAATGCCGACTTAAAAATATGGAAAATGATTGTTGTCAAGTGATATAATCAAGTAACTTTTTAACATAATTCCAACAAAATATCACCACTGAAAAAATCTTTGGGAAACTCGATAGGGTTGATTCCATGTAGATGTTGACCCCACAAATCATTAACCTGCCAATTTGAAAAATTAATATCATATGTAAAAGAGAAGGCTTCAAATAGTCAAGATAAGAATTTTCCTTTGGATGCCGACTATAAAGTCAAGGCTTGTGCATAGAAAAATCCAAGTAAAAATGATAAAAATTATATGCCATTTGAGGGAATAAATTCCATCAAACAAGTGAGATACCAGAACCAAAGTGTATACTATGCCACCAGATAAAATGTGAGAACAGGATATCTTTACTAAACCAAGTTTCATGGAGCAATTGAATCAATAACCAAACTTCCTGATACAGTGTAATTGCTTGATAAAGCAATATAAATAAGCAATGAACCAACATTATGTGCCAAATTTATCAACCATAAGTCATGCCAATTGAAACCATATTGCCATATAAGCATTACCTTATCTGTATACGCCTTGAATCAATATACTTGAACATGTGAAGATGACAATTTCATAAATCTGAAGCTGACAAAAGCCCTGTCACCATGAATACCATCTGAATAACCTAAACCAAACCTTATCAATGCTATCAATCCAATTAAATCATAATAATTTGCAAAATAATAGCATTCATAAAACTGAACCTGAAGCCACATGAAAAATATCAACATGTAAAACTTGAAACATCATAAACATCTTCAAATGAATATCTGAAAGTAGTAGATAAACATGAATGGAGTAGCATCAAAATCCCATGAATGAACCAACTGTAATCAACTTGAAACAAATCCAGCTGAAATCTGAAATAGACGTCATCAAGAGCCATCAAATATGTATCATGTCAAAGCATAAAGATCCTGACAGACCAAATCTGAAATTGTCAGACCATGAAACCCAAGTAAGTGATTTTTTTGTCAAGGAAAAACCATGAACACAACTGAGATCCAACAAACTCCCCCTTTGTCTTGTCAGACCAAGAAACGCAAGTAAGTGATTTTTTCATCGAGGACAAACCATGAACACAACTAAGATCCAACAATATGAAGATATTTTTCATATTGATAATTCCTCTTATAACTTTTTGTAATCTCTCATTCTAATCTCTAAATTTGAATAAATATTTTGTTCATTCTACCTCCCATGTATAATTGGTCAAGTCATACAAAATTTAACTTCATGGTTTTTGATTCCTCTCATTATTATTCTTTGAGTTGTATTGGTACATATTATGGGGTACATTCATCCTTGTTTTATTTTTCTTGTTATCACTTTGTGGAAACTTAGTTTAGGTGAAACCATATTTTCTTTCTTAGATAACAACATAACCTCAACTTCATGATTGTTTTCATCACCCATAAATGGCACACATGGAAAATTGATTTCAGGGGAACATTCCCTACATGCCTGCATTGTTAGGATCTCTTCCTATCTCTACCTCCTTTTATCTATCTTACAATCAATCGCATACACTTTTTCGTTGCAACCTTTTTAAGGGGGGCATAAACTTATGATTATCACATATTGGTATGCTTTCCTAAAAAATACAATTTGTCATCCCATGTATGATTTTTAGTTGTCTATTCACACCCTTATCAAGATCACCTAGAATCAAAGCATACTAATCATAATGATCCTATATTTTATCAAACATTTGGAACACCTTGGTATTGAGAAAAGTACTCTAAGTGATCCTACATGTTATCAAACATCTATTTAACCTAGCAATACAGTATGCTAGTCTAAGTGATTTTTTTGAATCACTTAGAAATAATGTGTTCTTTTCTAAGTGAATTTTTCTACTAACTATTTTTTTTGACTTTGAGCACTAGAGTAAGTTATACATTGAATCATGTTATTACACTTAATAACATTCCTTTCTCTACATTATCTCCTCCTGATCCCCAACAATAGAATAAGATAGAGCCTAATTCATGTATTCTCATTCATATTGATTTTTTATTTTTCTCTTTTTATGTTTTAGTTTGTTATCAATTTAAAGAAATCAATTGATTGGTTATATTCTATTTATTGTATAAGAATTCCTCTATTTGTAGCCTCTTTCATTTTCATTACATTTTTGAGATGATACAAAGTATTGACATACATTTAACATATATATTTTATTTTATAACAATATAAATAGGAAGAGAGAGGGTTTCTATGCTTGAAGAGATAGGGATCCTCCTATTTCACTCAAGTTTCACTCAAGGAAACCCTAGAGATCTCAATCCAAGGATGTAAAGGGGAAATAGATCAGCAATAGGAATGTTCTAGGGTCCAATTAATGATTAAAGAGGGGTTCACCACCAAGCTAGGGCTTGGAAAGACTAATGAATTGCAAGAACTAATGTTTAAACCTAGTGCAATGTAAAACTTCACTAAATGACCTAGAAAAGAGTACAAATCTAAATAACAAATTGGAAAAACATAGAAGTGCACCTAGAAATCTGAAGGAGCTTTGGAATCAACTCTGAAATGCTGAAAATTTTGCCTTAGGGCACACTATGAATCATACGCACTATTGGCATATCAGTCCTAGTCTAGGGTTTCTGAAGTGGAATAGGTTTCTGATAGTGTAGATTAAGGATCTTCAAAAATATAGAAAATTTCCTATAGTAAGACTCATATGTCACTTCTAGCATATCAATCTCATTCTACATTTTTAGGAATTCAAAGTCTAGATCTATGCTCCAATCTATTCTCTTCCTTCCCTAACTAATTTTTGGATCTAAACCTATAAAAAGACCTAGAAAATAGAATATAGAGTTGATTTTCTTATGGGAGGTTTTCCTCAATGAAACCCCCAGTTTGGTAATTAAACCTTGATAGAAACAATGGATCATCTTGAATGCAAATGTGAACATAAACCCTAACCTTAAGTGTTTCTAAGATTAGGAAATCTAAAATGCAATGCAATCCTTTTCAATTATGCTAGAATGAGATACAAGAATGAAGCATGGACATGAATGACCCATTTTGAGAGATCCCTAATCACCCAAATGAGCCCTAATAATGTATGTACCTTCCTTAGGATGAATGTAGAATGATAATGGAGGATGGAATCACTTAGGAAACAAGTCATTAGGCTTGGCTTAATGGCTAGTTGCATCTCCCCAACCTAGAATCCATCATGATTCACCATAGGCAGCCATAATCAACCATTGACAATGCTAGATCTTGAATGAAAGTGAGCTTCAGGACCTACAAAAACATAATAATGTTTCTCCAAGGCTTCAACTTTGTTGATTACTTATTCTTGAATGCTCTTGTGAAGAATGTTTGAATACTCTTGAATGCTTGGATCTTGAAATTGTTCTTCTAGATTATTACTTAAATTAAAAAATGACTTTAGAAGATTATTTATGTAGGAAGTACACCTAATTTACCATTATTTAGATCACAAAAGCCAACATAAACCAAAATTTTGAATTGAAAACTTGAATTTCTTGCTCAAACGCTAAAAAGTGGCCAAATGGGACTCATAGGCCACTTCTCGCATATGGGTCCCACGTAGGGGGACTCATACACCCAAGGTGGCATATGATTCCCACCTTAGATTTTTGGGATGGGTTGATATAAATTTTAATGTTTTTATTTTATTTTATCAGGTTTTAAGTTGAAATAAGCCTCAAGATCTGAAATAAAGGGTCTTAAGGGCCTATTAATGATGATTTAAAATGGTATTTAATGGAAGGGTACCAAAATAGGTCCAAATTAGGCAAGAAATTGCACTATCTCCAAGAAGTGAGTACAATTTTTGTTGCCACATTTAGCCCCCACTTTATTGTCCATATGACTCTATGTGCATATGCAAGCTAAAGGTCTCTAAATAGTATGCTTCATGTCATAAAATGATACTCATATGGATTCATTCATAATATAGGAGAATGAATCCCCCACTCTAGCTATCTGCAAGACCATAATGTTAGGAATTGCATCCTGCAACACTAATTCATTAGTTGTTCCAACAACCCTCTTATCTAAATTCTCATAGAAATCAAATTTGAGGGTAGATCTATGCCCCACCTTGATTCCACTTGCTTTGCGGAGGTCGAATAAAGGTAGCAATCTAGCCACATCAAATTGAATAAACCATGTCAAAGGATATTTTGAAGTACCATACAACATAATGATAGACATTTGATGAGAAAGAGAGAAAAATCATGTTTCCAATGTAACAAATGGAATTGAAAATGGATCTCTCTAGCCCCCAGTATGTTAGTTTGAATGAAAGGAACTTTTAACCCTAATATAATGAAAAACTAATTTTAACATATATAAGAGCAAAAAGTGAAGAACCTTGAACTAATTTTATCTTTTACCTTCTTGCAACTTTACTTTTTTGAGGAGTGAGTGAGAATGCTAAGCCGACAAGAGTAGATTCCTTTGAGATTCGAGGTCTTGTAGGAGTAGGTAGCCTGAGGTGAGCTACAACATTTGGTGAGTTGATTTTTATGTGCCTTAGCTTTGTCCTTACACATTTATTTTATGTTTTTACATATTTCTAGGTTGATTTAGGATCCTGAAAGAAAATTTTCACAAAGTTTCCCTTTTCTTGCGAAGTGTCCCCTTTTTTGTAAAGCATCCCCTTTTGTCATGAAGTGTCCCACTTTTTTTGCAAAGTTTCCCCTTTTTTCGCAAAGTGTCCCAAAAGGGAACTAAAGTGTCTAGGACCTTTAGAAAAGTACACTAGAACAACTTTTGTACAAATTTTAGTTGTTGATGTGTAGATAAATAAGGTTTTAGAATGCTTATAGGACATATTTTTTCTTTTTTGTTAGATTCCACCTTGGTCATGACAACATCCTAGTGGTAGACAATTTTGTTGCCTAGGAGACCTAGTCTCGACATTATCAAAGGAGGACACAGATATTATAGAGCACTGGATTATATTGGGCTACCTCATGCCTCCCATGAGGTACAATGACGCTATGTTGATGGAATTGGATGAGAGGTGGGATTCAGACACTTGTACATTTCATCTTCCTATAGGTGAGATTACTATCACCTTAGAGGACGTCCATCACATTCTTCGAGGTGAGAGAGTCTATTTTGTAGGGGAAAAATAATTTCATGAGATGACATACAATATATAGTTCTACCTTGGAGGTCTGATTTTGGATGACATCACTGGGTCATGCATTGAGTTATCATGGTTACTCTACTTGTGAGCATCACTTTTGGTATGGATCATGATTTTCACAGTGGCACTAGTACTCATCCACGATGGGCAGGTAGCACATCTAGATAGAGGACTTGTTCACATGATATGAGGAATGGCGTAGTAGAGGATAGTATATGCCTAGGGCCACAACATCCTTGCACACTTGTATTATGATCTAGGTTAGTTTGCATACCATGAGGTTGACAGTATGGTGCACTATAGGCTATTGCAAGTGTGATGCCTAGAGCATATCACATGCACTAGGCTGACAATATTTTCATTGATATCAGCCCTAGGATATCATTCAATTATCTACTAAGGAAATTATGGCAATACAAGGATTTACACTTTTGGAGGGTCAGATTTGACCGACTGGATCAGGAGGAGATCTTGTGGAGACCATACCAACTGATACCACAATGGTCAGATGTAGATGGATAGATTTCTAATGGGAAAACATGACTATGTAGTGTCACCATTCTATTATGATCGTGCCATGTGATAGTTCAAGTAGATATAGGTACCACCAATGAGATGACCTTTGTATAGGTGATCAGTGCAGAGTGCTCAGATGCCTGAGGATACAAGACAATTCACCACTGATGATTTCATCTATAGTGACTCATATTGTGAGGATCATGATATGCCCTCAGTATTTGAGGCTGATGATGTCAGTGCCCCAGATGCATACAAGGAGTGGTGGGAAGTAGCACAAATAGCCCCTATATTACCAATGGATGAGCCTATAGGCTTTGCAAGACCAATTCTAGATAAAAGGGACATAGAGGAGTAGAGAGTTGAGGAGACAAGACTTGGGGATGCAGACCTATTCATAGATAAAATAGATGAGGACTACGACGAGGATGCAAACCCCAATTATGATGGGTAGGAGGAGGAGGAGGAGGAGGAGCAATTGATGAGCGAGGGTGATGATATAGCAGATGAGGATCTAGTTGGCCATGAGTGGAGAGAGGCAACTCCCACTCATGCGAGTAGATCATAGTTAGCTACTATTGCATGCACCAACACCTATAGTCATGGAGAGGCTAGCATATCCTCCATGTCTCCTACACAGGAAGAGGCTATCTTCACATAGTTAGTTGGAGATCTAGCTGATGACATTTTATTTAGTGTTATCCTCATGCTTATGTTCATGGTTATTACTTTAATTTTATGTCTATATATATGTCATGATGTGTACTAATTATATTTATGATTTTTGTCTTGCAAGGGCTATGAGATACATGATATTTGTTGATAGGTTGCTATAGAGATAGTTCCTTCATTAGTCTTCAGTTAGGTTACCAATATCAACTATGTGTCCCCACCCATCGTGGAATGGGACCCAGATTTTTTAACGAGGAATGCTAATCAAGCCAAGGCTACCTATGAGGATATTCAACCTTCTCAAGATCCAACAGAGTTTGAGAGACTCCATGTAGAGGTAGCTAGGCTACAGGAATATAGAGACCACATAGAATGAAAGCATCTATGTGTCATTGGATGGGAGACCGTTGTTGTTGGACAAGCATAGGGTCTACAATATGCTTTTGATGCTCTTATTAGTTGAAAATCATGATTGTATACTACTATCTGATGGAATACATCTAGATATATGCAATCACCAGATCCCGAGGGATCTACTAGCCACGGGCCACCCTAGTGTTATATATTTGTTGACATGTACTTAAAACTTTGATATATATATATATATATATGATAATTTTAATGTTTTATTATGCTTATATTTTTTGAATTAAATGGAAATGTGATTTATCAAATAACCTTTTATAATACTATTTAATAAATATCTTCATGATTTAGCTTTCTTTATGTGATCTAATTAAAACTATTCTAGTTTCTTTTAGATATTACATCGTGATTAAGTATGTTATGCTAAATTACCTGCACCTATTATCTAATTGCAGAACCTTAAATGCTTTTAAGGATCTAATCTAACACAACATATAAAATTATCCTAAATATTATGAGACCTAAAGTAAAAATTTAAATATTAATTTGAATAATTACTTTACTATTCAAGACACAAATAGTTGTTTGTCAAGAATGAAGCAATGCCAAGAGTACATAGAATATCATCTACTAACTCTAACAATAGTGCTCTATTATTCACACTATTAAAGAAGATTAGACATTGTATTGGTGTAGATCTGTGGCTTTAATATGTTCCTTATGGGGTGTGTCATCCATTTTTGTTAATGTGTATGCTCCAGACCCATAACTTTTGTTGACTTTGTAAGGCCCCAGCCAATTAGAGCTGAACTTTCCTTTTTCAGTTGGGGCAACATTGACGTTATGTTAATTCTCACATAGCACCAAATCACCTTTATTACATGACCGAGGGATAACATTTTCATTGTAACTATGTTGCTTTCTCCTAGAGTAAGCCTGAAGGTGCTCAAGAGTGTTAATTCATTGTTCATCAAGCATTTCGAGCTGATGTAATCGTTGTTCTTTATAAGTATTATCAACAATAAGTCCTTGAAGAGAAATCTCTAACTCCAAGTGCATTATTTCCTTGGTGCCATAGATGAGGTTATAAGGGGTAGTACCAGTGGATAATCTAACATTCATGCGATAGGCCCATAATGCATATGTTATCTATGTACAACCAATCCTTATTATGCTTGCTTTAATAGTTTTCCTTATGATTTTTTAAGGGTTCTATTACTTGATTCAACTTGACTCTTAGATTATGGATAGTAGGGTGTTGAGAAATGATTTTGAATGTTAAATGTCTCTAAGAAATTCTTCATGTCATTATTCTTAAATGGTGTCCCATTGGCTGAAACTAACATAGAGGGAAGTCCAAATCATGTAATAATCTGTTCCAATATGAAACAAAATATCACATCGACAGTTGTTGAACAAAGGGGAATTACTTCTACCCATTTCATGAAGTAGTCTATCATAGTGATTATTAATGTATGTTTGGCAGAGGAAGGTGGTGATATTTTTCCAATGGGATGCAAACCCAAAACCATAAAGGGTCGAATACGAACTTGAGGACAAAGTTAAGAGGTAGAAGCATGAGTCAAACTACTATGTTCTTGAAATTTTTGACATCTTCTAATGTATGCGAAGCAATCTTGTTCCATATGTCTCCAATAGTATCCTATGCGGGTTAGTTTTTGGGCTAATGTTCTTCCTCCAAAATGACCTCCACAAGCACCTACATAAGCCTATTCAAGTGCTATGGGGATTTTATATTTTTGAAGGAATCTAAGTAAGAGACCATAAAAGGACCTCCGATATAACACATTGGTGAAACTTATAAATTTAGACACAAGTTTTTGAAGGTGGGCTTGAGTGTTCTTAGTTGATATCTCAAGAAAGGCAGCATCTTTTAAATAATTAAATATCAGAGCGTACCATTCACTTGAGTTTTCCATGGTTGCTGATAATACTTCTATTTTATCTTCTATTGATGGTTTGCTAACTAAATGCACAATAAATGTGAAGTATTTTGAAGGATCTTGAGGAGATATAAGGGAAGCTACACTCGCCATTTCATCTGCATGACAATTATCTTTTCATGGGATGTTGTCAATGGTGTACGAATCAAGCTTGTCTAACAAAGTCATTGTAAGATCCTTGTATTTCAATAATTTTTCATGTTTTGCTTGATATGTCCCATTTATTTGTTTAATGACTAATTACAAATCACCGAATATCTTAATGTCTTGAGCTCCCATAATTAAAGTGGCATGCAACCCAACGAGCAATGCTTCATACTCAATAATGTTGTTTGTACATAGGATGTTTAAGTGATAAGACAAGGGAATAGGATCTCCCACGAGTGGGATTATTATAACACCTACACTGGAGCTATTTCTACACTTAGATCTTCCAAAATATAACTCCCATGTACTAGTTTCAACTTTCAACACATTATCATTAGGGAATACTTCTATATTAGGTAATGCCAAAGGAAAGGGAGCATATGCTAAGTGGTTAGTTTAGGCTTGTCCTTTAATTTATTTTTGCAAAGAAAACTTAAGTTCAAACTCAGTTGAAAACATCACCAACTTAGCTAAGTGTCTTGATAAATCTGTCTTAGTGAAAATATGTCTTAAAGGATTGAATTTCATCATCACACGTATTTCAGCATTTAATATGTAATGCCTCAATTTACTTGTAGTGAATACAAGAGCTAAACATTGTCTCTCTATTGCTATGTATCATTTCTCATAATCAATCATAGTTCAACTAATATTATAAACATGATGTTCTTTACTATTTTTGTCTTGTTGAGCAAACATTATTGTGAGGGCATAGGTTGATGCCACCGTATAAAGGATAAATGGTTTGTTCTACATAGCAGGTTGTAAAACAAGTGGAGTGACACGATAATATTTCAAACTCTCAAAATCCTATCTACAATCTTTATTCCAATTAAATTGAACATCTTTCTTAAGATGTGTAAATGGTAATGTTTGGTCCACTAGGGATGCCACAAAATGGTGGATAGCCTAAATTCTTCCTTGTAAAGTGTGTAATTGAGAATTTTTTCAAGGAGATGGAATGTTAACTATAACATCAATTTTCTTTGTGTCCACAATGCCATTGTGAGATACAATAAACCCTAAAACATTTCCACTATCTACACCAAAGACACTTTTTTCAGATTCAGTCTCATGTTACATTTTCGCATTCGCTCAAATATTTTTCAAAGGATATTCACATTTTCTTGATGAGTTAAATATTTGGATAGAATATCATCAACATAATCTTCCAAAATCTTTGTATGTTACAATCATGGAATATCATGTCATAGCTCGTTGATACATCGTGCCTACATTCCAAAAGGAATCATTACCTAATAGAATGTTCCCCAAGCTATGGTGAATGCTATTTTGTATTAGTCTTGAGGGTTGATAAATATTTGATTATATCTAGAAAATCCATCCTTGAATGACAAAAAAGCATGTCTCACAGTTGAGTTTACTATCATGTCAATATTAGGAAGGGGAAATTTGTGTTTTAAAGATACTTTATTCAAATCATGAAAGTTCTTACACATCCTAATATGATTATCTAGTTTTGAAACTGTGAAAATGTTCGATATACAAGGAGAATAATTTATAGGACATATAAAACTAGCTTTGATGAGCTTCTCAATTTTTGATTTTACTAGCAAGGCTATCCTAGGATTCATCATTCCTATCTTTTGTCTAACATGTTTAGCACTTTCAACTAGGACTATGTTGCATGTTATGATCTTAGGATCAATTCTTAGCACATCCAAATGATTCCAAACAAAATTTTTAGGAAAGTCATGAAGCAAACTTCCATGGTCTTCTCATTCATCATCATCAATGCACTTTCCTATTTTTATAACTTTTTCTTTATTGTTAATGCCCATCGGTATGTCAATTATATCTCCAAAAGGAAGTGCATTTTACTTTAGAAATTCAAGGTTGTATTCTTTGTTCCTCTTGTCAATCTCATTACTTTCCTCTTCTCCATCATTTTGCTTGGTACCAATCAGAGCACATGTAACCCATTTATTTTTAAGAGGAGTAGATGGTTTGTCATAAACTCCTAGCATTTCTTTCAAGGTTTCTTCATTTTCAAATAATTTCAATGATGCTTCACAAGTTGTATCAATCAATTCTAGATGCTTCAAGGTAAGGGTTGTCTTAGGATTACACATGATGGTGTTGATGTTTAGTGAGGGTATTTTTGTTCCTTGCGTTATCTTAGAAGGGAAATATCTGAAACCACTTTTTTTTTCTTGTGTGTTAGGCTCTATAGGAACATGGATACCTTGTTCTTTCTTTCCACATCCTTTTCCATTATAATTAAATTGTTTCATGAATTCATAACCTTTCCCATAAAGTATTTCCATTTCTTGTAGGTTTGGTGGTTGTTGATAATCTATCTCATTGAAGTTTGTCGTATAGCTTGTGTCTTCTTATAGAGTAGATGAGGTAGATGCTTGTGATTTTTCTTTCAAATTCCGCATTGACATCACCATTGTTTGTTTTTGTTTTTCAGTTTCTTTTGTTGTAATTTTGTATTCTCCCATAAACGAAGGTATGAAATCCGAGAAAACCCAATCATCTTTTAAAAAATTTGATATCGTTTCCATCTCTTGTTTATCTTCATCCATAGGTTCTATGTTTGATGTTAGAATTAATATGTTTAGAGGACTTGTCATTCCTTTTTCAAATTGTAAGCAACTTTCATGCTTGGGGTCTATTTCAATTTGGTATACTTTGTTGTTATAGGCATACTTCATTAAATGATGAATAATTGAAGGTACCACATGCATCTCATGAATCCAAGGTTGCACAAAAATAAGATTGTATGAAAGATTATCGAGCATGACATGAATAGGAGTTTGCAAGGTAGCCATTCTAGCTATAATAGGCAAAGTAATTACACCAAGCAGTTGCTTTCCTATATTGTCAAATCCTATAATTAATAGGGAATCAGGTTGAATTCTTGACTTTTCCACACCAAGTTTATCAAAAAGGGGCACACTACACACATTAATAGTGAAACCATTGTCAAAAAGGGCTCTTTTTATTTCCCACCAATCATAGGTGGCTATTATCATGAATGCATCATTTATCTTTCTCATTTCCAAAGGAGGTAGCTCATGTTTATGAATGGTAATGTCTACATTAAATGTATTCATTCCTTGTATTAGAGCCGCTGCATTGGGTTCACCAAAATGAAACAACAAAAATAAGAAGAGAGCGGGCTTCTATCCTTGAAGAGATAGGGCTCCTCCTATTTGGCTCAAGTTTCACTCAAGGAAACCCTAGAGATCTCAATCCAAGGATGTAAGGGGGAAAGAGATCTACAATAGGAATTCCCTAGAGTCTAATTAATGATTCAAAAGGGGTTCACCACCAAGCTAGGGTTTGGAAAGACTAATGAAATGCAAGACCTAATGTTTAAATATAATACAATGCACAACTTCACTAAATGACCTAGAAAATAGTATAAATTTGAACAAAATGGAAAAACATAGAAATGAACCTGGAAATCTAAAGGATCTCTGGAATCAACTCTGAAATGTTCAAAACACTTCTTTTAGGGTACATTGGGACTCATATGCCACTTCTAGCATATCAATCCTAATCTAGGGTTTCTAGAATAGAATGGGTTTCTGGACTAGAATAGGTTTATGACAATGTCGATTCAAGATCTTCAAAAATCTATAAAATTGCCTATAGTGGGACTCATACGCCACTTCCATTGTATCAGTCTCATTCCATTTTTTTGAGAATTCAAAGTTCAGATATGTGTTCCAATCTTTTCTCTTCCTTCCCAAATTGATTCCCAGATATAAACTTGTAAAAAAGACCCACATAATGGAATATAGAGTTGATTTTCTTATGGGGGGGTTGCCTCAGTCAAACCCCTAGTTTGATAATTAAACCTTGATAGAAACAATGGATCTTGATTGCAAATATGAACATAAACCCTAACCTTAAGTGTGTCTAAGATTAGGAAATCTGAAGTGCAATGCAACCTTATTCTGTTGTGCTAGAATGAGATGCAAGAATGAAACGTGCACATGAATGACCCACATTGAGAGATCCCTAATCACCCAAATGAGCCCTAATAATGTATGTACCTTCCTTAGGTTGAATGTAGAATGATAATGGAGGATGGAAACACTTAGGAAACAAGTCATTAGGCTTGGCTTGATAGCTAGTTGCATCTCCCCAACCTAGAATCCATCATGATTCACCATAGGCAACCATAATCAACCCTTGACAATGCTAGATCTTGAATGGAAGTGAGCTTGAAGACCTACAAAAACATAATAATGCAGCTCCAAGGCTTCAACTTTGATGATTATTTGTTCTTGAATACTCTTTTGAAGAATGCTTGAATACTCTTCAATACTTGGATACTGAAATTGCTCTTCTAGATTCTTCCTTGGATGAAAAAATGGCTTTAGAAGCTTGTTTATATAGGAAATACACTTAATTTATAGTTATTTATATCTCAAAAGCCGACATCAACCAAAAATTTGAATAAAAAACTTGAATTTCCCGCTCAAACCCTAAAAATGGGCCAAATGGGACTCATATGCCACTTCTAGTGTATGGGTCCCACCTAGGGGGAGTCATATGCCCAAGGTGGCATGTGAGTCTCACCCTAGATTTTTGCGGTGGGTTGTTAGAAATTTTAATGCTTTTGATGATTTTTTTGGGTTTTTAGTTGAAATAAGCCTCAAGATCCAAAATAAAGTCTTAGAGGCCTATTAATGATGATTTAAAAGGGTATTTAATGCAAGGGTACCAAAATAGGTCCAAATTGGGCAAGAAATCGCATTATCTCCAAGAAGGAAGTACAATTTCCATTGCCACACATGTTGACCAAAATATTTTAGTTTTCATTTTCTATATGCCTTTTTTCTATTTTGCATGGGTTGTTCATGTATTGTTTCTTTCTTTCTAACTTTTTTTATGCAATTTTATGTTTATGATGCATCGCTATTCATGATTTAGTTCTTTATGACATAGTCATTTTGTATTTTTATGCTTTCTAATATTGTTGTTTCATCTTTACAGTACTTATTTTATAAGTTTTGTTTTTTCATAAATAAAAACATTAATTTCCTAATTAAAAACTATTATATATTAGTTTTAATATCATTTTATAATATTATTTATTTTTACCATTTCCATTTATATAGCTCAACATACATTATCACCTAGAAGACAAATGAAAGAGATTTATGACTAAAAGTAAAATTTCTAAATACATTTAAAAAAATGTATAATTTAAACTTCTCCTTGGATTGAAATGATGAGGACTGACTAGGACAGCGCGTTTAAATGTAAAACATCAAGAGTATAATAGAGTATCTTAAATAGATTATAAAAAATGAACATGGACAACGTCATTGGTTACGATTGCCATTACCATTATAGAAAGAGCCAAATTTGTCGATATCAGAGTATCTGTAAAAATCAAATTAGATGTGAATCTGTGATGCATTTCATAAACATCTTATGATTACAATTTGGGAAATTTTATTATTGGAAGGGTCACTAAAGGCATGTCCTACATCATCGTTAAAAATGGTTATTGGTATGTTCAAACGGTCAATTTTGAATATCAAATATTTTCTTATTGGTGTGGTAGATCAACCCAAACCTAAACATAATTGTAAATAACAAATTATGCTCATCTTGGCATGTCTTTATCTACAGTTTTTTAACTTATTCCTATTATTGAATAGTGTAGCACTGTAGAGCGTTTAGTTGTACAAATATATTCCATGAAGATAAGCTGTAATAGCAAATCCCTCTGCTTTTGTCAGATATACAGTTTACATTTGTTTGTATGTTCTATCTGGCATGCTGTTGTTGTCCTACCTGTATGTTGTCTGCCATCTTCCTGCAAGCTGTCTTCATTGAAATGACTATGAACTGTATTAGAGTTGTAGAAATCATGAAGAAGAATATTAGTGTTGTTGTTCACGAGTTACTATATTCTGGATGGTCTAACTAATAGTATTACTATTCATTCTGAGTGGGAACTTCATAATTAATTACTTATACTGTTGTGCAACTCTCAGATATACATAAATATTTTCTTAAGTCAAAGCAAGTATTACAATAATATAGTGCATGATTGTAAAGTGGTGATTTCTCCCTATTTTGTTTGCAATAGGATTTATTTATATAGTTTTCATAAATAAGATTATTATTATTTTTTATGCTAGTATTATATTTACCCTGATAAATATGTTTGTTTGTAATATATTATATATTATTCTAGAATTTGGAATTTTGAGTAGGTGTATGTTTAATCTTAGCAAAAAGAACTAAAATGATCTTTTTTCATGGTAGTAATTGATAGAATATATCACCTATGAGGATATCATTCATATAGAAATAACAATGTATCTTTACCACAGCTTGAAATTTAATCAATATCATTAATTTTAGTTTCTTTGCTAATACCTATTCAAGTGATCATGAGGTTCATTCTTCTATTCATACTTTCCCTTGACAAGATGAAATATTATTGTAGCCATCCTCAATAATTTATATGGATGATAAAATTATTGTTGTAGACAATGATGGTCATCATAGCATCATTCCTCACTTTTGTGACTTCATGTTGAATAATGTTTTCTCCATTGATAGATATTGACAATCATTCACATTATCCTTCATCTACTATTCCATCCCCTACATTGAATCCATTTATTTTATACCTTGACAATTGCCTCCATGTTCATTGAATAATACCATTGCTATGTCATTTTATTTCAAATGCATCATAATATATGTATTTTAATCTAAATTATATGAAACATTTTTCCATAATATTCTTGAATTGCACATGTGATGACAATATCTTAGAAAAATGATTTCCTAGAACACCGAGAGATATTTTCTTAGACTAGTTCTACACTTTATCTATTATTTCATTACATTCATTCTTTTATATTTCTCATGCCCTAATATTTCTTTTTTCGTATAATATGGATCATAAAATACGTTTTATTTCTTATTTGATGTTGTTGCATCCCTATAATTTTCTTATTATACCCATTCTATTTGTTAACTTAATTCCACTTATCCAACAAGATACACATTTTAGATACTTTTATTATCTTTTTACTTAGCTATTTATACTCTTGAATATGATCAAGTTCTTCTAGAGAATATTCTCCTAAATATATGATTAATCCATTGTTAGCCATGGATCTCCCTTGTGAATCTTCCCCACCTACAAAAAAATATTCCTATGCATTCAATCTCAAACCTAGATTGTATACCACTATTGTTGACCTTCATGACTACCTATCACACATTATTCTAGAATACAAGCTTAAAATCCTCACCCTTTATATTCATATCCATAGCATTAATTTTTTTTCTACTCTACTATTTTTTTGTTACATTCTAATATCTAAAAATCAATGTATGTTTAATGAAGTTGTTATCATTATTTTTTATGATCCACCTCTCTCCTCTTATTTTGATGACACAACTCCATTGATAGATAAGGATAAGCACAAAATCACTTTCAGTGGCTCTCATATTCCCTCTATATCCCCTATTTCTATTGTATAATAAAAACATTTTTCTTCTTGTGATGTGAAGATATTTTTTATATTGATATAATTCTTCTTATAACTTTTTGCAATCTCTCATGCTAATCTCTAAATTTGAATAATTTTTTTTCTTCATTCCACTTCCTATGTATAATTGATCAAGTCATACAAAATTTCACTTCATGTTTTGTGATTCCTCTCATTATTATTCTTTGAGTTAATTGGTACCTATTATAGGTCACATGTACCTTTGTTTTATTTTTCTTGTTACCACTTTGTGGCAACTTAGTTTAGGTGCAACCATATTTTATTTCTTAGGTAACAACATAACCTCAACTTCACAATTGTTTTCATCACCCATAAATGGGACACATGGAAAAATTATTTCAGGGGAACATTCCCTACATGCATGCATTGTTAGGATCTCTTCCTATCTCTACCTCCTTTTATCTATCTTATGATCAATTTCATACACTTTTTCATTGCAACCATTTTAATGGGGGCATAAACCTACCATTATCACATATTGGTATGCTTTCATAAAAAAATACAATTTGTCATCCCATGTATGAAGTATAGTTGGCTATTCACACCCTTCTCAAGATCACCTAGAATCAAAGCATACTATAATGATCCTATATTTTATCAAGCATTTTGAACACCTTGGTATCGAGCAAAGTAGTCTAAGTGATCCTACATTTTATCAAACATCTATATAACCTAGCAATAGAGTATGCTAGTCTAAGTGATTTTGATTTTTTTAAATCTCTTAGAAATAGTGTATTCTTGTCTATGTGATTTGTTCTGCTAACTATTTTTTTGACTTTGAGTACTAGAGTAAGTTAGACATTGAATCAGGTTTTTATACTTAATGGCATTCTTTTCTCTTCATTGTCTCCTCCTAATCCCTAGAAATAGAACACACTAGAGCCAATGTTATGTATTCTCTCATTCATATTGATTGTTTCTTTTTCATTTTACATGTTTTAGTTTATTCCCATTTTAAAGAAATCATTTTATTGGTTACATTATTTTCATTGTATAAGAATTCCTCTATTTGTAACCTCTTTTATTTTCATTGCACTTTTGAGATGACACAATGTATTGAGATACATTTTACCTTTTTTTTCATGTTGACAAAAATATTTTATTTTTCATTTTCTATGTGTTTTTTTCTATTTTGCATGAGTTGTTCATGTATTGTTTCTTCCATTCTAACTTTTTTTATATAATTTTGTTTATAATGCATCTCTATTCATGATTTAGTTCTTTATGACATATTTGTTTTATATTTTTATGCTTTCTACTATTATTGTTTCATAATTTTATGTTATCTTTCCATTACTAATTTTATAAGTTTTGTTTACTAATATATTTATTTTGTAGATTCATAAATAAAAATATTATTTTTTTAATTAAAAAACTATTGTATATTATTTTTAATATCATTTTATAATATTATTTATTTTCACCATTTCTCATTATATAACTAAACATAGATTATCACCTAGAAGATAAATGAACGAGATTTATGACTAAAAGTAAAATTTCTAAATACATTTAAAAAAATGTATGATTTAAACTTCTCGTTGCATTGAAATGATGAGGACTGACTAGGACGGGACGTTTCAATGTAAAGCATCGAGAGTATAATATAGTATCTTAAATAAATTATAAAAAAATAAACATGGACAACGTCATTGGTTACGATTGCCATTACCATTATAGAAAGAGCCAAGTTTGTCGATATCAGAGTATCTGTAACAGTCAAATTAGATGCGAATCTGTGATGCATTTCATAAACATCTTATCATTACAATTTGGGAAATTTTATTATTGGAAGGGTCACTAAAGGCGTGTGCTACATCATCGTTAAAAATAGTTATTGGTATGTTCAAACGGTCAATTTTGAATATCAAGTATTTTCTTATTCGTGTGGTAGATCAACCCAAACCTAAATATAATTGTAAATAACAAATTATGTTCATCTCGGCATTTCTTTATCTACAGGTTTTTTAACTTATTCCTATTATTGAATAGTGTAGAGCGTTTAGTTGTACAAATATATTCCGTGAAGATATGGTGTAATAGCAAATCCCTCTGCTTTTGTCTGATATACAGTTTACATTTGTTTGTATGTTCTGCTGTTGTTGTCCTACCTGTATGTGGTCTGCCATATTTCTGCAAGCTGTCTTCATTGAAATGACTATGAACTGTATTGGAGTTGTAGAAATCATGAAGAAGAATATTAGTGTTTTTGTTCACGAGTTACTATATTCTGGATGGTCTAACTTATAGTATTCATTGTGAGTGGGTACTTCACAACTAATTGCTTATACTGTTGTGCAACTCTCAGATATATATTAAAGAAATGGAGTTGTAAATTGGAAAAAACATATAGAAGATAGATTTGCAAGGAGCAGTTAACATATAGAATACAAATATCCAGACCAAAATATTTACAAGATAACCATTAAGATTGCAACCACAGAGATTAACAAGGACTATACAAGAAAACAATCAACAGTAACAATATAGTTTTCAGAAAGAAGAATAATAGACCAACAGCACCAAACACATCAGCCCAAGTAGAGGATCAATTATATCCAATTCATTGAAATTTGTAGTAGCATAATTTTAAATTGTTGAGGATGAAAAATGCATTTGTAGGTAGGTAGGTATACCAACTAGTCAAGGGCAGCAAAAAGAACTGAGGAGGAAAAAGACAACTATAGCTATCAATTCTACAAAACAAATCCTAACTATTTAGCTATACAAACCTTCTTATTACTCAATAATTTATCTACTTGAATTTTGATTTGCTGAATTTGAAAATTCATCTTTCAATTTTTCTTGGACTTTGCTTGGAGTTGAGAAAATAAAGAAGCAAAACAATAAAACACATCAAAGTAAAGCCTTAGAATTACAAACTCTTGGTGATCATTATGATTATTAAGTGATTCTTTATACCTATTTCTCCATAAATGGAATAAAATAACATGCCTAATTCCATTAACAATAAAATTATCATGTAGGCTAACACCAAATAGGGCATCTTTCAAACATAGCTTATTTTTAAAAATTGCAAAAAAATCATTAAACACAAAATTCCAAATATTCTTAACAAACAAACATCCCTAAAAATGATGTCTCTTATTTTCATGTCTATGCCAAAGTTCTCAATTAACCTACTAGATCATAATACACTTAAACCTATTCCCAATAGGTATCTTACAATGCACTACTTTTAGGGCCATTAATTTAGTATCTAAGTTGACTTTGATCTCCAAATTTGAGTAGTTAGTTTTGACTATAACTTTGCACTAAACTTGAAATTCCATTTAATGTTTATACAAGGATTTAGGGGAATGTTAGGAAGTAGATACAATTATATCTTATTTAATGGAAAAAATAAGAAAGGATAAGATGACAATTGTAGCCAATATTTGAAGAATTTACTTTGGATAGGGGTACATAATTTCATAGAAAATTTAAATGAAATCAAACACTACACAAAAATTAAAAAAATGAACATTTCTATTTTTTCTCAAACTAAATTGATTTTTAACCATATTCCATGCTAACTACTTCGACATAGAAAAATCCCAAAGGTTTCCAAAATAGTAAACTTATTTTTAAACAAGAAATATTGTTTTCAGGAAAACTTAAAGAAAGGGGTTGCTCCTAATAAAGAATACATTTGTTCCACAAAATAGATGAGGTGGAGAAGATGAACCCCTATTGAAGAGAGTCTTCTTTCCATTTAAGGAGAAGGTAGATATATTGTCAAGCCCTATAGATAGATTGAAGCCCTAGTGAAGCTTTAATTTAGAAAAATGAATCATGAAGAGGTTTGTCCAACCATCTCACTAATTTTTGCTAAAAAATGTTTGGATTAGATTGTGTCTAAATTTTTTGCATCAATGTTTGAAATCACACTCTGTGGTTCATCATCAAGATAAGAGAGTAGAAGAAATTTTTTTTTTAGCAATAATCTTCATGGATTTTGGAAATCTACTATCACTAATCCCACTGATTGTTATTTACATATAGAGGAAAGGTTAATTATATTTTATATGAGAATCTTCCATGGTTCTTCACCATTGATAACTCTAATAAACTATTTAGTTGCTAAATAAATCCATTGTATTTTTTTTTACCTATTAACCCCAAACCATCTTTAGTTTAGGTTGAATGCAATGAGTCCATGATGTGGATATAAAACCAATATTACCATACCATTAAGGCCAAATAAATCATCAAATAATTTTAATTAAGTCCTCATATTTTTTAGATGACATCAAATATGATGAGAAATATATATTTAGGGAAAGAAATATCTTATTAACTACTTTGATTTTACTAGCCAAAGAAAGGAATTTATTCTCCAAGGTGAAAATGTTATTCCTGTCTCTATTGAGATAACAGTTCCTGTTTGATTGTGAAAAGGGATCTAGGTCCTCAATCACACTTGTCCCAATTTTGGAGGTGGATTAGAAATGATCTCAAATCCACTTGACTACAAGCATGAATGGAAAAGTCAAAATGGTGGATTAGGGTTCCAATCCTTATATTGCAGGGGGATTTTTGTTTTTTATTTCATTTATTGGATTGATTTAATTCTATGATGCATTTATGTCCCTACCTAAACTATTAAAATGCAATAGTTTGTTATGATTTCTAAGAAATTGAATGCAACAAAACAAAAATAGAATTTGAGAAGGAAAAGACTAGAAATAACATAATTTTGTGTGTAAATTTTATGTTGAATTAGGTCGTCTAGGGTGTGGTGTGCCCTAGATATTCCTCTTTCTTTATTAAATCTTAAAACACAAGCCTGAGGTCCTTAGTTTGTATCTCCTGTTCTCCCAGGCTCACTATCAAAATTTCATCTATTGATGAGAAAACCTAGTTTCCATGTCTTGAAAGCTTGTATTTGATGTAAAAATGAGAAATTAGTCCTTTATCTTCCTCCAATTAGCTTCAAATCTAAAAACTTGCACACATCAAAGAAGGGAAAGGGTTGATTCATATAGGGACTTGCCTTAGTCAAATCTAATTTTGGTATTTATACCTCCATAATAGCTATGATGATGTAAAAAATAGATCTCACCCTTGGTAGGGTAGAGCCTAATGATAAAAAGTAATTAATTGACTAATGTTGCAACTCACCTCTCCTCTTATCTTGATGACACAACTCCATTGATAGATATGAATAAGCACAAAATCACTTTCAGTGGCTCTCGTATTCCCTCTATATCCCCTATTTCTATTGTATAATAACAAAAAATTCTTCTTGTGATGTGAAGATATTTTTTCTATTGATATAATTCTTATTATAACTTTTTGTGTTCTCTCATGCTAATCTCTAAATTTGAATAAATTATTTTCTTCATTCCACTTCCTATGTATAATTGATCAAGTCATACAAAATTTCACTTCATGTTTTGTGATTCCTCTCATTATTATTCTTTGAGTTAATTGGTACCTATTATAGGTCACATGTACCTTTGTTTTATTTTTCTTGTTACCACTTAGTGGCAACTTAGTTTATGTGCAACCATATTTTTTTTCTTAGGTAACAACATAACCTCAACTTCACGATTGTTTTCATCACTCATAAATGGGACACATGGAAAATTTACTTCAGGGGAACATTCCCTACATGCATGCATTGCTAGGATCTCATCCTATCTCTACCTCCTTTTATCTATCTTATGATCAATTTCATACACTTTTTTATTGCAACCATTTTAATGGGGGAATAAACCTACCATTATTACATATTGGTATGCTTTCGTAAAAAATACAATTTGTCATCTCATGTATGAAGTATAGTTGGATATTCACACCCTTCTCAAGATCACCTAGAATCAAAGCATACTAATCATAATGATCCTATACATTATCAAGCATTTTGAACACCTTGGTATCGAGCAAAGTAGTCTAAGTGATCCTCCATTTTATCAAACATCTATATAACCTAGCAATAGAGTATGCTAGTCTAAGTGATTTTGATTTTTTTAAATCACTTAGAAATAGTGTATTCTTGTCTATGTGATTTGTTCTGCTAACTATTTTTTTGACTTTGAGCACTAGAGTAAGTTAGACATTGAATCGTGTTTTTATACTTAATAGCATTCTTTTCTCTTCACTGTCTCCTCATGATCCCTAGAAATAGAATACATTAGAGCCTATGTTATGTATTCTCTCATTCATATTGATTGTTTCTTTTTCATTTTACATGTTTTAGTTTATTCCCATTTTAAATAAATTAATTGATTGGTTACATTATTTTCATTGTATAAGAATTCCTCTATTTGTAGCCTCTTTTATTTTCATTGCACTTTTGAGATGACACAATGTATTGAGATACATTTTACCCTTTTTTTCATGTTGACCAAAATATTTTATTTTTCATTTTCTATGTGATTTTTTCTATTTTGCATGAGTTCATGTATCGTTTCTTCCATTCTAACTTTTTTTATATAATTTGTTTATAATGCATCTCTATTCATGATTTAGTTCTTTATGACATATTTGTTTTATATTTTTATATTTTATAATATTATTGTTTCATAATTTTATGTTATCTTTACATTACTTATTTTATAAGTTTTGTTTACTAATATATTTATTTTGTAGATTCATAAATGAAAATATTAATTTTTTAATTAAAAAGTATTGTATATTATTTTTAATATCATTTTCTAATATTATTTATTTTCACAAGTTCTCATTATATAACTCAACATAGATTATCACCTAGAAGATAAATGAAAGAGATTTATGACTAAAAGTAAAATTTCTAAATACATTTAAAATAATGTATAATTTAAACTTCTCGTTGCATTGAAATGATGAGGACTGACTAGGACGGGACGTTTCAATGTAAAGCATCGAGAGTATAATATAGTATCTTAAATAAATTATAAAAAAATAAACATGGACAACGTCATTGGTTACGATTGCCATTACCATTATAGAAAGAGCCAAGTTTGTCGATATCAGAGTATCTGTGACAGTCAAACTAGATGTCAATCTGTGATGCATTTCATTTTCATAGGCATCTTATGATTACAATTTGGGAAATTTTATTATTGGAAGGGTCACTAAAGGCATGTGCTCCATCATCGTTAAAAATGGTTATTGGTATGTTCAAACGGTCAATTTTGAATATCAAGTATTTTCTTATTCGTGTGGTAGATCAACCCAAACCTAAATATAATTGTAAATAACAAATTATGTTCATCTAGGCATTTCTTTATCTACAGGTTTTTTAACTTATTCGTATTATTGAATAGTGTAGAGCGTTTAGTTGTACAAATATATTCCGTGAAGATATGGTGTAATAGCAAATCCCTCTGCTTTTGTCAGATATACAGTTTACATTTGTTTGTATGTTCTATCTAGCATGCTGTTGTTGTCCTACCTGTATGTGGTCTGCCATATTTCTGCAAGCTGTCTTCATTGAAATGACTATGAACTGTATTGGAGTTGTAGAAATCATGAAGAAGAATATTAGTGTTTTTGTTCACGAGTTACTATATTCTGGATGGTCTAACTTATAGTATTCATTGTGAGAGGGTACTTCACAACTAATTGCTTATACTGTTGTGCAACTCTCAGATATATATTAAAGAAATGGAGTTGTAAATTTGAAAAAACATATAGAAGATAGATTTGCAAGGAGCAGTTAACATATAGAATACAAATATCCAGACCAAAATATTTACAAGATAACCATTAAGATTGCAACCATAGAGATTAACAAGGACTATACAAGAAAACAATCAACAGTAACAATATAGTTTTCAGAAAGAAGAATAAAAGACCAACAGCACCAAACACATCAGCCCAAGTAGAGGATCAATTATATCCAATTCATTGAACTTTGTAGTAGCATAATTTTAAATTGTTGAGGATGAAAAATGCATTTGTAGGTAGGTAGGTATACCAACTAGTCAAGGGCAGCAAAAATAACTGAGGAGGAAAAAGACAATTATAGCTATCAATTCTACAAAACAAACCCTAATTATTTAGCTATACAAACCCTCTTATTACTCAATAATTGATCTACTTGAATTTTGATTTGCTGAATTTGAAAATTCATCTTTCAATTTTTCTTGGACTTTGCTTGGAGTTGAGAAAATAAAGAAGCAAAACAATAAAACACATCAAAGTAAAGCCTTAGAATTACAAACTCTTGGTGATCATTATGATTATTAAGTGATTCTCTATACCTATTTCTCCATAAATGGAATAAAATAACATGTCTAATTCCATTAACAATAAAATTATCATGTAGGCTAACACTAAATAGGGCATCTTTCAAACATAACTTATTTTTAAAAATTACAAAAAAATCGTTATACACAAAATTCCAAATATTCTTAACAAACAAACATCCCTAAAAATGATGTCTCTTATTTTCATGTATATGCCAAAGTTCTCAATTAACCTACTAGATCATAATACACTTAAACCTATTCCCAATGGGTATCTTACAATGTACTATTTTTAGGGCCATTAATATAGTATCTAAGTTGACTTTTGATCTCCAAATTTGAGCAGTTAGTTTTGACTATAACTTTGCACTAAACTTGAAATTCCATTTGATGTTTATACAAGGCTTTAGGGGAATGTTAGGAAGTAGCTACAATTATATCTTATTTAATGGAAAAAATAAGAAAGGATAAGATGACATCTGTAGTCAATATTTGAAGAATTTACTTTGGATAGGGGTACATAACTTCATAGGCAATTTAAATGAAATCAAACACTACACAAAAATTTAAAAAATTGAGTATTTCTATTTTTTCTCAGACTAAATTGAGTTTTAATCATATTCCATGCTAACTACTTTGACATAGAAAAATCCCAAAGGTTTCCAAAACAATAAACTTCTTTTTAAACAAGAAATATTGTTTTTCAGGAAAACTTAAAGAAAGGGGTTGCTCCTAATAAAGAATACAGTTGTTCCACATAGATGAGGTGGAGAAGATGAACCCCTATTGAAGAGAGGATTCTTTCCATTTAAGGAGAAGGTAGATAGATTGTCAAGCCCTATAGATAGATTGAAGGCCTAATGAAGCTTTAATTTAGAAAAATGAATCATGAAGAGGTTTGTCCAACCATCTCACTGAGTTTTGCTAAAAAAATTCTGGATTAGATTGTGTCTGAATTTTTTGCATCAATGTTTCAAATCACACTATTTGATTCATCATCAGGATAAGAGAGCAAAAGGAAATTTTTTTTTAGCAATAATCTTCATGGATTTTGGAAATCTACTATCACTAATCCCACTAATTGTCATTTACATATAGAGGAAAGGTTAATTATATTTTATATGAGAATCTTCCATGGTTCTTCACCATTGATAGCTCTAATAAACTATTTAGCTGCTAAATAAATCCATTTTATTTTTTTATCTATTAACCCCAAACCACTTTTAGTTTAGTCTGAATGCAATAAGTCCATGATGTGGATATAAAACCAATATTACCATACCATTAATCCCAAATAAATCATCAAATAATTTTAATTAAGTCCTCATATTTTTTAGATGACATCGAATATGATGAGAAATATATATGTAAGGCAAGAAATATCTTATTAACTACTTTGATTTTACTAGCCAAAGAAAGGAATTTATTCTCCAAGGTGAAAATATTATTCGTGTCTCTATTAAGATAACAGTTCATGTTTGATTGTGAAAAGGGATCTAGGTCCTAAATCACACTTGTCCCAATTTTGGAGGAGGATTAGAAATGATCTCAAATCCACTTGACTACAAACTTGAATGGAAGAGTCAAAATGGTGGATTAGGTTTCCAATCCTTATATTTCAGGGGGATTTTTATTTTATTTAATTGATTGGATTGATTTAATTCTATGTTGCATTGATGTTCCTAGCTAAACTATGAAAATGCAATAGTTTTTTATGATTTCTAAGAAATTGAATGCAACAAGACAAAAATAGAATTTGAGAATGAAAACAATAGAAATAAAGGAATTTTGTGTGTAAATTTTATGTTGAATTAGGTGGTATAGGGTGTGGTGTGCCCTAGATATTCCTCTTGTTTTATTAAATCTTAAAACACAAGCCTGAGGTCCTTAGTTTTTAGCTCTTGTTCTCCCAGCGTCACTATCAAAATTCCATCTATTCATGAGAAAATCCAGTTTCCATGTCTTGAAGACTTGTATTTAATGCAAAAATGAGAAATTAGTTCTTTATCTTCCTCCAATTAGCTTCAAATCTAAACACTTGCACACATAAAAGAAGGGGAAGGGTTGATTCATATAGGGACTTGCCTTAGTCAAATCTAATTTTGGTATTTCTACCTCCACAATATCTATGATGATGTAAAAAATAGATCTCACCCTTGGTAGGGTAGAGGCTAATGATAAAAAGTAATTAATTGACTAATGTTGCAATTCACCATGCATGTTTTATTTTCCCAATGGATTGAAGTTGTATAATCATCACCTTTAAGGAGAATTTGTTTGCTTGAATGAACTCCTACAAGTGTTACTACTTAGAAAACAAATGATCACAAAACATGGACAAAATTACATGAAAGCATAATTGATTATTAACATAATTCTTAACATGAAAAATTTATGTTGTTAAAATGTTGATAATTCAACTCTTGAATACTCTTGAGTGTTTAATAAAATTAATTTCTTCTTAAAAAATTTCTAGTAATTCCTATGGATTAAAATTGTGAAACATGTTTAGATGAAATTATTATAATTTCCCAAAAATAAAAAGCCAATAGCCGAAAATTGAAATTGGAAGTTTAAATAATAAAATATTGGCAATGACATATTCAACTTGGATCTAAAAAGAGGTGGTCTAGGGCATGGGGAACCCTAGAGGAAACCCACTATTTTTAGGGCCCAAATTGTTAGTGGAAAATATTGAATGCTCATTATTATTTCCCTTTGTTTTATTTTTGAAGATTTTTGTAAAACAGGGAATCAAATGCATAATTAGGCCTAGGCACATAGGGATGAGGTAAACCTAGTATGAAATTGTTAAGGGTGACAATTTTGCATGCTATTTTTAGCTCTCGCTTTAGTGAGAGTATGAACATACACTTAGAATCAAACTAAGGTATGGATATGTCAAGAGGGGTTCAATTATTCAAATATTAAAGATATAGGATGGAATTGAATCTAGGGGATGTGCTATCCTCCAGAATTCAATTTCCTATGGCAAGAAAACATGAGGACTAAGGAAGACACATTTGAAGAGGAATGCAACATGGTAAAAATGAAGCGAACATATTGAAGACACAACACATAACATAATGCAAAGAAAAAAAACTCACAACATGCAAACACTAAGAAGACACATAAAAGACACAAATAAAACACAAAGACAAGGTTAGTACTAAAGGGATTCACGTCGATAAGGTAAATAGACCTCAATCATAAAATTTCCTTAAATACCAAACATCAACTCTTGAATATGATGTTACACAAGATAATTATCTCATAAGGACTAGAAAGCTCTATTATGCCAAGTCAAAAATGAGCTACATACATCTAGATAGGCTAGTAAGTTGTTTTTGTGCTAGGTTTCCATGCAATATGATGGGTTCCACAAGGCTAGCAAGATGTGTTATGCTTAGTATCTTATGAAACACATGGCTCCATATGAAAACAAGTTGTGTTATGCTGGGTGGCCATGTTAAAAGATGCTTAAGTTCATGAATCAAGATTTTGTGTTTTGCTAAATCAATGGATTGTTTTGTAAATCACCCCTTCTGCATTGCATAAAATTTGTACATCACAAGGGAATGTTTAATGTTCTAGGGGATGAAAAATCACCTTAGGGGGTACACAAAATTTAATGTCACAAGGGATTAACATCATCTTAGGGGTTGTATAAAGTTTAATGTCATAGGAGATGAACATCAAAAGGTCATGTCTCAAGGGGCATTATGAATAACACCAACACCAAGAGTGTATGTTGCTAAATCATATGTCTGAGGCTAGTTCTCAATATCTAGGAGGTCACATCTTAGGGAGTATCAAACATGACACCTCCATTGAGAGAGGAGAATTCATGGAAAGAAGGGTCACACCTTAGGGAGTACTAAGCATAGTATCACCACAAAGGGGACATAACATGTCATGAAAAGTCACACTATAGGGGGTATCAAGCCTAATACCACCATAAAGGATACACATGTTTGGTGTGGAGCCTGATTAGTCTCCAAGTGGGAGATTGTTGGTATGTGGTGACTAATCATGCAAATACTATACACTCATAACGTATCCTCTCCAAGGTTTGGAGGTGGCAACCCCCAATAGTAGGGGTTTAGGGGTGCAACCCCCATTTTTTTTCCTATTAACACCTCAAGGTTTTCCCACTAATGTGTCAAGGTTTTCCCATTAACACATCAAATGAAAAAAATGACTTTGTAAAACCCTAATTATAGAAGCTTCCAAAAATCTTATTATAAGTGGTTGGGATGTATGTTGTGGGATGTGATTCATCAAATTGTAATATGTTCTGCATTGGATAATAAAATCATTTGATGTCTAAGTTTCTATGGATGTAGCACAAATTGGGTGAACCAAATTAAAATTCTATGTTGATCTCTTTTGTATTATTCTTCATTGTTATTTTTGGGTTATTTAATCTACATATAATTTTTAATGTGTATTGCTCCAATATTTCTGAATCCTAACAATTTGTATCAGAGTTGCATGTATTTCAGTTGATTGGTAGGAAACCTCTAGATTTGAGTGGGAGTAATGGGAGAAGGAAAATTCAAGGTTGAGAAGTTCAATGGCCAAAATTATCAATTATGGAAGATGCAGATGGAAGATTATTTGTATCAAAGATATCTATTGTGGCCATTGCAACAAAAAGCGAAGAAAGATGTTACTATTTCTGATGAAGAATGAGAGATTTTGGATAGAATGTAGTGGGAACAATTCGGTTGTTCCTAGCACTATATGTGGCATTAAATATAAAAGAAGCAAAGAAAATAGAGAATCTGATGGAAGCTTTAGCTAAATTGTCTGAAAAACCCTTAGCCTCAAATAAGGTATTTCTTATGAAGGGTTTGTTTAATCCAAAAATGATTGAAGGTGGATCTATGACATATCATTTAAATGATTTTAATACAATTACTAGTTAGTTAACTTTTGTAAAAGTGAATTTTGATGAAGAGGTGAGTGATCTCTTGGTTTTATGCTCTTTACTAGAAAGCTAGAATAGCTTGGTAATGGCTATAAGTAACTTTATCTCTAGTTAAAATACATTGAAATTTGATGATGTTGTTGGTGTTATCCTTAGCGAGGAAATACAAAAAAAAAGTATAGGTGATATTTCAACATCAGGTAATGCTTTGACTATAGAGAACAAGGGAAGAACAAAGGAGAGAGGAAAAAGCCCAACAAATCATGGTAAATCACAATGAAAGTTGAACAAAGGAAGATCTAAATCTAGAGGAAAAATGGATTGCTAACACAGTGCAAATTTAGGACACTTGAAGAAGGATTGTTGGTCTTGAAATGGAAAACAAGGAGATGGACAACATGATGATGGTAAGGAAGCTAATGTTGCTAGTAAAAAAAATAGTATGCTTTAATTTTATGTTTAGATAATACTAATGATTATTGGGTAATAGATTTAGGTGCTTCATTTCATGTCACACCCCATAGGAAATATTTTGTATATTATGTTCAAGGTGATTTTGGACAGGTATATTTGGGTGATGATGAACCTTGTCAGATTGTTGGAAAAGGAAAGAATAAAATCAAGTTGCAGAATGGAAATGAATGGTTCCTATAGGAGGTAAGGCGTGTTCCAAATTTGAGAAGGAATTTAATTTTTACAAGACAATTGGGTAGTGAAGTCTGGATAGTTACCTTTTCAAAAAAAATTCAAAAGGTCATCAAAGGTGTATTAGTAGTAGCTAAAGGTGAAAAGGTAGGCATATTGTATTTGTGTATTGGTAATACTTATTCTGTAGACCTTAGCTGCTATAAAAATAGTTGCTACTAAGACAGTTATATCACTTGCTACAAGGACAAAAACAAAATTGTGGCACCATAGACTTGGGCACATGAGTGGGAAAGAGATGAAGATCCTTCACTCTAGAAAGTTGCTACCATGTCTAAAGAAAATTAACTTGGAGTTTTGTGAAAATCGTGTTTATGGAAAATAAAAAAGAGTCTGATTTCTCAAAGTTAGGAAAGAGAAGAAGAGTGATAAATTAGAGCTTGTGCATTTAGATTTATGGGGACCAGCTCAGGTATCTTCTCTTGGTGGCTCTTTTTATTATGTTACTTTTATTGATGATGCAACTAGGAAAATGTTGGTGTATTTCCTAGAATAAAAATCATAAGTATTTGAAACCTTTAAAAAGTGGAGAGTTTTGGTTGACAATGAGATAGGAAAAAAATTGAAGTGTCTCAGATCTGATAAAGGAGGTGAGTATTGCAATAGAGAATTTGAAAATTACTATTCATACAATGGAATCTATAGGAAAAAAATGGTGTGTCTGAGAGGATGAATAGGACCATTATGTAGTTTGCAAGGAGCATGACATTACATGATGGACTACCCTTACATTTTTGGGTAGGTGTTGTACATATCACTATTTATTTAATAAATAGGGGATCTTTAAATCTTTTAGATGGTGGAATTCTAGAGGAGGCATGGATGGGTAAATTTAAGCTAAAATATTCATTTCTAGAAACCTTTGGTTGTGAAGCTTTTTTCCATGTTGATATTCAAAATAGAACCAAGCTTGAGGGTAAGTCTAAAAAATGTACCTTCATTGCATATGGATTAGATGAATTTGGTTATCGGTTATGGGATTATGAAAATCATAAAATTATTCTAGGAGTAGAGATGTTATATTCATTGAGAAGGTCATGTATAAGGATTGGATGTAGGAAAAGAAGCATGAATATGCCAAAAAACAATATGTGGTGTTGGATGAGATTCCAAAAATAAAATGCCAATGGTACTTGATGCTTAGTAACAACAAGTTATCCCATAGACTCCTGCAAGGGTTAGACAATCTACAAGGATAACTAGACCTCTAGAAATATTTTCTCCATTGCTACATTCTATATTATTAATTGATTATGGTGAACCTGAAGGTTATGAAGAAGTAATGTAGGTAGATACCAAAAAGTAATGGGAGCTAGGCATGAAAGAGGAAATGGATTCCTTGCTGTAGAATCAGACTTGGGACTTAGTCCAATTGCTTGTAGGTAAAAGAGCATTGCCAAATAAATGGGTTTATAGGTTGAAGGAAGAAGATGGAGGCATGAAAAGATATAAGGCCAGACTAATGGTAAAAGGTTTTGCAAAAGGTATAGATTTTGATGAAATATTTTCTCTGGTTGTAAAGATGACTTCTATTAGAACTATTCCAAGTCTTGTGGTTGTAGAAGGATTGCATCTTGAACAACTAGATTTGCGAACAACATTTCTCAATGGGGATTTGGAAGAGGAAATATACATGTTGCAACCACATGGATATGAGGTCAAGGGTAAGGAGGAAATTGTGTGCAGGTTAAAGAAGAGTTTGTATGGAGTGAAGCAAGCACCTCGGCAATGGTATTTGAAATTTGATAGTTTTATGGCTGAACAAGGTTACAAAAGATGTCATTTTGATTATTATATTTATTTTAAGAAATTGGATAATGGCAACTATATTATCCTATTGCTTTATGTTAATGACATGCTTGTTGTCAGGTATAACATGCAACATTTTAATGAACTTAAATAGAAATTACAAAATTCATTTTCTATGAAGGATTTGGGTGCAACAAAACAAATCCTTTGTAGGAGGATCACAGAAGATAGGAAAAAAAGAAAATTATTTTTTCCTCAAAGTGAGTGTGTAGAGAAGGTGTTGAAAAGGTTTAACATGTATAATGCAAAAGTAGTTAGTACACCTTTTCCTAGTCATTTTAAGTTGACTAAGGATATGTGTCCAAAGACACAAGAGGAGGAAGACAAAATGTCCAAGATACCCTATGCATCAATAGTTGGTAGCTTGATGTATGTAATGGTATGCACAAGGCCAAATATTGCACATGCAGTGGGAGTTGTGAGCAGGCATATGAGCAATCTGAGAATGGAATATTGGAATGCGATAAAATAGATTCTCCAATATTTGAGAGGTACTACTTCAAAGAAACTATGTTTTGGAGGAACAAATTCTTCTCTAAAAGGATATTTTGACTCTAATTTAGTGGGTGATATTAACAGCAGGAGGAGTAATATAGGGTATTTTTTTACTGTAGGAGGTATTGTAGTTAGTTTTACTTTAAGACTACCAAAGATTGTTGCACTTTCAACCACTAAAGCTGAGTATGTTGCTGCTATGGAAGCTAGCAAGGAGATGATTTGGTTACAATGTTTTTTGGAGGAACTGGGACATTGAAAATAAGATAGCCCTTTTTACACTAATAGAAAGAGATCCATTCATCTTGCTAATAATTAAGCTCTAAATTCAAAAACTAAGCACATCCAGCTTAGATACCACTTCATCTGGTTAGTTTTGGAAGATGGAAAGTTGAAGTTGAAGAAAATTCACACAAGTGATAATCTTGTAGATATGTTCACAAAGGTAGTTACATGGGATCTAAATTGATTTCCTCATCAATTTTTGTTGGCCTTCACGACTGATAATGGTGGACATAAGAAACCAGCTAGAACTATAATCCAGTGGGAGCTATAAGTTCAATGGTGTTGTCCAGGATCAGTCTCCAAGTTGGAGATTGTTTGGTGTGGAACCTAATTAGTCTCCAAGTAGGAGATTTTTGGTATGCGGTGATTGATCATTAGAATCCCATCTTGCTAACACATCAAGGTTTTCTCATTAACATGTTAAATGAAAAAAAAATGACTTTGTAAAAGCCTAATTTGAGAAGCTTCCCAAAAGCTTGTTATAAGCAGTTGGGATGTATGTTGCGGGATGGGATTCATGAGATTGTAACATGTTTTACACTAGATAATAAAATCATTGGATTGATGATTTTTTGTGGATGTAGCCCATATTGGGTGAACCACGTTAAAATTTTGTGTTGATCTCTTTTGTGTTATTTTGTCTTCTCTTTCGTGTTTCCACCTACAAACTTATCTGATCATTGTTAGAAAATTATGTAGGTGAGTTTCCATGACTTAACAAGATGCAAGGCTTCAAATACAATGAAAAATTATCTTCAAGCTTCTGTTAATCCTCTCCAAAATTGAAATCTACACAATCACAAAGATAAGAATTGTTCTCCCATTTATGGGCTTGTTTTGGTCCAAACTTTTGTTAGTGTTTCCACTTCCAAAATGGCAATGTCAAAGATAAAATTTTAATGGATATGAATGAATGATTAAATCACAAAGTGTTGCGACTCACTACCCTTCAATAGCTTCCTTGAAGGACTGAATTCATACACATCACCTCAAGGTCTTGAATATTTCTTTCTTGATTTCTTCAATTTCTTGGAGACCTACAACAAGGAATAGACTTCAAAAACAATGATAACATAAATAGACATGAACTCACATAGGATTTTGCATAATGATAGGATCTTGAATTTCTACAATAAAGCTCTAAAATGTTGCTCTTGAATTGCTTAATAGTGCTCTTGATAATGATTTCTCATAAATTTTCCTTGTTATAATATTAGAAATGATGTAATAAGTAGGTATTTATAGGGATTTCTCTAATTTCTTAAAAATTAAATCGCAATAGCTGACATTTGCAATTGGAATTTTGAATGTCAAAATTTCAACATTGACATATCAAAAATTAGTCCTGTATAAAATAGGGGGACCCATATGCCTTAGTGGATATGGGTCTTGGTCATATTTTCTAGGATATTAAGTATCAAGGGGAAAATATCAATTGGATGCATTTTTTCAATGCATGCAATTTCTCAAAAAGTGGTACAAATGGGCTATAGAATACATAATTTAGGAAATTAGGTGCTTAATTGGGATTAGTTATTTAGGGGGAGGAAAACATAGTGTGAACTTACCAATGGTGATAATTTAAAATGTTATAGTTATTTCTATATTTTATAATTTTCTAAACTATATGATCTCTCCTCCTCTCCATGTCTTTAGTGGTATTCTAGTTCAATATTCTTAATCTTGAAGTTTAGTTGAACCACATATTTCTTTCAATCCATCTCTATTTCTAATACCATGGAAGAATAGATGATTTCTCTAAAAAAAATCATGTCTTATAGAAGTATCTATGGCATAGGGTTGTAAAGACTATATCCTTTTACACAAACACCATAGCCAATGAAGTTACATTTACATCCTTTTTCTTCAACTTTGACGATATGTCCCCAAGAAATTGCATGTCTTTTACAATAAAAGACTTGAGGATGTCTCAAAGAGGGATTCTTTCTTAACCACACCTCAAAATGTGTATTATCAATATGATTTGATGTAGGATCTACATGTTAACTACATAAAAAAGTCATGGAAATCACTTGTATCCAAAATATTTATGCCAATTTGGCCCCACTAAGCATACTCCTAGTTGTATCCATTAATTTTTTGTTCTATTTTTCTTCAGATTATTTTTTATAAGGGAAATGTAAAGTTATATTATGTCGCTCTATCCCATCATCATTGCAAAATATGTCAAAATAAGCTAAAGAAAACTTATAGCCATTTTCAGTCCTTAAAATTTTAATCTATCTAATAATCTAATTCTCTACGAGAGCATTTAAATCTTTGCAATGAATATATATCTCATATTTATAATGTCTAAAGAAATATACCCATGTATTTGTACTATAATAATTAGTAAAATAAGCATAATATACATATTTAGATTTTATTAAACATTAATAAGAACAAATATGTCATAATAGATTAAATCCAATGCAGGAGAATATTTATGAGAACTAGAATAATTTAAACATAATTATTTTTTCATATACAAAATGTTTAGATAAATTAAATTTAAAATTAAAATAATTTATCACCTTAGAAAAGGTTTTTATTGTCTACATTCCTTACACACTTATCACCTATGTGACACATCATTATTTGTCATAACATTATTTTCTCTACTAGTATCTTATTGTCTAGAGCATGATAAATCTTAGTTACCTAGAAATCATGGCCATTAGAAGTAAACACAACATATCTATTTTTTATTGGTTCCAAAAGTGAATATAAGTACTTTAAAAATCTCTTCACTATAGAAATTAAAGAACTATTGCACTAAACCATACATACATCTAGCTAAAGTAAATTTTCTTGATCTAAACATACTTAGCAAGAACCATAGCTCCTCTAATAATCTTACACCCTTCACTTGAGAAAACAACCTACACAACCATATCATTTACGTATCTAGAAACTAGGTTTGATGCAATACCAAGGATATGGAGAATGCCATTGATCACCTTCAATCATCCAATATGGAATTGAACCAAGACCCTACCATAGCCAAAAATATTTAGATAAGTATCATCTACAAGGTACACCTTCTTCAATTCATATTCATCATATTTTGTAAACCAACCTCCATATGATATCATGTAGAAAGATGCACCAAATTCAATTAAATAAACATGTAAGAGAGTTGTGATCCAATGATGCAACCTTTAACTACCAAAACTTTTGCATTAATATATAGTATACATGAGAAAATAGATTTAAAATTAATAGTTATGAAGGGCACTAAATACATTAGTTTATACTGAACCAAAAGTACACTCATAAAGATCGAACACCTTTACCACCATTTTAAATGTGTTTTGTTAATTGATTATTATTTTTTTTCAATAATTTTTAATACTACCAGAGAGGAAATAGTAAAATAAAATTTCCTAATATTTACATGGATTGTGGGATGATGCATAGAAATTGAAACAACACCATTCCTCTAAAAACGCATAATTTTTTTTTTTTTTGGAATTAAGGTGCATTAAAACATGATCTATGGTATCTAAATAGAAATGCAATACATTGAGATAATGCAATAAATATGATTAAGTTTTTTAATTTTAATAAATTTCGTTAACACATTGACCAACACAAGCATAATGAAAATTAGGACATGAAAATAACTAAAATTAGTGTGTGTTATATGCTATGTCTACTTATCTTCCACATGCTTGGAATAAATCTACCATGTCATTGCATTTGTGCCTCCCCTTGTATGTACAAATTAGTCCTTTCCTTATGCAATACTTTGTTTCCTTCTTAGTAACATTTATCTATCTTCACTATACACTAGCATACTTGATCCATAGTGATGTAATAATCAATCCAAACTCATCTTGAATCGAAATGCACATTCTATTCATACTTAGAGACTTTCTCTACCCCATCCCCCATGTGACCAATGCATATGATCAACAAATATTAGAACTCCTCCATGTTATAAATGTGATGTTAATATCAATCTACCTTAGGCTTAGTAAATTTTTTAATGTGTTCATCCTATAATGTGTAGGTAGAAACTTCACTCTTGACCTAGTGACCATCTTGTTTTAGGTATACACAACTTGCTTCTCTTATCATTGGTTATTTGTCTAGATGTATGATCCCGCCATAATGAAACATTAGCCTTTAGCTTGGTTTGCATAAGCCTCACTCTCTAATGTTCTTTTATTGAATCTTGCATAAAGTATTTTCCTAGTTCTATGATCTAGTTGATACAATCCTCTAAATGTAATATTGACATTGTACAAATTGAACTATCCAAACATAAATTATTGCTTATTCCAAAGGTAATCCTCAACAATATTTTTTTTACAAAATAATTCTTAGTCTCATCTATGAACACTTTGGATTCTTGATTCTATGTTTGTATCCTTTCACCAAGCATTCTTTGTTTTCACCAATCTCATGTAAAAATGTTTCAATACTTCTTATTCTACTACTCTTTCTTTATTTACTATTGTTTTTTCTCAAAAACTCTATAAAATACACTCACTTTGTTGCCTTCTACCTAAAAGCCTCCATGTTAGAATACATGGAGACTACCTATCTTCTCACAATATGTGGAAGATAGATATATCTCATAGGTGAGAAGTCTTCACTAATACCTAAAAACACCAATATTATTGAAAAAAATTATTTACATCAAATAACGTAGTCATAGAAATGAGATTCTAATGAAGAGAACCCTAAAATTTGAAGTCCTAAAAATACACACTGGATTCACACATGAAATGAGGAAACAACATGAAATGGATTAAAACAACTGATTCTATGCTAATCCCTATGAAAGGTTTATAGATAATATGATATCTATAACACTATGATATAATTAGAACTATAATGGCTTAATGGATAGGCTTAACTTCTCTCACTCCAAACTCTAAATTCCTTGTGAAAAAATTTCTTGGTAAAGCTCACAACTAATCAAAAACTAAAATGTAGATCCCTACTAGGTCATACATACATGTACTTAGGCATGAAACCATACCAACGACATTTAGTGCTTGTCCTTCAAATATTTAAATTTATCTACCATACCAACATCTTTAAATGTAATATTTACAATCTATCATTGGTCACTCACTCACAAATGCCTAGCTGGTCTAGGTAACCACAGACATCGCCCAAGTCACAACTCTCCAACTCCTAATAGCAATAACACCTAATCTATGTGTTTATACCATGGGGGCCAAGATCTATGCACTAGCTACATGGATCAGTCTGGATCCAAATATGTGTCTCATTGTCTTAGATTTGTACAAATTGTTTCACCTTTCTTATTTTCATTCAAATTTTTGTTATCATTTTTTTTATTTAGATTTATATTCTTTCATAATATTTTAATTATATAGTGTTAAATCTATATAAAATGTATAATGTGTTTTAGTTTGTTTATCAATTTATATTCATTAACAAATTTGTCATTAGCTTTTATTTTGATTTATGTTTTTTAATAATATTTAAATATAAAAAAATAATAAAAATATAATATAATATACAAATTGTGAGTACCAATTCACTCAAATAAATATTTAATCATATAAAAAATTATCTATAATATTAATGAGATTATAAATACCAAACATGATTAAATGTTCAAGAATACAATAGAAATTTAAATTCTTTAGTCAATATCATTTAAAATAAATAATTTTTAACTAATATAATCTAAAATAGAAATTTATTAATATCATCTAAAATAAATAGAAATACAATTTTATGTTTAACATGAAAATAAATTTGTATTTAAAAAGAAAACATTGTTAATATATTTAGCCGATAGGCTATTTGTGTGAACTTTGGTTGGAATTTTTCTCAACCTCCTTGTTTTTTAGTCTTTTGGTGGTTGTGAAAAAGGTGGTAGATGGGTTTTTTGTTTAAAAAAACTTTGGTCAGAATTTTTGTTAGCCTCTCAATTTTTTAGCCTTCCAATGGCCATGAAAAAGGTGGTAGAGGAGGTTGTTGGTTTCCTTGGGAATAGAGTGGCATATTTCCCACTGTGTGGATAGAGAAGGCCGCTAAAATTAAACATTGGTTCGCATCAACATTAATTGTTGTATGTTTTGTGTGTACTAGTGATAGTTGTAATAACACCTACCATTTAACGCCTCAGGGAACATAATGAATGTTTGGGAAATTTTTCATAAGGCATTGTTTGGTGTCGTTTTGTTGCTATACCTGCTATCATTTTGTTTCTATACTTGCTATCAAAGCCGTGAGCGAGGAGGGTAAGCTTCTGTGAGGGTGCAAGCTCAATCAAGCCTTGTATAGCTTCTATGAAGGTGGTTGGAGGTTATTTTGTGTTCTTTGCATGGGGTGATGGTTGGCCAAAAACAAAAGAAAAGTGTCACTTGTGATATTTTTTTGCTAATTTTTGTGTAGGAAAGCTAGAGGGAAGAGGTGTGTTTGAAGCAAGCGACTATAGGTGCATGTCGAAAAAGCCCTTTCGCATTGTAATGCCCCGCCACGCAACCCTAGGGGAAGTTGCAATTCACTAACAAACGCAACAATTTTTTTTTGTTTAAGAACATTTACATACAAGTTCACTATACTTTGCCAACATCCCCTAAGGCTACGAGGTTGAGATTACTATAAACCCACAAAACCACATACATGAAATGAATCATAACATTTAATTACTTAAGGAAATGAGAACGCATACATTCCATGCAAGATAATTTACATCATAGAATATGAAATACCACTGGATTCCAATATTACAGTTTACAACATAATTACAACACTCATTCCCCGAATGAGATAAATCCAATAATCAAGATTACATAATACAAATTCCACCTCGATCACAATGAGGGGTAATAAATACAATAACCAACTGAAAGGACAAGGCATGAGAAGAAACTGATTCCCACGAGCTCTCCAACTAGAAATCACAACCACACGAACAAGAAGAACCAACGGATAAGATGCACGCCACCCGACCACGTGGAATCCAAAAGGTTCCACTCCCTCCGTGCTAGGAGATAGTAACAAGGGATTCCTACACAAGACCATCTACCACTAGACACGACTATGACATGGCTGAACTGGTGCAGCTACAATCACAATAACACTTAACTGCTACAATCACAATAACACTTAACTGCTACAATCACCACATTGCTTAACACGAGGTTACAATGCTTCTAGAGAACAATGACCATGTAAAAACACATAATAACTGATTAACTGTCCACATAGGAAAAGTGTCATACATAAATTTCCATGAGTTACCCTACACTGGCTTAAACCTTCCTAAATACATGTGCCCATACACAACCTAGAGGAAGTTGCAATCCACTACTTAAATGTACCAATTTTTTTTTTTTTTTTAAGTACAAATAACATGTAAGGTGAATACATATTGCCAACAACCTCTAAGGCCACGAGACAAAGATTACTTAAAAACCCAACATCAAATAACCTTAACATAAACTGAAACATTAAGCACTTAAGGAAATGAGACAACATACACCATGCAAGATAAATTACAACAAGGATAATAAATACCTCAAGATTTCAATTAACATTTAACAACAAGATTACAACACTCATTCCCTGAATGAGGCAATTCCAACCAAATGATTACATAATACAATTTCCACCTCGATAACAACTGAGGGGTAATAAAATAAAGATCATCTGAAAAGAACGAAGCCAGAAAAGCAACAGCATCCAACGAGCCCTCCAACTGGAAAACACGAACACACGAACATGAAGAAGATCCAACGGAAAGGAATGCACGCCACCCGACCACGTGGAACCCAAAGGCCCCACTCCCTCCGTGCTAGGAGATAGTAACCAGGAATTCCTACCCAAGACCATCTACCACTAGACACAAGAAAGCACACTGAACTGAAACAAGAACAAAACCCACATTACTTAACACAATGGTTACAATGCTTCTAGAGTACAAAATTGAGTACCATCACTGTACAAAATAAACCAATGGTACAACACCATACTGACTGCTGTCATAGGAGGAGTGTCATCGCAAAGGCTGCATGGGATCTCCTGGCAAGTCTTCCTAGGTCCCGGCCCCCCTCTAGGGATATCCTGGAAACCTCAACTGACTCCCAGCCCCACATGCACAC
>VDFB02271358.1:720752406-720861379 GCA_007258455.2 Sequoia sempervirens | reverse complement strand
AACCACCTTCATAGAAGCTATAGAAGGCTTGATTGAGCTTGCACCCTCATAGAAGCTTACCCTCCTCGCTCACGGCTTTGATAGCAAGTATAGAAACAAAATGATAGCAGGTATAGCAACAAAACGACACCAAACAATGCCTTATGAAAAATTTCCCAAACATTCATTATGTTCCCTGAGGCGTTAAATGGTAGGTGTTATTACAACTATCACTAGTACACACAAAACATACAACAATTAATGTTGATGCGAACCAATGTTTAATTTTAGCGGCCTTCTCTATCCACACAGTGGGAAATATGCCACTCTATTCCCAAGGAAACCAACAACCTCCTCTACCACCTTTTTCATGGCCATTGGAAGGCTAAAAAATTGAGAGGCTAACAAAAATTCTTACCAAAGTTTTTTTAAACAAAAAACCCATCTACCACCTTTTTCACAACCACCAGAAGACTAAAAAACAAGGAGGTTGAGAAAAATTCCAACCAAAGTTCACACAAATAGCCTATCGGCTAAATATATTAACAATGTTTTCTTTTTAAATACAAATTTATTTTCATGTTAAACATAAAATTGTATTTCTATTTATTTTAGATGATATTAATAAATTTTTATTTTAGATTATATTAGTTAAAAATTATTTATTTTAAATGATATTGACTAAAGAATTTAAATTTCTATTGTATTCTTGAACATTTAATCATGTTTGGTATTTATAATCTCATTAATATTATAGATAATTTTTTATATGATTAAATATTTATTTGAGTGAATTGGTACTCACAATTTGTATATTATATTATATTTTTATTATTTTTGTATATTTAAATATTATTAAAGAACATAAATCAAAATAAAAGCTAATGACAAATTTGTTAATGAATATAAATTGATAAACAAACTAAAACACATTATACATTTTATATAGATTTAACACTATATAATTAAAATATTATGAAAGAATATAAATCTAAATAAAAAAAATGATAACAAAAATTTGAATGAAAATAAGAAAGGTGAAACAATTTGTACAAATCTAAGACAATGAGACACATATTTGGATCTAGACTGATCCATGTAGCTAGTGCATAGATCTTGGCCCCCATGGTATAAACACATAGATTAGGTGTTATTGCTATTAGGAGTTGGAGAGTTGTGACTTGGGCGATGTCTGTGGTTACCTAGACCAGCTAGGCATTTGTGAGTGAGTGACCAATGATAGATTGTAAATATTACATTTAAAGATGTTGGTATGGTAGATAAATTTAAATATTTGAAGGACAAGCACTAAATGTCGTTGGTATGGTTTCATGCCTAAGTACATGTATGTATGACCTAGTAGGGATCTACATTTTAGTTTTTGATTAGTTGTGAGCTTTACCAAGAAATTTTTTCACAAGGAATTTAGAGTTTGGAGTGAGAGAAGTTAAGCCTATCCATTAAGCCATTATAGTTCTAATTATATCATAGTGTTATAGTTATCATATTATCTATAAACCTTTCATAGGGATTAGCGTAGAATCAGTTGTTTTAATCCATTTCATGTTGTTTCCTCCTTTCATGTGTGAATCCAGTGTGTATTTTTAGGACTTCAAATTTTAGGGTTCTCTTCATTAGAATCTCATTTCTATGACTACGTTATTTGATGTAAATAATTTTTTTCAATAATATTGGTGTTTTTAGGTATTAGTGAAGACTTCTCACCTATGAGATATATCTATCTTCCACATATTGTGAGAAGATAGGTAGTCTCCATGTATTCTAACATGGAGGCTTTTAGGTAGAAGGCAACAAAGTGAGTGTATTTTATAGAGTTTTTGAGAAAAAACAATAGTAAATAAAGAAAGAGTAGTAGAATAAGAAGTATTGAAACATTTTTACATGAGATTGGTGAAAACAAAGAATGCTTGGTGAAAGGATACAAACATAGAATCAAGAATCCAAAGTGTTCATAGATGAGACTAAGAATTATTTTGTAAAAAAAATATTGTTGAGGATTACCTTTGGAATAAGCAATAATTTATGTTTGGATAGTTCAATTTGTACAATGTCAATATTACATTTAGAGGATTGTATCAACTAGATCATAGAACTAGGAAAATACTTTATGCAAGATTCAATAAAAGAACATTAGAGAGTGAGGCTTATGCAAACCAAGCTAAAGGCTAATGTTTCATTATGGCGGGATCATACATCTAGACAAATAACCAATGATAAGAGAAGCAAGTTGTGTATACCTAAAACAAGATGGTCACTAGGTCAAGAGTGAAGTTTCTACCTACACATTATAGGATGAACACATTAAAAAATTTACTAAGCCTAAGGTAGATTGATATTAACATCACATTTATAACATGGAGGAGTTCTAATATTTGTTGATCATATGCATTGGTCACATGGGGGATGGGGTAGAGAAAGTCTCTAAGTATGAATAGAATGTGCATTTCGATTCAAGATGAGTTTGGATTGATTATTACATCACTATGGATCAAGTATGCTAGTGTATAGTGAAGATAGATAAATGTTACTAAGAAGGAAACAAAGTATTGCATAAGGAAAGGACTAATTTGTACATACAAGGGGAGGCACAAATGCAATGACATGGTAGATTTATTCCAAGCATGTGGAAGATAAGTAGACATAGCATATAACACACACTAATTTTAGTTATTTTCATGTCCTAATTTTCATTATGCTTGTGTTGGTCAATGTGTTAACGAAATTTATTAAAATTAAAAAACTTAATCATATTTATTGCATTATCTCAATGTATTGCATTTCTATTTAGATACCATAGATCATGTTTTAATGCACCTTAATTCCAAAAAAAAAAAAAATTATGCGTTTTTAGAGGAATGGTGTTGTTTCAATTTCTATGCATCATCCCACAATCCATGTAAATATTAGGAAATTTTATTTTACTATTTCCTCTCTGGTAGTATTAAAAATTATTGAAAAAAAATAATAATCAATTAACAAAACACATTTAAAATGGTGGTAAGGTGTTCGATCTTTATGAGTGTACTTTTGGTTTAGTATAAACTAATGTATTTAGTGCCCTTCATAACTATTAATTTTAAATCTATTTTATCATGTATACTATATATTAATGCAAAAGTTTTGGTAGTTAAAGGTTGCATCATTGGATCACAACTCTCTTACATGTTTATTTAATTGAATTTGGTGCATCTTTCTACATGATATCATATGGAGGTTGGTTTACAAAATATGATGAATATGAATTGAAGAAGGTGTACCTTGTAGATGATACTTATCTAAATATTTTTGGCTATGGTAGGGTCTTGGTTCAATTCCATATTGGATGATTGAAGGTGATCAATGGCATTCTCCATATCCTTGGTATTGCATCAAACCTAGTTTCTAGATACGTAAATGATATGGTTGTGTAGGTTGTTTTCTCAAGTGAAGGGTGTAAGATTATTAGAGGAGCTATGGTTCTTGCTAAGTATGTTTAGATCAAGAAAATTTACTTTAGCTAGATGTATGTATGGTTTAGTGCAATAGTTCTTTAATTTCTATAGTGAAGAGATTTGTAAAGTACTTATATTCACTTTTGGAACCAATAAAAAATAGATATGTTGTTTTTACTTCTAATGGCCATGATTTCTAGGTAACTAAGATTTATCATGCTCTAGACAATAAGATACTAGTAGAGAAAATAATGTTATGACAAATAATGATGTGTCACATAGGTGATAAGTGTGTAAGGAATGTAGATGATAAAAACCTTTTCTGAGGTGATAAATTATTTTAATTTTAAATTTAATTTATCTAAACATTTTGTATATGAAAAAATAATTATGTTTAAATTATTCTAGTTCTCATAAATATTCTCCTGCATTGGATTTAATCTATTATGACATATTTGTTCTTATTAATGTTTAATAAAATCTAAATATGTATATTATGCTTATTTTACTAATTATTATAGTACAAATACATGGGTATATTTCTTTAGACATTATAAATATGAGATATATATTCATTGCAAAGATTTAAATGCTCTCGTAGAGAATTAGATTATTAGATAGATTAAAATTTTAAGGACTGAAAATGGCTATAAGTTTTCTTTAGCTTATTTTGACATATTTTGCAATGATGATGGGATAGAGCGACATAATATAACTTTACATTTCCCTTATAAAAAATAATCTGAAGAAAAATAGAACAAAAAATTAATGGATACAACTAGGAGTATGCTTAGTGGGGCCAAATTGGCATAAATATTTTGGATACAAGTGATTTCCATGACTTTTTTATGTAGTTAACATGTAGATCCTACATCAAATCATATTGATAATACACATTTTGAGGTGTGGTTAAGAAAGAATCCCTCTTTGAGACATCCTCAAGTCTTTTATTGTAAAAGACATGCAATTTCTTGGGGACATATCGTCAAAGTTGAAGAAAAAGGATGTAAATGTAACTTCATTGGCTATGGTGTTTGTGTAAAAGGATATAGTCTTTACAACCCTATGCCATAGATACTTCTATAAGACATGATTTTTTTTAGAGAAATCATCTATTCTTCCATGGTATTAGAAATAGAGATGGATTGAAAGAAATATGTGGTTCAACTAAACTTCAAGATTAAGAATATTGAACTAGAATACCACTAAAGACATGGAGAGGAGGAGAGATCATATAGTTTAGAAAATTATAAAATATAGAAATAACTATAACATTTTAAATTATCACCATTGGTAAGTTCACACTATGTTTTCCTCCCCCTAAATAACTAATCCCAATTAAGCACCTAATTTCCTAAATTATGTATTCTATAGCCCATTTGTACCACTTTTTGAGAAATTGCATGCATTGAAAAAATGCATCCAATTGATATTTTCCCCTTGATACTTAATATCCTAGAAAATATGACCAAGACCCATATCCACTAAGGCATATGGGTCCCCCTATTTTATACAGGACTAATTTTTGATATGTCAATGTTGAAATTTTGACATTCAAAATTCCAATTGCAAATGTCAGCTATTGCGATTTAATTTTTAAGAAATTAGAGAAATCCCTATAAATACCTACTTATTACATCATTTCTAATATTATAACAAGGAAAATTTATGAGAAATTATTATCAAGAGCACTATTAAGCAATTCAAGAGCAACATTTTAGAGCTTTATTGTAGAAATTCAAGATCCTATCATTATGCAAAATCCTATGTGAGTTCATGTCTATTTATGTTATCATTGTTTTTGAAGTCTATTCCTTGTTGTAGGTCTCCAAGAAATTGAAGAAATCAAGAAAGAAATATTCAAGACCTTGAGGTGATGTGTATGAATTCAGTCCTTCAAGGAAGCTATTGAAGGGTAGTGAATTGCAACACTTTGTGATTTAATCATTCATTCATATCCGTTAAAATTTTATCTTTGACATTGCCATTTTGGAAGTGGAAACACTAACAAAAGTTTGGACCAAAACAAGCCCATAAATGGGAGAACAATTCTTATCTTTGTGATTGTGTAGATTTCAATTTTGGAGAGGATTAACAGAAGCTTGAAGATAATTTTTCATTGTATTTGAAGCCTTGCATCTTGTTAAGTCATGGAAACTCACCTACATAATTTTCTAACAATGATCAGATAAGTTTGTAGGTGGAAACACGAAAGAGAAGACAAAATAACACAAAAGAGATCAACACAAAATTTTAACGTGGTTCACCCAATATGGGCTACATCCACAAAAAATCATCAATCCAATGATTTTATTATCTAGTGTAAAACATGTTACAATCTCATGAATCCCATCCCGCAACATACATCCCAACTGCTTATAACAAGCTTTTGGGAAGCTTCTCAAATTAGGCTTTTACAAAGTCATTTTTTTTCATTTAACATGTTAATGAGAAAACCTTGATGTGTTAGCAAGATGGGATTCTAATGATCATTCACCACATACCAAAAATATCCTACTTGGAGACTAATTAGGTTCCACACCAAACAATCTCCAACTTGGAGACTGATCCTGGACAACACCATTGCACTTATAGCTCCCACTGGATTATAGTTCTAGCTGGTTTCTTATGTCCGCCATTATCAGTCGTGAAGGCCAACAAAAATTGATGAGGAAATCAATTTAGATCCCATGTAACTACCTTTGTGAACATATCTACAAGATTATCACTTGTGTGAATTTTCTTCAACTTCAACTTTCCATCTTCCAAAACTAACCAGATGAAGTGGTATCTAAGCTGGATGTGCTTAGTTTTTGAATTTAGAGCTTAATTATTAGCAAGATGAATGGATCTCTTTCTATTAGTGTAAAAAGGGCTATCTTATTTTCAATGTCCCAGTTCCTCCAAAAAACATTGTAACCAAATCATCTCCTTGCTAGCTTCCATAGCAGCAACATACTCAGCTTTAGTGGTTGAAAGTGCAACAATCTTTGGTAGTCTTAAAGTAAAACTAACTACAATACCTCCTACAGTAAAAAAATACCCTATATTACTCCTCCTGCTGTTAATATCACCCACTAAATTAGAGTCAAAATATCCTTTTAGAGAAGAATTTGTTCCTCCAAAACATAGTTTCTTTGAAGTAGTACCTCTCAAATATTGGAGAATCTATTTTATCGCATTCCAATATTCCATTCTCAGATTGCTCATATGCCTGCTCACAACTCCCACTGCATGTGCAATATTTGGCCTTGTGCATACCATTACATACAACAAGCTACCAACTATTGATGCATAGGGTATCTTGGACATTTTGTCTTCCTCCTCTTGTGTCTTTGAACACATATCCTTAGTCAACTTAAAATGACTAGGAAAAGGTGTACTAACTACTTTTGCATTATACATGTTAAACCTTTTCAACACCTTCTCTACACACTCACTTTGAGGAAAAAATATATATATTTTTTTCCTATCTTGTGTGATCCTCCTACAAAGGATTTGTTTTGTTGCACCCAAATCCTTCATAGAAAATGAATTTTGTAATTTCTATTTAAGTTCATTAAAATGTTGCATGTTATACCTGACAACAAGCATGTCATTAACATAAAGCAATAGGATAATATAGTTGCCATTATCCAATTTCTTAAAATAAATATAATAATCAAAATGACATCTTTTGTAACCTTGTTCAGCCATAAAACTATCAAATTTCAAATACCATTGCCGAGGTGCTTGCTTCACTCCATACAAACTCTTCTTTAACCTGCACACAATTTCCTCCTTACCCTTGACCTCATATCCATGTGGTTGCAACATGTATATTTCCTCTTCCAAATCCCCATTGAGAAATGTTGTTCGCAAATCTAGTTGTTCAAGATGCAATCCTTCTACAACCACAAGACTTGGAATAGTTCTAATAGAAGTCATCTTTACAACCAGAGAAAATATTTCATCAAAATCTATACCTTTTGCAAAACCTTTTACCATTAGTCTGGCCTTATATCTTTTCATGCCTCCATCTTCTTCCTTCAACCTATAAACCCATTTATTTGGCAATGCTCTTTTACCTACAAGCAATTGGACTAAGTCCCAAGTCTGATTCTACAGCAAGGAATCCATTTCCTCTTTCATGCCTAGCTCCCATTACTTTTTGGTATCTACCTACATTACTTCTTCATAACCTTCAGGTTCACCATAATCAATTAATAATATAGAATGTAGCAATGGAGAAAATATTTCTAGAGGTCTAGTTATCCTTGTAGATTGTCTAACCCTTGCAGGAGTCTATGGGATAACTTGTTGTTACTAAGCATCAAGTACCATTGGCATTTTATTTTTGGAATCTCATCCAACACCACATATTGTTTTTTGGCATATTCATGCTTCTTTTCCTACATCCAATCCTTATACATGACCTTCTCAATGAATATAACATCTCTACTCCTAGAATAATTTTATGATTTTCATAATCCCATAACCGATAACCAAATTCATCTAATCCATATGCAATGAAGGTACATTTTTTAGACTTACCCTCAAGCTTGGTTCTATTTTGAATATCAACATGGAAAAAAGCTTCACAACCAAAGGTTTCTAGAAATGAATATTTTAGCTTAAATTTACCCATCCATGCCTCCTCTAGAATTCCACCATCTAAAAGATTTAAAGATCCCCTATTTATTAAATAAATAGTGATATGTACAACACCTACCCAAAAATGTAAGGGTAGTCCATCATGTAATGTCATGCTCCTTGCAAACTACATAATGGTCCTATTCATCCTCTCAGACACACCATTTTTTTCCTATAGATTCCATTGTATGAATAGTAATTTTCAAATTCTCTATTGCAATACTCACCTCCTTTATCAGATCTGAGACACTTCAATTTTTTTCCTATCTCATTGTCAACCAAAACTCTCCACTTTTTAAAGGTTTCAAATACTTATGATTTTTATTCTAGGAAATACACCAACATTTTCCTAGTTGCATCATCAATAAAAGTAACATAATAAAAAGAGCCACCAAGAGAAGATACCTGAGCTGGTCCCCATAAATCTAAATGCACAAGCTCTAATTTATCACTCTTCTTCTCTTTCCTAACTTTGAGAAATCAGACTCTTTTTTATTTTCCATAAACACGATTTTCACAAAACTCCAAGTTAATTTTCTTTAGACATGGTAGCAACTTTCTAGAGTGAAGGATCTTCATCTCTTTCTCACTCATGTGCCCAAGTCTATGGTGCCACAATTTTGTTTTTGTCCTTGTAGCAAGTGATATAACTGTCTTAGTAGCAACTATTTTTATAGCAGCTAAGGTCTACAGAATAAGTATTACCAATACACAAATACAATATGCCTACCTTTTCACCTTTAGCTACTACTAATACACCTTTGATGACCTTTTGAATTTTTTTTGAAAAGGTAACTATCCAGGCTTCACTACCCAATTGTCTTGTAAAAATTAAATTCCTTCTCAAATTTGGAACACGCCTTACCTCCTATAGGAACCATTCATTTCCATTCTGCAACTTGATTTTATTCTTTCCTTTTCCAACAATCTGACAAGGTTCATCATCACCCAAATATACCTGTCCAAAATCACCTTGAACATAATATACAAAATATTTCCTATGGGGTGTGACATGAAATGAAGCACCTAAATCTATTACCCAATAATCATTAGTATTATCTAAACATAAAATTAAAGCATACTATTTTTTTTACTAGCAACATTAGCTTCCTTACCATCATCATGTTGTCCATCTCCTTGTTTTCCATTTCAAGACCAACAATCCTTCTTCAAGTGTCCTAAATTTGCACTGTGTTAGCAATCCATTTTTCCTCTAGATTTAGATCTTCCTTTGTTCAACTTTCATTGTGATTTACCATGATTTGTTGGGCTTTTTCCTCTCTCCTTTGTTCTTCCCTTGTTCTCTATAGTCAAAGCATTACCTGATGTTGAAATATCACCTATACTTTTTTTTTGTATTTCCTCGCTAAGGATAACACCAACAACATCATCAAATTTCAATGTATTTTAACTAGAGATAAAGTTACTTATAGCCATTACCAAGCTATTCTAGCTTTCTAGTAAAGAGCATAAAACCAAGAGATCACTCACCTCTTCATCAAAATTCACTTTTACAAAAGTTAACTAACTAGTAATTGTATTAAAATCATTTAAATGATATGTCACAGATCCACCTTCAATCATTTTTGGATTAAACAAACCCTTCATAAGAAATACCTTATTTGAGGCTAAGGGTTTTTCAGACAATTTAGCTAAAGCTTCCATCAGATTCTCTATTTTCTTTGCTTCTTTTATATTTAATGCCACAGATAGTGCTAGGAACAACCGAATTGTTCCCACTACATTCTATCCAAAATATCTCATTCTTCATCAGAAATAGTAACATCTTTCTTCGCTTTTTGTTGTAATCGCCACAATAGATACCTTTGATACAAATAATCTTCCATCTGCATCTTCCATAATTGATAATTTTGGCCATTGAACTTCTCAACCTTGAATTTTCCTTCTCCCATTACTCCCACTCAAATCTAGAGGTTTCCTACCAATCAACTGAAATACATGCAACTCTTATACAAATTGTTAGGATTCAGAAAGATTGGAGCAATACACATTAAAAATTATATGTAGATTAAATAACCCAAAATTAACAATGAAGAATAATACAAAAGAGATCAACATAGAATTTTAATTTGGTTCACCCAATTTGTGCTACATCCATAGAAACTTAGACATCAAATGATTTTATTATCCAATGCAGAACATATTACAATTTGATGAATCACATCCCACAACACACATCCCAACCACTTATAATAAGATTTTTGGAAGCTTCTATAATTAGGGTTTTACAAAGTCATTTTTTTCATTTGATGTGTTAATGGGAAAACCTTGACACATTAGTGGGAAAACCTTGAGGTGTTAATAGGAAAAAAAATGGGGGTTGCACCCCTAAACCCCTACTATTGGGGGTTGCCACCTCCAAACCTTGGAGAGGATATGTTATGAGTGTATAGTATTTGCATGATCAGTCACCACATACCAACAATCTCCCACTTGGAGACTAATCAGGCTCCACACCAAACATGTGTATCCTTTATGGTGGTATTAGGCTTGATACCCCCTATAGTGTGACTTTTCATGACATGTTATGTCCCCTTTGTGGTGATACTATGCTTAGTACTCCCTAAGGTGTGACCCTTCTTTCCATGAATTCTCCTCTCTCAATGGAGGTGTCATGTTTGATACTCCCTAAGATGTGACCTCCTAGATATTGAGTACTAGCCTCAGACATATGATTTAGCAACATACACTCTTGGTGTTGGTGTTATTCATAATGCCCCTTCAGACATGGCCTTTTGATGTTCATCTCCTATGACATTAAACTTTATACAACCCCTAAGATGATGTTAATCCCCTATGACATTAAATTTTGTGTACCCCCTAAGGTGATTTTTCATCCCCTAGAACATTAAACATTCCCTTGTGATGTACAAATTTTATGCAATGCAGAAGGGGTGATTTACAAAACAATCCATTGATTTAGCAAAACACAAAATCTTGATTCATGAACTTAAGCATCTTTTAACATGGCCACCCAGCATAACACAACTTGTTTGCATATGGAGCCATGTGTTTCATAAGATACTAAGCATAACACATCTTGCTAGCCTTGTGGAACCCATCATATTGCATGGAAACCTAGCACAAAAACAACTTACTAGCCTATCTAGATGTATGTAGCTCATGTTTGACTTGGCATAATAGAGCTTTCTAGTCCTTATGAGATAATTATCTTGTGTAACATCATATTCAAGAGTTGATGTTTGGTATTTAAGGAAATTTTATGATTGAGGTCTATTTACCTTATCGACGTGAATCCCTTTAGTACTAACCTTGTCTTTGTGTTTTATTTGTGTCTTTTATGTGTCTTCTTAGTGTTTGCATGTTGTGAGTTTTTTTTCTTTGCATTATGTTATGTGTTGTGTCTTCAATATGTTCGCTTCATTTTTACCATGTTGCATTCCTCTTCAAATGTGTCTTCCTTAGTCCTCATGTTTTCTTGCCATAGGAAATTGAATTCTGGAGGATAGCACATCCCCTAGATTCAATTCCATCCTATATCTTTAATATTTGAATAATTGAACCCCTCTTGACATATCCATACCTTAGTTTGATTCTAAGTGTATGTTCATACTCTCACTAAAGCGAGAGCTAAAAATAGCATGCAAAATTGTCACCCTTAACAATTTCATACTAGGTTTACCTCATCCCTATGTGCCTAGGCCTAATTATGCATTTGATTCCCTATTTTACAAAAATCTTCAAAAATAAAACAAAGGGAAATAATAATGAGCATTCAATATTTTCCACTAACAATTTGGGCCCTAAAAATAGTGGGTTTCCTCTAGGGTTCCCCATGCCCTAGACCACCTCTTTTTAGATCCAAGTTGAATATGTCATTGCCAATATTTTATTATTTAAACTTCCAATTTCAATTTTCGGCTATTGGCTTTTTATTTTTGGGAAATTATAATAATTTCATCTAAACATGTTTCACAATTTTAATCCATAGGAATTACTAGAAATTTTTTAAGAAGAAATTAATTTTATTAAACACTCAAGAGTATTCAAGAGTTGAATTATCAACATTTTAACAACATAAATTTTTCATGTTAAGAATTATGTTAATAATCAATTATGCTTTCATGTAATTTTGTCCATGTTTTGTGATCATTTGTTTTCTAAGTAGTAACACTTGTAGGAGTTCATTCAAGCAAACAAATTCTCCTTAAAGGTGATGATTATACAACTTCAATCCATTGGGAAAATAAAACATGCATGGTGAATTGCAACATTAGTCAATTAATTACTTTTTATCATTAGCTTCTACCCTACCAAGGGTGAGATCTATTTTTTACATCATCATAGATATTGTGGAGGTAGAAATACCAAAATTAGATTTGACTAAGGCAAGTCCCTATATGAATCAACCCTTCCCCTTCTTTTATGTGTGCAAGTGTTTAGATTTGAAGCTAATTGGAGGAAGATAAAGAACTAATTTCTCATTTTTGCATTAAATACAAGTCTTCAAGACATGGAAACTGGATTTTCTCATGAATAGATGGAATTTTGATAGTGACACTGGGAGAACAAGAGCTAAAAACTAAGGACCTCAGGCTTGTGTTTTAAGATTTAATAAAACAAGAGGAATATCTAGGGCACACCACACCCTATACCACCTAATTCATCATAAAATTTACACACAAAATTCCTTTATTTCTATTGTTTTCATTCTCAAATTCTATTTTTGTCTTGTTGCATTCAATTTCTTAGAAATCATAAAAAACTATTGCATTTTCAAAGTTTAGCTAGGAACATCAATGCAACATAGAATTAAATCAATCCAATCAATTAAATAAAATAAAAATCCCCCTGAAATATAAGGATTGGAAACCTAATCCACCATTTTGACTCTTCCATTCAAGTTTGTAGTCAAGTTGATTTGAGATCATTTCTAATCCTCCTCCAAAATTGGGACAAGTGTGATTTAGGACCTAGATCCCTTTTCACAATCAAACATGAACTGTTATCTTAATAGAGACATGAATAACATTTTCACCTTGGAGAATAAATTCCTTTCTTTAGCTAGTAAAATCAAAGTAGTTAATAAGATATTTCTTGCCTTACATATATATTTCTCATCATATTCGATGTCATCTAAAAAATATGAGGACTTAATTAAAATTATTTGATGATTTATTTGGGATTAATGGTATGGTAATATTGGTTTTATATCCACATCATGGACTCATTGCATTCAGACTAAACTAAAGGTGGTTTGGGGTTAATAGATAAAAAAATAAAATGGATTTATTTAGCAGCTAAATAGTTTATTAGAGCTATCAATGGTGAAGAACCATGGAAGATTCTCATATAAAATATAATTAACCTTTCCTCTATATGTAAATGACAATTAGTGGGATTAGTGATAGTAGATTTCCAAAATCCATGAAGATTATTGCTAAAAAAAAAATTCCTTTTCCTCTCTTATCCTGATGATGAATCAAATAGTGTGATTTGAAACATTGATGCAAAAAATTTAGACACAATCTAATCCAGAATTTTTTTAGCAAAACTCAGTGAGATGGTTGGACAAACCTCTTCATGATTCATTTTTCTAAATTAAAGTTTCATTAGGCCTTCAATCTATCTATAGGGCTTGACAATCTATCTACCTTCTCCTTAAATGGAAAGAATCCTCTCTTCAATAGGGGTTCATCTTCTCCACCTCATCTATGTGGAACAACTGTATTCTTTATTAGGAGCAACCCCTTTCTTTAAGTTTTCCTGAAAAACAATATTTCTTGTTTAAAAAGAAGTTTATTGTTTTGGAAACCTTTGGGATTTTTCTATGTCAAAGTAGTTAGCATGGAATATGATTAAAACAAAATTTAGTCTGAGAAAAAATAGAAATACTCAATTTTTTAAATTTTTGTGTAGTGTTTGATTTCATTTAAATTGCCTATGAAGTTATGTACCCCTATCCAAAGCAAATTCTTCAAATATTGACTACAGTTGTCATCTTATCCTTTCTTATTTTTTCCCTTAAATAAGATATAATTGTAGCTACTTCCTAACATTCCCCTAAAGCCTTGTATAAACATCAAATGGAATTTCAAGTTTAGTGCAAAGTTATAGTCAAAACTAACTGCTCAAATTTGGAGATCAAAAGTCAACTTAGATACTATATTAATGGCCCTAAAAATAGTACATTGTAAGATACCCATTGGGAATAGGTTTAAGTGTATTATGAACTAGTAGGTTAATTGAGAACTTTGGCATATACATGAAAATAAGAGACATCATTTTTAGGGATGTTTGTTTGTTAAGAATATTTGGAATTTTGTGTATAACGATTTTTTTGTAATTTTTAAAAATAAGTTATGTTTGAAAGATGCCCTATTTAGTGTTAGCCTACATGATAATTTTATTGTTAATGGAATTAGACATGTTATTTTATTCCATTTATGGAGAAATAGGTATAGAGAATCACTTAATAATCATAATGATCACCAAGAGTTTGTAATTCTAAGGCTTTACTTTGATGTGTTTTATTGTTTTGCTTCTTTATTTTCTCAACTCCAAGCAAAGTCCAAGAAAAATTGAAAGATGAATTTTCAAATTCAGCAAATCAAAATTCAAGTAGATCAATTATTGAGTAATAAGAGGGTTTGTATAGCTAAATAATTAGGATTTGTTTTGTAGAATTGATAGCTATAATGTCTTTTTCCTCCTCAGTTCTTTTTGCTGCCCTTGACTAGTTGGTATACCTACCTACCTACAAATGCATTTTTCATCCTCAACAATTTAAAATTATGCTACTACAAATTTCAATGAATTGGATATAATTGATCCTCTACTTGGGCAGATGTGTTTGGTGCTGTTGGTCTTTTATTCTTCTTTCTGAAAACTATATTGTTACTGTTGATTGTTTTCTTGTATAGTCCTTGTTAATCTCTGTGGTTGCAATCTTAATGGTTATCTTGTAAATATTTTGGTCTGGGTATTTGTATTCTATATGTTAACTGCTCCTTGCAAATCTATCTTCTATATGTTTTTTCCAATTTACAACTCCATTTCTTTAATATATATCTGAGAGTTGCACAACAGTATAAGCAATTAGTTGTGAAGTACCCACTCACAATGAATACTATAAGTTAGACCACTATAAGTTAGACCATTCAGAATATAGTAACTCGTGAACAAAAACACTAATATTCTTCTTCATGATTTCTACAACTCCAATACAGTTCATAGTCATTTCAATGAAGACAGCTTGCAGGAAGATGGCAGACCACATACAGGTAGGACAACAACAGCATGCTAGATAGAACATACAAACAAATGTAAACTGTATATCTGACAAAAGCAGAGGCATTTGCTATTACACCATATATTCACGGAATATATTTGTACAACTAAACGCTCTACACTATTCAATAATGGGAATAAGTTAAAATACCTGTAGATAAAGACATGCCGAGATGAACATAATTTGTTATTTACAATTATGTTTAGGTTTGGGTTGATCTACCACACCAATAAGAAAATACTTGATATTCAAAATTGACCGTTTGAACATACCAATAACTATTTTTAACGATGATGTAGCACACGTCTTTAGTGACCCTTCCAATAATAAAATTTCCCAAATTGTAATCATAAGATGTTTATGAAATGCATCACAGATTCGCATCTAATTTGACTGTTACAGATACTCTGATATCGACAAACTTGGCTCTTTCTATAATGGTAATGGCAATCGTAACCAATGACGTTGTCCATGTTTATTTTTTTATAATTTATTTAAGATACTATATTATACTCTCGATGCTTTACATTGAAACGTCCCGTCCTAGTCAGTCCTCATCATTTCAATGCAACGAGAAGTTTAAATCATACATTATTTTAAATGTATTGAGAAATTTTACTTTTAGTCATAAATCTCGTTCATTTATCTTCTAGGTGATAATCTATGTTGAGCTACATAATGAGAAATGGTGAAAATAAATAATATTATAAAATGATATTAAAAATAATATATAATAGTTTTTTAATTAAAAAATTACTATTTTCATTTATGGATCTACAATATAAATTTATTAGTAAACAAAACTTATAAAATAAGTAATGCAAAGATAACATAAAATTATGAAACAATAATATTAGAAAGCATAAAAATATAAAACAAATATGTCATAAAGAACTAAATCATGAATAGAGATGCATTATAAACAAAATTATATATAAAAAGTTAGAATGGAAGAAAAAATGCATGAACAACTCATGCAAAATAGAAAAAAACACATAGAAAATGAAAAATAAAATAGTTTGGTCAACATGAAAAAAAAAGGGTAAAATGTATCTCAAAACATTGTGTCATCTCAAAAGTGCAATGAAAATAAAATAGGCTACAAATAGAGGAATTCTTATACAATAAAAATAATGTAATCAATCAATTGATTTCTTTAAAATGGGAATAAACTAAAACATGTAAAATGAAAAAGAAACAATCAATATGAATGAGAGAATACATAACATAGGCTCTAGTGTATTCTATTTCTAGGGATCAGGAGGAGACAATGAAGAGAAAAGAATGCTATTAAGTATAAAAACATGATTCAATGTTTAACTTACTCTAGTGCTCAAAGTCAAAAAAGTAGTTAGCAGAACAAATCACATAGAAAGGAATACACTATTTCTAAGTGATTTAAAAAAATTAAAATCACTTAGACTAGAATACTCTATTGCTAGGTTATATAGATGTTTGATAAAATGTAGGATCACTTAGACTACTTTTCTCGATACCAAGGTGTTCAAAATGCTTGATAAAATATAGGATCATTATGATTAGTATGCTTTGATTCTAGGTGATCTTGAGAAGGGTGTGAATAGCCAACTATACTTCATACATGAGATGACAAATTGTATTTTTTACGAAAGCATACCAATATGTGATAATGGTAGGTTTATGCCCCCATTAAAATGGTTGCAATAAAAAAGTGTATGAAACTGATCATAAGATAGATAAAAGGAGGTAGAGATAGGAAGAGATCCTAACAATGCATGCATGTAGGGAATGTTCCCCTGAAATCAATTTTCCATGTGTCCCATTTATGGGTGATGAAAACAATCATGAAGTTGAGGTTATGTTGTTACCTAAGAAAGAAAATATGGTTGCACCTAAACTAAGATGCCACAAAGTGGTAACAAGAAAAATAAAACAAAGGTACATGTGACCTATAATAGGTACCAATTAAATCAAAGAATAATAATGAGAGGAATCACAAAACAGGAAGTGAAATTTTGTATGACTTGATCAATTATACATAGGAAGTGGAATGAAGAAAATAATTTATTCAAATTTAGAGATTGGCATGAGAGAACACAAAAAGTTATAAGAAGAATTATATCAATAGAAAAAATATCTTCACATCACAAGAAGCTTTTTTTATTTATTATACAATAGAGATAGGGGATATAGAGGGAATATGAGAGCCACTGAAAGTGATTTTGTGCTTATCCTTATCTATCAATGGATTTGTGTCATCAATATAAGAGGAGAGAGGTGGAACATAAAAAATAATGATAACAACTTCATTAAAAATACATTGAATTTTAGATATTAGAATGTAACAAAAAATGGTAGAGTACAAAAAAAATTAATGCTATGGAAATGAATATAAAGGGTGAGGATTTTCAGCTTGTATTTTAGAATAATGTGTGATAGGTAGTCATGAAGGTCAACAATAGTGGTATACAATCTAGGTTTGGGATTGAATGAATAAGAATATTTTTTTGTAGGTGGGGAAGATTCACAAGGGAGATCCATGGCTAACAATGGAGTAATCATATATTTAGGAGAATATTCTCTAGAAGAATTTGATCATTTTCAAGAGTATAAATAGCTAAGTAAAAAGATAATAAAAGTACCTAAAATGTGTATCTTGTTGGATATGTGGAATTAAGTTAACAAATAGAACGGGTATAATAAGAAAATTAAAGTGATGCAACAACATCAAATAAGAAATAAAACGTATTTTAGGATCCATATTATATGAAAAAAGAAATATTAGGGCATGAGAAATATAAAAGAATGAATGTAATGAAATAATAGATAAAGTGTAGAACTAGTCTAAGAAAATATCTCTCGGTGTTCTAGGAAATAATTTTTCTAAGATATTGTCATCACATGTGCAATTCAAGAATATTATGGAAAAATGTTTCATATAATTTAGATTAAAATACATATATTATGATGCATTTGAAATAAAATGACATAGCAATGGTATTATTCAATGAACATGGAGAAATATAATGGCAATTGTCAAGGTATAAAATAAATGGATTCAATGTAGGGGATGGAATAGTAGATGAAGGATAATGTGAATGATTGTCAATATCTATCAATGGAGAAAACATCATTCAACGAGAAGTCATAAATGTGACGAATGATGCTATGATGATGATCATTGTCTACAAGAATAATTTTATCATCCATATAAATTATTGAGGATGGCTACAATAATATTTCCTCTTGTCAAGGGAAAGTATGAATAGAAGAATGAACCTCATGATCACTTGAATAGGTATTAGCAAAGAAACTAAAATTAATGATATTGATTAAATTTCAAGATGTGGTAATGATACATTGTTATTTCTATATGAATGATATCCTCATAGGTGATATATTCTATCAATTACTAGCATGAAAAGAGATAATTTTAGTTCTCTTTGCTAAGGTTAAACATACACTTACTCAAAATTCCAAATTCTAGAATAATATATGATATATTACAAACAACCATATTTATCAGGATAAATATAATACTAGAATAAAAAATAATAATATTTTTATTTATGAAAACTATATAAATAAATCATATTGCAAACAAAATAGAGAGTAATCACCAATTTACAATTATGCATACTATATTATGCATACTTGCTTTGACTTAAGAAAATATTTATGTATATCTGAGAGTTGCACAACAGTATAAGTAATTAATTGTGAAGTTCCCACTCAGAGTGAATAGTAATACTATTAGTTAGACCATCCAGAATATAGTAATTCGTGAACAAAAACACTAATATTCTTCTTCATAATTTCTACAACTCCAATACAGTTCATAGTCATTTCAATGAAGACAACTTGCAGGAAGATGGCAGACCACATACAGGTAGGACAACAACAGCAGAACATACAAACAAATGTAAACTGTATATCTGACAAAAGCAGAGGGATTTGCTATTACACCATATCTTCACGGAATATATTTGTACAACTAAACGCTCTACACTATTCAATAATAGGAATAAGTAAAAAAACATTGAGATAAAGACATGCAAAGATAAACATAATTTGTTATTTACAATTATGTTTAGGTTTGGGTTGATCTATCACACCAATAAGAAAATACTTGATATTCAAAATTGACCGTTTGAAAATACCAATAACCATTTTTAACGATGATGTAGCACATGCCTTTAGTGACCCTTCCAATAATAAAATTTCCCAAATTGTAATGATAAGATGTTTATGAAATGCATCACAGATTCACATCTATTTTGATTTTTACAGATACTCTGATATCGACAAATTTGGTTCTTTCTATAATGGTAATGGCAATCGTAACCAATGAGGTTGTCCATGTTCATTTTTTATAATTTATTTAAGATACTCTATTATACTCTCGATGTTTTACATTTAAACGTCCCGTCCTAGTCAGTCCTCATCATTTCAATCCAAGGAGAAGTTTAAATTATACATTTTTTAAAATGTATTTAGAAAATTTACTTTTAGTCATAAATCTCTTTCATTTATCTTCTGGGTGATAATGTACGTTGAGTTATATAAATAGAAATGGTAAAAATAAATAATATTATAAAATGTTATTAAAACTAATATACAATAGTTTTTAATTACGAAATTAATGTTTTTATTTATGAAAAAACAAAACTTATAAAATAAGCAATGTAAAGATGAAACAACAATATTAGAAAGCATAAAAATACAAAATGACTGTCATAAAGAACTAAATCATGAATAGAGATGCATCATAAACATAAAATTGCATAAAAAAAGTTAGAAAGAAAGAAACAATACATGAACAACCCATGCAAAATAGAAAAAAGGCATATAGAAAATGAAAACTAAAATATTTTGGTCAACATGTGTGGCAATGGAAATTGTACTCCCTTCTTGGAGATAATGCGATTTCTTGCCCAATTTGGACCTATTTTGGTACCCTTGCATTAAATACCCTTTTAAATCATCATTAATAGGCCTCTAAGACTTTATTTTGGATCTTGAGGCTTATTTCAACTAAAAACCCAAAAAAATCATCAAAAGCATTAAAATTTCTAACAACCCACCGCAAAAATCTAGGGTGAGACTCACATGCCACCTTGGGCATATGACTCCCCCTAGGTGGGACCCATACACTAGAAGTGGCGTATGAGTCCCATTTGGCCCATTTTTAGGGTTTGAGTGGGAAATTCAAGTTTTTTATTCAAATTTTTGGTTGATGTCGGCTTTTGAGATATAAATAACTATAAATTAAGTGTATTGCCTATATAAACAAGCTTCTAAAGCCATTTTTTCATCCAAGCAAGAATCTAGAAGAGCAATTTCAGTATCCAAGTATTGAAGAGTATTCAAGCATTCTTCAAAAGAGCATTCAAGAACAAGTAATCATCAAAGTTGAAGCCTTGGAGCAGCATTATTATGTTTTTGTAGATCTTCAAGCTCACTTCCATTCAAGATCTAGCATTGTCAAGGGTTGATTATGGTTGCCTATGGTGAATCATGATGGATTCTAGGTTGGGGAGATGCAACTAGCTATCAAACCAAGCCTAATGACTTGTTTCCTAAGTGTTTTCATCGTCCATTATCATTCTACATTCAACCTAAGGAAGGTACATACATTATTAGGGCTCATTTGGGTGATTAGGGATCTCTCAATGTGGGTCATTCATGTGCACGTTTCATTCTTGCATCTCATTCTAGCACAACAGAATAAGGTTGCATTGCACTTCAGATTTCCTAATCTTAGACACACTTAAGGTTAGGGTTTATGTTCATATTTGCAATCAAGATCCATTGTTTCTATCAAGGTTTAATTATCAAACTAGGGGTTTGACTGAGGCAACCCCCCCATAAGAAAATCAACTCTATATTCCATTATGTGGGTCTTTTTTACAAGTTTATATATGGGAATCAATTTGGGAAGGAAGAGAAAAGATTGGAACACATATCTGAACTTTGAATTCTCAAAAAAATGGAATGAGACTGAAACAATGGAAGTGGCGTATGAGTCCCACTATAGGCAATTTTATAGATTTTTGAAGATCTTGAATCTACATTGTCATAAACCTATTCTAGTCCAGAAACCCATTCTATTCTAGAAACCCTAGATTAGGATTGATATGCTAGAAGTGGCATATGAGTCCCAATGTACCCTAAAAGAAGTGTTTTGAACATTTCAGAGTTGATTCCAGAGATCCTTTAGATTTCCAGGTGCACTTCTATGTTTTTCCATTTTGTTGTTCAAATTTCTACTGTTTTCTAGGTCATTTAGTGAAGTTGTGCATTGTATTATATTTAAACATTAGGTCTTGCATTTCATTAGTCTTTCCAAACCCTAGCTTGGTGGTGAACCCCTTTTTAATCATTAATTATACTCTAGGGAATTCCTATTGTAGATCTCTTTCCCCCTTACATCCTTGGATTGAGATCTCTAGGGTTTCCTTGAGTGAAACTTGAGCCAAATAGGAGGAGCCCTATCTCTTCAAGGATAGAAGCCCCCTCTCTTCTTATTTTTGTTGTTTCATTTTGGTGAACCCAATGCAGCGGCTCTAATACAAGGAATGAATACATTTAATGTAGACATTACCATTCATAAACATGAGCTACCTCCTTTGGAAATGAGAAAGATATATGATGCATTCATGATAATAGCCACCTATGATTGGTGGGAAATAAAAAGAGCCCTTTTTGACAATGGTTTCACTATTAATGTGTGTAGTGTGCCCCTTTTTGATAAACTTGGTGTGGAAAAGTCAAGAATTCAACCTGATTCCCTATTAATTATAGGATTTGACAATATAGGAAAGCAACTGCTTGGTGTAATTACTTTGCCTATTATAGCTAGAATGGCTACCTTGCAAACTCCTATTCATGTCATGCTCGATAATCTTTCATACAATCTTATTTTTGTGCAACCTTGGATTCATGAGATGCATGTGGTACCTTCAATTATTCATCATTTAATGAAGTATGCCTATAACAACAAAGTATACCAAATTGAAATAGACCCCAAGCATGAAAGTTGCTTACAATTTGAAAAAGGAATGACAAGTCCTCTAAACATATTAATTCTAACATCAAACATAGAACCTATGGATGAAGATAAACAAGAGATGGAAACGATATCAAATTTTTTAAAAGATGATTGGGTTTTCTCGGATTTCATACCTTCGTTTATGGGAGAATACAAAATTACAACAAAAGAAACTGAAAAACAAAAACAAACAATGGTGATGTCAATGCGGAATTTGAAAGAAAAATCACAAGCATCTACCTCATCTACTCTATAAGAAGACACAAGCTATACGACAAACTTCAATGAGATAGATTATCAACAACCACCAAACCTACAAGAAATGGAAATACTTTATGGGAAAGGTTATGAATTCATGAAACAATTTAATTATAATGGAAAAGGATGTGGAAAGAAAGAACAAGGTATCCATGTTCCTATAGAGCCTAACACACAAGAAAAAAAAAGTGGTTTCAGATATTTCCCTTCTAAGATAACGCAAGGAACAAAAATACCCTCACTAAACATCAACACCATCATGTGTAATCCTAAGACAACCCTTACCTTGAAGCATCTAGAATTGATTGATACAACTTGTGAAGCATCATTGAAATTATTTGAAAATGAAGAAACCTTGAAAGAAATGCTAGGAGTTTATGACAAACCATCTACTCCTCTTAAAAATAAATGGGTTACATGTGCTCTGATTGGTACCAAGCAAAATGATGGAGAAGAGGAAAGTAATGAGATTGACAAGAGGAACAAAGAATACAACCTTGAATTTCTAAAGTAAAATGCACTTCCTTTTGGAGATATAATTGACATACCGATGGGCATTAACAATAAAGAAAAAGTTATAAAAATAGGAAAGTGCATTGATGATGATGAATGAGAAGACCATGGAAGTTTGCTTCATGACTTTCCTAAAAATTTTGTTTGGAATCATTTGGATGTGCTAAGAATTGATCCTAAGATCATAACATGCAACATAGTCCTAGTTGAAAGTGCTAAACATGTTAGACAAAAGATAGGAATGATGAATCCTAGGATAGCCTTGCTAGTAAAATCAAAAATTGAGAAGCTCATCAAAGCTAGTTTTATATGTCCTATAAATTATTCTCCTTGTATATCGAACATTTTCACAGTTTCAAAACTAGATAATCATATTAGGATGTGTAAGAACTTTCATGATTTGAATAAAGTATCTTTAAAACACAAATTTCCCCTTCCTAATATTGACATGATAGTAAACTCAACTGTGAGACATGCTTTTTTGTCATTCAAGGATGGATTTTCTAGATATAATCAAATATTTATCAACCCTCAAGACTAATACAAAATAGCATTCACCATAGCTTGGGGAACATTCTATTAGGTAATGATTCCTTTTGGAATGTAGGCACGATGTATCAACGAGCTATGACATGATATTCCATGATTGTAACATACAAAGATTTTGGAAGATTATGTTGATGATATTCTATCCAAATATTTAACTCATCAAGAAAATGTGAATATCCTTTGAAAAATATTTGAGCGAATGCGAAAATGTAACATGAGACTGAATCTGAAAAAAGTGTCTTTGGTGTAGATAGTGGAAATGTTTTAGGGTTTATTGTATCTCACAATGGCATTGTGGACACAAAGAAAATTGATGTTATAGTTAACATTCCATCTCCTTGAAAAAATTCTCAATTACACACTTTACAAGGAAGAATTTAGGCTATCCACCATTTTGTGGCATCCCTAGTGGACCAAACATTACCATTTACACATCTTAAGAAAGATGTTCAATTTAATTGGAATAAAGATTGTAGATAGGATTTTGAGAGTTTGAAATATTATCGTGTCACTCCACTTGTTTTACAACCTGCTATGTAGAACAAACCATTTATCCTTTATACGGTGGCATCAACCTATGCCCTCACAATAATGTTTGCTCAACAAGACAAAAATAGTAAAGAACATCATGTTTATAATATTAGTTGAACTATGATTGATTATGAGAAATGATACATAGCAATAGAGAGACAATGTTTAGCTCTTGTATTCACTACAAGTAAATTGAGGCATTACATATTAAATGCTGAAATACGTGTGATGATGAAATTCAATCCTTTAAGACATATTTTCACTAAGACAGATTTATCAAGACACTTAGCTAAGTTGGTGATGTTTTCAACTGAGTTTGAACTTAAGTTTTCTTTGCAAAAATAAATTAAAGGACAAGCCTAAACTAACCACTTAGCATATGCTCCCTTTCCTTTGGCATTACCTAATATAGAAGTATTCCCTAATGATAATGTGTTGAAAGTTGAAACTAGTACATGGGAGTTATATTTTGGAAGATCTAAGTGTAGAAATAGCTCCAGTGTAGGTGTTATAATAATCCCACTCGTGGGAGATCCTATTCCCTTGTCTTATCACTTAAACATCCTATGTACAAACAACATTATTGAGTATGAAGCATTGCTCGTTGGGTTGCATGCCACTTTAATTATGGGAGCTCAAGACATTAAGATATTCGGTGATTTGTAATTAGTCATTAAACAAATAAATGGGACATATCAAGCAAAACATGAAAAATTATTGAAATACAAGGATCTTACAATGACTTTGTTAGACAAGCTTGATTCGTACACCATTGACAACATCCCATGAAAAGATAATTGTCATGCAGATGAAATGGCGAGTGTAGCTTCCCTTATATCTCCTCAAGATCCTTCAAAATACTTCACATTTATTGTGCATTTAGTTAGCAAACCATCAATAGAAGATAAAATAGAAGTATTATCAGCAACCATGGAAAACTCAAGTGAATGGTACGCTCTGATATTTAATTATTTAAAAGATGCTGCCTTTCTTGAGATATCAACTAAGAACACTCAAGCCCACCTTCAAAAACTTGTGTCTAAATTTATAAGTTTCACCAATGTGTTATATCGGAGGTCCTTTTATGGTCTCTTACTTAGATTCCTTCAAAAATATAAAATCCCCATAGCACTTGAATAGGCTTATGTAGGTGCTTGTGGAGGTCATTTTGGAGGAAGAACATTAGCCCAAAAACTAACCCGCATAGGATACTATTGGAGACATATGGAACAAGATTGCTTCGCATACATTAGAAGATGTCAAAAATTTCAAGAACATAGTAGTTTGACTCATGCTTCTACCTCTTAACTTTGTCCTCAAGTTCGTATTCGACCCTTTATGGTTTTGGGTTTGCATCCCATTGGAAAAATATCACCACCTTCCTCTGCCAAACATACATTAATAATCACTATGATAGACTACTTCATGAAATGGGTAGAAGTAATTCCCCTTTGTTCAACAACTGTCGATGTGATATTTTGTTTCATATTGGAACAGATTATTACATGATTTGGACTTCCCTCTATGTTAGTTTCAGCCAATGGGACACCATTTAAGAATAATGACATGAAGAATTTCTTAGAGACATTTAACATTCAAAATCATTTCTCAACACCCTACTATCCATAATCTAAGAGTCAAGTTGAATCAAGTAATAGAACCCTTAAAAAATCATAAGGAAAACTATTAAAGCAAGCATAATAAGGATTGGTTGTACATAGATAACATATGCATTATGGGCCTATCGCATGAATGTTAGATTATCCACTGGTACTACCCCTTATAACCTCATCTATGGCACCAAGGAAATAATGCACTTGGAGTTAGAGATTTCTCTTCAAGGACTTATTGTTGATAATACTTATAAAGAACAACGATTACATCAGCTCGAAATGCTTGATGAACAATGAATTAACACTCTTGAGCACCTTCAGGCTTACTCTAGGAGAAAGCAACATAGTTACAATGAAAATGTTATCCCTCGGTCATGTAATAAAGGTGATTTGGTGCTATGTGAGAATTAACATAACGTCAATGTTGCCCCAACTGAAAAAGGAAAGTTCAGCTCTAATTGGCTGGGGCCTTACAAAGTCAACAAAAGTTATGGGTCTGGAGCATACACATTAACAAAAATGGATGACACACCCCATAAGGAACATATTAAAGCCACAGATCTACACCAATACAATGTCTAATCTTCTTTAATAGTGTGAATAATAGAGCACTATTGTTAGAGTTAGTAGATGATATTCTATGTACTCTTGGCATTGCTTCATTCTTGACAAACAACTATTTGTGTCTTGAATAGTAAAGTAATTATTCAAATTAATATTTAAATTTTTACTTTAGGTCTCATAATATTTAGGATAATTTTATATGTTGTGTTAGATTAGATCCTTAAAAGCATTTAAGGTTCTGCAATTAGATAATAGGTGCAGGTAATTTAGCATAACATACTTAATCACGATGTAATATCTAAAAGAAACTAGAATAGTTTTAATTAGATCACATAAAGAAAGCTAAATCATGAAGATATTTATTAAATAGTATTATAAAAGGTTATTTGATAAATCACATTTCCATTTAATTCAAAAAATATAAGCATAATAAAACATTAAAATTATCATATATATATATATATATATCAAAGTTTTAAGTACATGTCAACAAATATATAACACTAGGGTGGCCCGTGGCTAGTAGATCCCTCGGGATCTGGTGATTGCATATATCTAGATGTATTCCATCAGATAGTAGTATACAATCATGATTTTCAACTAATAAGAGCATCAAAAGCATACTGTAGACCCTATGCTTGTCCAACAACAACGGTCTCCCATCCAATGACACATAGATGCTTTCATTCTATGTGGTCTCTGTATGCCTGTAGCCTAGCTACCTCTACATGGAGTCTCTCAAACTCTGTTGGATCTTGAGAAGGTTGAATCTCCTCATAGGTAGCCTTGGCTTGATTAGCATTCCTCGTTAAAAAATCTGGGTCCCATTCCATGATGGGTGGGGACACATAGTTGATATTGGTAACCTAACTGAAGACTAATGAAGGAACTATCTCTATAGCAACCTATCAACAAATATCATGTATCTCATAGCCCTTGCAAGACAAAAATCATAAATATAATTAGTACACATCATGACATATATATAGACATAAAATTAAAGTAATAACCATGAACATAAGCATGAGGATAACACTAAATAAAATGTCATCAGCTAGATCTCCAACTAACTATGTGAAGATAGCCTCTTCCTGTGTAGGAGACATGGAGGATATGCTAGCCTCTCCATGACTATAGGTGTTGGTGCATGCAATAGTAGCTAACTATGATCTACTCGCATGAGTGGGAGTTGCCTCTCTCCACTCATGGCCAACTAGATCCTCATCTGCTATATCATCACCCTCGCTCATCAATTGCTCCTCCTCCTCCTCCTCCTCCTACCCATCATAATTGGGGTTTGCATCCTCGTCGTAGTCCTCATCTATTTTATCTATGAATAGGTCTGCATCCCCAAGTCTTGTCTCCTCAACTCTCTACTCCTCTATGTCCCTTTTATCTAGAATTGGTCTTGCAAAGCCTATAGGCTCATCCATTGGTAATATAGGGGCTATTTGTGCTACTTCCCACCACTCCTTGTATGCATCTGGGGCACTGACATCATCAGCCTCAAATACTGAGGGCATATCATGATCCTCACAATATGAGTCACTATAGATGAAATCATCAGTGGTGAATTGTCTTGTATCCTCAGGCATCTGAGCACTCTGCACTGATCACCTATACAAAGGTCATCTCATTGGTGGTACCTATATCTACTTGAACTATCACATGGCACGATCATAATAGAATGGTGACACTACATAGTCATGTTTTCCCATTAGAAATCTATCCATCTACATCTGACCATTGTGGTATCAGTTGGTATGGTCTCCACAAGATCTCCTCCTGATCCAGTCGGTCAAATCTGACCCTCCAAAAGTGTAAATCCTTGTATTGCCATAATTTCCTTAGTAGATAATTGAATGATATCCTAGGGCTGATATCAATGAAAATATTGTCAGCCTAGTGCATGTGATATGCTCTAGGCATCACACTTGCAATAGCCTATAGTGCACCATACTGTCAACCTCATGGTATGCAAACTAACCTAGATCATAATACAAGTGTGCAAGGATGTTGTGGCCCTAGGCATATACTATCCTCTACTACGCCATTCCTCATATCATGTGAACAAGTCCTCTATCTAGATGTGCTACCTGCCCATCGTGGATGAGTACTAGTGCCACTGTGAAAATCATGATCCATACCAAAAGTGATGCTCACAAGTAGAGTAACCATGATAACTCAATGCATGACCCAGTGATGTCATCCAAAATCAGACCTCCAAGGTAGAACTATATATTGTATGTCATCTCATGAAATTATTTTTCCCCTACAAAATAGACTCTCTCACCTCGAAGAATGTGATGGACGTCCTCTAAGGTGATAGTAATCTCACCTATAGGAAGATGAAATGTACAAGTGTCTGAATCCCACCTCTCATCCAATTCCATCAACATAGCGTCATTGTACCTCATGGGAGGCATGAGGTAGCCCAATATAATCCAGTGCTCTATAATATCTGTGTCCTCCTTTGATAATGTCGAGACTAGGTCTCCTAGGCAACAAAATTGTCTACCACTAGGATGTTGTCATGACCAAGGTGGAATCTAACAAAAAAGAAAAAATATGTCCTATAAGCATTCTAAAACCTTATTTATCTACACATCAACAACTAAAATTTGTACAAAAGTTGTTCTAGTGTACTTTTCTAAAGGTCCTAGACACTTTAGTTCCCTTTTGGGACACTTTGCGAAAAAAGGGGAAACTTTGCAAAAAAAGTGGGACACTTCATGACAAAAGGGGATGCTTTACAAAAAAGGGGACACTTCGCAAGAAAAGGGAAACTTTGTGAAAATTTTCTTTCAGGATCCTAAATCAACCTAGAAATATGTAAAAACATAAAATAAATGTGTAAGGACAAAGCTAAGGCACATAAAAATCAACTCACCAAATGTTGTAGCTCACCTCAGGCTACCTACTCCTACAAGACCTCGAATCTCAAAGGAATCTACTCTTGTCGGCTTAGCATTCTCACTCACTCCTCAAAAAAGTAAAGTTGCAAGAAGGTAAAAGATAAAATTAGTTCAAGGTTCTTCACTTTTTGCTCTTATATATGTTAAAATTAGTTTTTCATTATATTAGGGTTAAAAGTTCCTTTCATTCAAACTAACATACTGGGGGCTAGAGAGATCCATTTTCAATTCCATTTGTTACATTGGAAACATGATTTTTCTCTCTTTCTCATCAAATGTCTATCATTATGTTGTATGGTACTTCAAAATATTTTGACATGGTTTATTCAATTTGATGTGGCTATTGCTACCTTTATTCGACAAAGCAAGTGGAATCAAGGTGGGGCATAGATCTACCCTCAAATTTGATTTCTATGAGAATTTAGATAAGAGGGTTGTTGGAACAACTAATGAATTAGTGTTGCAGGATGCAATTCCTAACATTATGGTCTTGCAGATAGCTAGAGTGGGGGATTCATTCTCCTATATTATGAATGAATCCATATGAGTATCATTTTATGACATGAAGCATACTATTTAGAGACCTTTAGCTTGCATATGCACATAGAGTCATATGGACAATAAAGTGGGGGCTAAATGTGGCAACAAAAATTGTACTCACTTCTTGGAGATAGTGCAATTTCTTGCCTAATTTGGACCTATTTTGGTACCCTTCCATTAAATACCCTTTTAAATCATCATTAATAGGCCCTTAAGACCCTTTATTTCAGATCTTGAGGCTTATTTCAACTTAAAACCTGATTAAATAAAATAAAAACATTAAAATTTATATCAACCCATCCCAAAAATCTAAGGTGGGAATCATATGCCACCTTGGGTGTATGAGTCCCCCTACGTGGGACCCATATGCGAGAAGTGGCCTATGAGTCCCATTTGGCCCCTTTTTAGCATTTGAGCAAGAAATTCAAGTTTTCAATTCAAAATTTTGGTTTATGTTGGCTTTTGTGATCTAAATAATGGTAAATTAGGTGTACTTCCTACATAAAAAATCTTCTAAAGTCATTTTTTAATTTAAGTAATAATCTAGAAGAACAATTTCAAGATCCAAGCATTCAAGAGTATTCAAACATTCTTCATAAGAGCATTCAAGAATAAGTAATCAACAAAGTTGAAGCCTTGGAGCAACATTATTATGTTTTTGTAGGTCCTCAAGCTCACTTTCATTCAAGATCTAGCATTGTCAAGGGTTGATTATGGCTGCCTATGGTGAATCATGATGGATTCTAGGTTGGGGAGATGCAACTAGCCATTAAGCCAAGCCTAATGACTTGTTTCCTAAGTGATTCCATCCTCCATTATCATTCTACATTCATCCTAAGGAAGGTACATACATTATTAGGGCTCATTTGGGTGATTAGGGATCTCTCAAAGTGGGTCATTCATGTCCATGCTTCATTCTTGTATCTCATTCTAGCATAATTGAAAAGGATTGCATTGCATTTTAGATTTCCTAATCTTAGAAACAATTAAGGTTAGGGTTTATGTTCACATTTGCATTCAAGATGATCCATTGTTTCTATCAAGGTTTAATTACCAAACTGGGGGTTTCATTGAGGAAAACCTCCCATAAGAAAATCAACTCTATATTCTATTTTCTAGGTCTTTTTATAGGTTTAGATCCAAAAATTAGTTAGGGAAGGAAGAGAATAGATTGGAGCATAGATCTAGACTTTGAATTCCTAAAAATGTAGAATGAGATTGATATGCTAGAAGTGACATATGAGTCTTACTATAGGAAATTTTCTATATTTTTGAAGATCCTTAATCTACACTATCAGAAACCTATTCCACTTCAGAAACCCTAGACTAGGACTGATATGCCAATAGTGTGTATGATTCCTAGTGTGCCCTAAGGCAACATTTTCAACATTTCAGAGTTGATTCCAAAGCTCCTTCAGATTTCTAGGTGCACTTCTATGTTTTTCCAATTTGTTATTTAGATTTGTACTCTTTTCTAGGTCATTTAGTGAAGTTTTACATTGCATTAGGTTTAAACATTAGTTCTTGCAATTCATTAGTATTTCCAAGCCCTAGCTTGGTGGTGAACCCCTCTTTAATCATTAATTAGGCCCTAGGACATTCCTATTTCTGATCTATTTCCCCTTTACATCCTTGGATTGAGATCTCTAGGGTTTCCTTGAGTGAAACTTGAGTGAAATAGGAGGATCCCTATCTCTTCAAGCATAGAAACCCTCTCTCTTCCTATTTATATTGTTATAAAATAAAATATATATGTTAAATGTATGTCAATACTTTGTATCATCTCAAAAATGTAATGAAAATGAAAGAGGCTACAAATAGAGGAATTCTTATACAATAAATAGAATATAACCAATCAATTGATTTCTTTAAATTGATAACAAACTAAAACATAAAAAGAGAAAAATAAAAAATCAATATGAATGAGAATACATGAATTAGGCTCTATCTTATTCTATTGTTGGGGATCAGGAGGAGATAATGTAGAGAAAGGAATGTTATTAAGTGTAATAACATGATTCAATGTATAACTTACTCTAGTGCTCAAAGTCAAAAAAAATAGTTAGTAGAAAAATTCACTTAGAAAAGAACACATTATTTCTAAGTGATTCAAAAAAATCACTTAGACTAGCATACTGTATTGCTAGGTTAAATAGATGTTTGATAACATGTAGGATCACTTAGAGTACTTTTCTCAATACCAAGGTGTTCCAAATGTTTGATAAAATATAGGATCATTATGATTAGTATGCTTTGATTCTAGGTGATCTTGATAAGGGTGTGAATAGACAACTAAAAATCATACATGGGATGACAAATTGTATTTTTTAGGAAAGCATACCAATATGTGATAATCATAAGTTTATGCCCCCCTTAAAAAGGTTGCAACGAAAAAGTGTATGCGATTGATTGTAAGATAGATAAAAGGAGGTAGAGATAGGAAGAGATCCTAACAATGCAGGCATGTAGGGAATGTTCCCCTGAAATCAATTTTCCATGTGTGCCATTTATGGGTGATGAAAACAATCATGAAGTTGAGGTTATGTTGTTATCTAAGAAAGAAAATATGGTTTCACCTAAACTAAGTTTCCACAAAGTGATAACAAGAAAAATAAAACAAGGATGAATGTACCCCATAATATGTACCAATACAACTCAAAGAATAATAATGAGAGGAATCAAAAACCATGAAGTTAAATTTTGTATGACTTGACCAATTATACATGGGAGGTAGAATGAACAAAATATTTATTCAAATTTAGAGATTAGAATGAGAGATTACAAAAAGTTATAAGAGGAATTATCAATATGAAAAATATCTTCATATTGTTGGATCTTAGTTGTGTTCATGGTTTGTCCTCGATGAAAAAATCACTTACTTGCGTTTCTTGGTCTGACAAGACAAAGGGGGAGTTTGTTGGATCTCAGTTGTGTTCATGGTTTTTCCTTGACAAAAAAATCACTTACTTGGGTTTCATGGTCTGACAATTTCAGATTTGGTCTGTCAGGATCTTTATGCTTTGACATGATACATATTTGATGGCTCTTGATGACGTCTATTTCAGATTTCAGCTGGATTTGTTTCAAGTTGATTACAGTTGGTTCATTCATGGGATTTTGATGCTACTCCATTCATGTTTATCTACTACTTTCAGATATTCATTTGAAGATGTTTATGATGTTTCAAGTTTTACATGTTGATATTTTTCATGTGGCTTCAGGTTCAGTTTTATGAATGCTATTATTTTGCAAATTATTATGATTTAATTGGATTGATAGCATTGATAAGGTTTGGTTTAGGTTATTCAGATGGTATTCATGGTGACAGGGCTTTTGTCAGCTTCAGATTTATGAAATTGTCATCTTCACATGTTCAAGTATATTGATTCATGGCGTATACAGATAAGGTAATGCTTATATGGCAATATAGTTTCAATTGGCATGACTTATGGTTGATAAATTTGGCACATAATGTTGGTTCATTGCTTATTTATATTCCTTTATCAAGCAATTACACTGTCTCAGGAAGTTTGGTTATTGATTCAATTGCTCCATGAAACTTGGTTTAGTAAAGATATCCTGTTCTCACATTTTATCTGGTGGCATAGTATACACTTTGGTTCTGGTATCTCACTTGTTTTATGGAATTTATTGCCTCAAATGGCATATAATTTTTATCATTTTTACTTGGATTTTTCTATGCACAAGCCTTGACTTTATAGTCGGCATCCAAAGGAAAATTCTTATCTTGACTATTTGAAGCCTTCTCTTTTACATATGATATTAATTTATCAAATTGGCAGGTTAATGATTTGTGGGGTCAACATCTACATGGAATCAACCCTATCGAGTTTCCCAAAGATTTTTTCAGTGGTGATATTTTGTTGGAATTATGTTAAAAAGTTACTTGATTATATCAGTTGACAACACTCATTTTCCATATTTTTAAGTCGGCATTATGAGAATCTTTGACTCAGAATATAGTTTATTTTAATGATCATTATGTGTCAACAGTTTGCAAGCAAATTTGGAAATGATGATGTGGTCGGGTCCTTGGTAAATGATTAGTCAAGAGGATTCATAAGCATTTTTAATCAGTTGATTATTATTGTGTCTTTTTTCCTTCAGACTCCAAATCTTTATTAACTTTGGTAAAGACATCAACTGACTTGAGAGAAGACTTATTGGGTATGTGCAAGATCATCATGGAAAGAACATACCCTAAAGTGGCAAAAAAATCAAAAAAATCAGAGTTAGGCAACTTGCCATAAAAAATTGAATAAGTTATCTATATTATTTTAAAAATATGTAATAATAGAATTTGTATAAAATTGAATGTAATTTCAAAACTACTAGGTTTGTTTAAAAAAAAAAATCTATTTGGTGAAAATTGAAAATCTCAATGTAGTAGTACTTAAATTTCAGGGAAAAAACAAGAAGTAGGTGTTTGTCTGACCACCCTAACCACAATAAATGATAATATTTTTAATAATATTTTAGGTATAAGTAGAGGACTCATGTCTCAATGTGATGCATATTTTTTTGTAATTTTTTCCAAGTAAATAATTAATTATGAATTTTTTATTACAACTTTTAAAAATATAAAAACTTGTATGTCGACCACCTTAACTTGTCAAAACTTCATGAAACTCATTTTTTTTTTAATTCTATAGTATGAAAATCATAGAATGTGATGCATGTTTGGATTCAAAAAATGTGATACCATTTGAAATCTATAGATGTTTTTCAATCAGCCTATCAATTAGACTTTAGTCATAATTTGAATAGAAAATGAATAATAATTACTTTTTAAATTCAAAGTAAAGCATAATTTATATTGGTGGAAAACTGAGAATCTCTTTTAAAAACCCTTTTCATTTCATCAATTTTGGGTAAAAAAAAGTCATCAGCCACATACCCATCATATTGCCACTTTTTGGCCTATCATGATCCTGCACATACCTTGTTTAGGGAAAAATGATATTGCATTTTCATTGATTATGGTTTGGAACCCTAGTGTCCCCATCTTGGAATTTCATTTGCATATTGTGCAAGGTTGTTGTGGCATTCTGACTTGGTTTTCAGTCATGTTGGTCTTGGATGGATGGCAAGATAGTTGGTGGTCTTCGCTTGACCTGGAAATGGTAGTTTGGGCAGTTTTCATGAAGAGCTTCAGAGATTTTGATTGCAGGTTAAATCCACCATGGCATAGCTAATATCTATGCATTATGTTTGATTTTTCTAAGGTAAATCTGGTAAACAAGAAGTAAAAGAGGAAAACTTTGTTTTAGTTTCAAATAAACTTCTTAACTAATATGAAACTACCTTAAACCTGAGTGTAAACTCAAGGGTTTCATCTCATAGTGGCATTTCATCTTCATATCATTGATTTTTTCTTAAAAATATTTGATTGGCATCATGATCAAATATTATGTTTCTTACGGGTATGTGCAGGATCATCATGGAAGAAACAGGTCCTTAAGTGGCCAAAAAAAAAAAGAGTTAGACAACTTGACGTAAAAATTTGAATAAGTTATCGATATTATTTCAAAAATATGTAAGAATAGAATCTGTAGAAAATTTAATATAGTTTCTAAACTATTAGGTTTGTTTAAAAAAGAAATCTATTTGGTGAAAATTTGAAATTTCAATGCAGAGTACTTAAATTTAGGAAAAATAAGAAGTAGGTATCTGTCTGACCACCCTAACCACAATAAAATGATGATATTTTTTTATAATATTTTATAGGTAGAAGACTCATGTCCGATGTGATGCAATTTTTTTGTAATTTTTTCCAAGTAAATAATTAATTATGAATTTTTTATTACAAATTTTAAAAAATATAAAAATCGTCTATCTGACCACCTTAACTTGGTCAAAACTTCATGAAATTCAATTTTTCTTTTTTTAATGATATATTATGCGAATCATAAAATGTGTCGCATGTTTTGGACTCAAAAAATGTGATACTATTTGAAAGCTATAGATGTTTTTCAATTAGCCTATCAATTAGGACTTTAGTCGTAATTTGAATAGAAAAAGAATAATAATTACTTATTAAATTCAAAGTAAATCATAATTTATATTGGTGGAAAGCTGGGGATCTCCTTTAAAAACCCTTTTTATTTTATCAATTTTGGGTAAAAAAAAAGTCATCAGCCACATACCCATCATATTGCCAGTTTTTGGCCCATCATGATCCTGCACATACCCTTACCAATTCAAAAACTCTAGTTATTGAATGTGGTTTTTTCTTGACAAATATGTATAACTATTTCACAAACATTGTATATATGTATCTCTACAAAAACACAAAAGAGTGTGTGATGTGAAGAGAGGAAATTTTCTGGACAGAGTATTGCTTATTGTGAAATCATTTTGTAAAAAGAGAAGAGTGGGCTCATATTGTTTTTATCTCTGATTGTATTATAGAGATTATGTTTTGAGTTGAGCATTATTGCAAAATCATTTTGTATCCTATTGTAATTTTATGATTGCAAAGAATGATTGCAGTTATAAGGTTTTGATGGGTTGCAATATTTTGAATGTTTGATGAAGTTGGTGCTTCACATTGTTACAAAGTTGGTGCTCTTTGATTAATAAAAGGGAAATTTTAGTGAGTAGCTTTTTATACCCCAAGAGGGTTTTTCCACTCAAGAAATCTCGTGTTATGTGATTTTATTTGTCTCTCATTTTGTTTCATGTTAATGTTCTCATTCATTCAATGCTCTGATACTCTTAGTATGCTCAAAATTTTCTTATTTCAAAAGGTTTTTATGCAATTTTTAAAAGTCTTCTATTAAGCAAATTAAAAGTGCATTGGGAAAAGTTGTTGTCTTGTTACAAAAGCACATACAAGATTGTCCACACTTTAATTGAACAATATCATATGATGCTTTTAACATGAGTTGTAAATGTTAATCAAGTTTCATGTCAATTTGATTATAAATGTTGATGTACACTTGGATAAACAAGTCTGGCACATTGAGTTTAAATTTGTAAAAAAAATTATTGTGCCTTTAGAGTAAAAAATTTAAAAATTGCTTCACTCTGATTCAACCACCCCTCTCAAAGTGAATCCATTTCCAACAAGTGGTATAAGAGCATAGGGTCCTACACTAGATTTCTTACCTAGGATTGATTCTGGTCTTGGAAGTCAATATGTCACAAGTTTGAAGGTATTATGTCTGTTTGTACAGTCTATATGTTTTGTGAAAGCATTTTTGTTTTTGATTAATAACTTTGCATAAATCTAGTCAAATTAAGTTCAACCAAGCTCTTCATAAGAGGAGTACTATGGGTAAGTGCAAAAGAAACAAAAGTCAGAAGAAAAATACTAGTGTCAAGTCTAGTGAAGTTTTATCTCAAGTATTACCCCTGCCAGTTGATAATAAAAATGATCCTATAGTTGGAGAAGATCACTTATTAAGTGACTTTGAACAAGAATTTGGTAAAAACGAATGTGAAGATGATGAGTTTGAAGTTAATTTGGAAGGAGAACTGCTTGCTGCCTTAGACAAGCTTAAAAGGATTAAACTAGAAAATCGAGAACTTAAGATACAACTTCAAAAGAGTAATGATATTAATAAAGCATTAAATCAAAACTATGTTAAATCCGAAAAGATTATTGAACTTCTGAAATCCCAAATGGTTGATAAGAAAAATACTGATGAAGGATTGGAAGTCAAGTTAAAAGACAAGGATGAGTTGTGTATTAAACTAGAAAATGAGATTGCTTCTTTAAGAAAATATTCAGATAATGATTCCTTGTTGAAAGGACTAACTCTTAAAGATGATATGATTATAAGTTAGAAAATTGAAATTGAAGAATGTAAGAGAATAACATATGTTGTAAGGTCTAATTTGGAAGTTAAAAGGATTTAATGTCTAAAACATGAAGGAGAAGTAGTTACGTTAAGAAAAGAGCTTGAAAGTGTCAAGGGTCAATTAGATAAAAGTCATAAATTTGATCGTAACACTAATTTATTGAATGAAATGATTGGCAGACAAAGGAATTCTAAAGATCCTATAGGAATGGGATATGAGGCTGGACAAAGCTCTGCAAAAGAATCTAAACATGAGATAGTGTTTTCTACTGTAGATGGAAAGATGTTTACATCCAAGCAAACACCTTATTATGAAGGTTAATCTTGGTTACCATATTCCTGCATCGAAGGATAACATTGATGCTAGAAGATAGTCTAGAGGTATTAGAAATGTATTCAAATCTCTACATCCTGGGCATGATCATTCATTTAGGTATAATCATTCTTTTCAAGGATACTGTTATGTTTCTAATGACCTTTTTCAGAAGGAAATTGATTGCATGAGATGGTCAAATTCTAATGTCTCTAGAAATGAATTTTCCATGTGCTACAATTACAATAACTTTTCTTATTTAAGAAGAGATTGTAGAATGAAAAAAATGATAGTCATGAAGTTAACAAAGTTGGAAATTCCTATAAGCAGCCTTTTGGTCCTCATATCAATCATGAGATCATCTATACGAAAAAGTACAACAATGCAATTTTTATAGAAAAATGAATACTTTAAACAAACAAATGAAAATTTTTGTATTAGTATGGAGAAGAAAGGTGCACCTCTTGCACAAGTGGCACCATGCAGATCCTGAGAAGAAGCAAAGACTAAGGGGGAGTCTATTATGGTAATATATTTTACCCCTATGGAGTCTAGAATGAGGTACATGACAACATGTATTTGCTATTGGTGGTATAAGAAGTAAAGAAATGGTTTGTAAATGCCAATATTTCATTATGTTTATTCTGATTGAATTAATTATGAAGGGCTGCATAAGATTTTGGTTTTCAAGTTTGAAAGTACATTGACAGTTCTTTAGTGTGGTTAATGCTTAGACTATGGGACATGATGATAGTTGTATTTTCCTTTGATGGATTATTTGAATGATTGAATAGAGTGATTGATTTTTGTTGACATGAAAGAGATACAAGCTGTATATGTTTACTGAGACTGCTTAAATGATTATTACTGAAAGTTGTTATTGCTGGTGTGATGATTGTATCTATCTTCTGTTGTGGAGTGTATGAGATTTCAGGTCTAGTATGGAGAAGATATGAAGTGTCATTACTTGTATATTTTGGGATTAAGTCTGTTATGTTTTCCTGGTGAAGTGTGGTTGGATCGTAGTAAGAATAGTATGATAGAAGATGTCATTTGTGCAAATTCCTTATCGTTTTTGTTTGGCTGATAGAAGCAGGAGTTGTTTTAGGCATGATGATTTCTTTGTCAAGAAGTTATAGCTAAGGGTCATGTTGATGAGAATATAGGATATGTGAAAGAGAAAACTTAAAAAGGGTCAAGGATGAGTGTGGAGTTTCAGGTGTATTGGCATAAAGTTTTAGGTGTATGTTCTTGTTAATGTGTGTGGAAGTCATGATTTCTATGTTAAACTGAGGTATTCATAAAATATATCAAGTAGCTTGTAACAGGCTCTGTTTACCTGGACAACATGAAATATTAAATTATTTATGTATATTTTATGTGACTTTGTGAGGTGTTTAGTCTGAAAAAGTTCCGATCTAGATATTCAGAAGCAAGTAAATGATTGCAAAAGATCTAAAGTGTTGTGTTTGATAAAGTGATGCATTTGTGCAAATATTTGATTTTTACTAATATGATCTTGCAAGGAGTTGTGTTGTTCAAGGGTATTGCATATTGATGACAAGATTGAAGAGTTTCTAATTTGAAGTGTAAAATATCCTTTGTTTGAAAAATTTACTGAGCTTGGACAAAGACAACAGTTTTGATCATAACATAGCAGTAGAAATGTCATCGATCAAAAGGTAATAGTTGTTTAATGTTTCATTTTGGTAGTAATAAGGGCATTTGGTTGACCTTGGTTTCATTTTGGATAATATAGTAATATTTGATTAAGCATTTATATGACAGTGTGACATGACTACCTGTTAGAGTTTGTGACTCGGATATTGAAAATCATTGATAGTTGCTAAAGCCTTGTGGTCTAAATGTCTCAACCTTTTGATATTGCTGACAAAGGTAATCATCCGGTTTGAAAGGTAATGAATGATTCTCTGCATTAAGGAATTTTTTTGCTTGGTCTAGTGGTTGACAGTTTTTAGAAGCTTTTGAAATGATAGTGCACTTTGGTTTTAAATGAACTTATTTTGGATGCTTGGGTTTTGGAAATAATGGTATGTCTTGAAAGCATCTTGTTGGAAAGCCTCTCAAATTTTCTTTATGGTGTTTCAATTATATACTTGTATTCCTTGGAAAATGTCAGTTTGTGATGGTTTCTAACTATTTACAAGGCTTGCTACTTTGAAAATGTGACTCAATCTATCAGTGCTAATCAAAGCATCTTATCCTTGAGAGGTGACAATGGAGGATGGAGTTTAACATGAAAAAGAAGGTGGTATGTTCCAGTAATAGGTCTATCAATTTGGTTTGTTGCATTATAGTATTATGGTACCTTTTCTTTGGCGTTGATGATATGGACCGAGATTCTTGAAAAGCACATATTGTTATTTTTGCTATGATATCAATATGTTACAATGTTTACTCACTTACAGCTCTCCTGCAAATATGTTTGCTGCACTATTGCTCTATTTGGAGACGGTTCTTGTGGTATTTGGTTGGCTTCTTAGTTTTATTTCATGGCATTGCACATTCTTCTCTTTTATCCTTTATCATTGAACCAAAAAGGGGAAGAGTCATTTGTGTTTTCCCATCAAGGACAAAGGGTGATTTTGTTGGATCTTAGTTGTTTTCATGTTTTTTCCTTGATGACAAAATCACTTACTTTGGTTTCATGGTTTGACAGGACAAAGGGAGAGTTTGTTGGATCTCAGTTGTGTTCATGGTTTGTCCTTGATGACAAAATCACTTGGGTTTCATGGTCTGACAATTTCCGATTTGGTCTCTTAGGATCTTTATGCTTTGACATGATACATATTTGATGGCTCTTGATGATGTTTATTTCATATTTTAGCTTGATTTGTTTCAAGTTGATTACAGTTGGTTCATTCTTGGGATCTTGATGTTACTCCATTCATGTTTATCTACTACTTTCAGATATTCATTTGAAGATTTTTATGATATTTCAAGTTTTGCATGTTGATATTTTTCATGTGGCTTCAAGTTCAGTGTTATGAATGCTATTCTTTTGCAAATGATTACAATTTAATTGGACTGACAGTGTTGATAAGGTTTGGTTCAGGTTATTTAAATGGTATTCATGGTGACATGTATTTCTTCAACTTTAGATTTATGAAATTGTCACCTTCAAATGTTTAGGTATATTGATTCATGGTGTATATAGATGAAGGTAATGCTTATGGAAATATGGTTTCAGTTGGTATGACTTATTGTTGATAAATTTGGCACATACTGTTGGTTCATTGCTTATTTATATTGCTTTATCAATCAATTACACTGTCTCAGGTAGTTTGGTTATTGATTCAATTGCTCCATGAAACTTGGTTTAGTAAATATATCTTGTTCTCACATTTTATCTCGTGGCATAGTATACACTTTAGTTATGGTATCTCACTTGTTTGATGCTATTTATTGGATCAAATGGAATATAATTTTTATCATTTTTACTTGGAGGTTTCTATGCCCAAGCCTTGACTTTATAGTCAGCATCCAGAGGCAAATGCTTATCTTGACTATTCAAATCCTTCTCTTTTACATATGATATTAATTTATCATTGGCATGTTAATGATTTGTGGGGTCAGAATCTACATGGAATGAACCCTATTGGGTTTCCCAAAGCATTTTTCAGTGCTAATATTGTGTTTGACATATGTAAAAAGGTTACTTGGTTATATCACTTGGCAACCATCATTTTCCATATTTTTAAGTTAGAATTATGAGAATCTTTGACTTAGAATATAATTTATTTTAATGATCAATATGTGTCGATAGTTTGCAAGAAAAAATTGGATGTGATCATGTGGTCGAGTCCTTAGTAAATGATTAGTCAAGCAGACTCATAAGTATTTTTAATCAGTTGATTATTATTGTGTAATTTTTCCTTCAGACTCCAAATCTTTATTAACTTTGGAAAAGTCATTGACTGACTTGAGAGAAGACTTGTTTAGGGAAAAATGATATTGCATTTTCATTGATTATGGTTTGGAACCCTAACGCCACCATGCTGGAATTTCAGTTGCATATTGTGCAAGGTTGTTGTGGAATTTTGACTTGGTTTTCAGTTATGTTGGTCTTTGATGGATGGAAAGAAAGTTGGTGGTTTTCGCTTGAGCTGGATATGGTAGTTTGGGTAGTTTTCTAGAATAATTTCAAATATTTTGATTGCAGGTTAAATCCACCGTGACAGAGGTAATATCTATGCATTATGTTTGATTTTTCTAAGGTAAACCTGGTAAATGAGAAGTAAAAGAGGAATTTTTTTTTGAGTTTCAAATAAACTTCTTAACTAATATGAAACTACCTTAAACTCGAGTGTAAACTCAAGGGTTTCATCTCACAGTGGCATTTCATCTTCATATCATTGATTTATTCTTAAAAATCCTTGATTGGCATCATGATCAAGTATTATGTTTCTTACCAATTCAAAAACTCTGGTTATTGAATGCGGTTTTTCCTTGACAAGGATGTATAACTGTTTCACAAACATTGTATATATGTATCTCTGCAAAAACACAAGAGTGTGTGATGTGAAGAGAGGAAATTGTCTGGATAGAGTATTGCTTATTGTGAAATCATTTTGTAAAAAGAGAAAAGTGGGCTTATATTGTTTTTATCTCTAATTGTATTAAAGAGATTATGTTTTGAGTTGAGCATTATTGCAAACTCGTTTTGTATCCTATTGTAATTTTATGATTGCAATGAATGATTGTATTTATAAGGTTTTGATGGGTAGCAATATTTTGAATGTTTGATGAAGTTGGTGCTTAAGAAAGATTATGGGAGTTGGTGCTCCACATTGTTACAGAGTTGGTGCTCTTTGATTAATAAAAGGTAAATTTTAGCGAGTGGGTTTTTATACCCCAAGAGGGTTTTTCCACTCAGGAAGTCTCGTGTTATGTGATTTTATTTGTCTCTCATTTTGTTTCATGTTAATGTGCTCATTCAGTTAATGCTCTAATACTTTTAGTATGCTCAAAAGTTTCTTATTTCAAAAGGTTGTCATGCAAAGTTAAAAAGTCTTCTGTTAAGCAAATTAAAAGTGCATTGTGAAAAGTTGTTGTTTTGTTACAAAACCACATAGAAGATTGTTCACACTTTAATTAAACAATATCATCTGATTCTTGTAACATGAGTTGTAAATTTTAATCAAGTTTCATGTCAATCTGATTATAAATGTTGATGTACACTTGCATAAACAAGTCTGCCACATGAATTTAAATTTGTAAAAAGTTTCATTGTGCCTTTAGAGTAAAAAGTTTAAAAATTACTTCACTCTGATTCATCCCGCCTCTCAGAGTGAATCCAGTTCCAACACATATCACTAGAATTTTTTTTTTATTGTATGATAGAAATAGGGGATATAGAGGCAAAAGGAGAGGCACAAAAAGTGATTTTGTGGTTATCCTTATCTATCAATGGATTAGTGTCATCACGATAAGAGGAGAGAGGTGGATCATAAATTCATTAAAATATCTTGAATTTTAGATATTAGAATGTAATAAAAAATGGTAGAGTAGAAAAAAAAATAATGACATGGACATGAATATAAAGGGTTATGATTTTAACCTTGTAATCTAGAATAATGTGTCATAGGTAGTCATGAAGGTCAATAATAGTGGTATAGAATCGAGGTTTGGGATTGAATGAATAGGAATAATTTTTGGTAGGTGGGGGAGAGTCACAAGGGGGACCCACAATTAATAATAGATTCATCACATGTTTAGGAGAATATTATCTAGAATTTGATCATTTTCAAGAGTATGAACAACTAAGTAAAAAGATAATAAAAGTTTTTAAAATGTGCATCTTGTTGGTTATGTGGAATTAAGTTATCAAATAAAAGAGGTATTTGATAAGAAAATTAATGGGATGCAACAACATCAAATAAGAAATAAAAGGTATTTTAGGATCTATTTTATACTAAAAAGAAATATTAGTGCATGATAAATATAAAAGAACATGAATGCAAGGAAGAATAGGTAAGGTGTAGAACTAGACTAAGGAAATATCTCTCAATGTGCTAGGAAATAATTTTTCTAAGATATAGTCATCACATGTGCAATTCAAGAATACTGTGGAGAAATGTTTCATATAATGTAGCTTAAAATGAATATACCATGATGCATTTGAAATAAAATGATATAGAAATGGTAGTGTGATAGGTCAGATTTGAGTGCTAGAAAAGAGCAACAAACAAAGTAATGCAAATACCACCAAAAACAACCTACACCTCAAGATTAGCCTAGTTGGAATCAACACAAAACAGAAACAACAAATGAAACCTTTTACCTTGTGTCGAATTGATCCTTTGGTTGGCCCTTTGATCATTGGTGTTGTATGCTCCTTGGATGGCAAGATGGAAGCTAGATGATGATATGATAATGGATGCAAGTGGGTGCAAGCATGAAAATGGCTAAGTATGGATTCTAGGAAAAATTTGCAAGAGTCTGGCTATAATGCATGATCTCCCCAAAATGAGAGAAAAGAGGGGGTATTTATAGAGATTTTGGAAATCTCTAGGGAAATGGACGATCAAGATTGAGCCACCAAGATCAAGATGTAGGGCTAATGTGAGTTGAGAACTCACAAGCCCTCACATCTTGACATGTGGCAAGTGATATGGCTTAAAAAGGGTGATGTGTACATGAGGTGGAGGGATAGTACATGACATGGAGAGGGTACATAGTACCTTGGGATTAGGCAAGATCTCCTCATAAAGGAGGTACTTGTCCCCATGTGGGTGAGAGGACAAGTGGTGAATTAAAAATTCCTCAAATATTCTCATGGGGATGAGAGAAGGAATTTAAAATTCCTTTAAATGCATTGGGGGATTAAATGTGAATTAAAAATTCACATGGGGAATGGAGATGCCTTGTCCAAAAAGAAAAAAGCATTTAATAGGGTTGACTTAGTTAAGTGACATGGAGTGATTAAGGTTGTTCAAGTACTTGATTAGATTAATTAATGAAATGTTAGAAGAGGGTTAGATTTCACATGTGACTTGATGTGACAAGTCAAAGATCACATGGGGAAGAGAAAAAGGAATTTAATATTTCTTGGAAGGATAAAAGGAATTAAAATTCCTTGAGAGGTTGATTAGGCTAGTTAATGAATGATTAGAGGAGGGTTAGGTGGCTAAGAGAGATTAGAGGCCAACTTGCAAAAGTTGGAGGATGTGACACATCCTAATCAAGGATTAGGCATGTGCACATCCCTAATGATGGGGTTAGAAGATGGATTAGGATTAGATAAAAATGATGGAGGATGTGACATAAATGGAATTAAATAAATGGAATATTTATTTAATTCATTTGATGAAAGGGGGAAGGTATTTAATTATTTAACTAGATACCTTAGGGATTAGAAGAACTTTAGAGGTATTAATTAAATAATAGTGATATTAGTTAATTAATACGGATAAGGGGATGCTTAGATAAAAAGGGATAAATTAAGTGTCCAAATTTAGGTGTCTACAGGTAGTATTCAATAAACATGGAGAAATATAATGGCAATAGTCATTGTATAAAATAAATGGATTTGATTTAGGGGATGGAATAGTAGATGAAGGATCATGTGCATGATGATCAATATCTATCAATAGAGGAAACAATAGTCAATGCGATGTTATAAAAGTGATGAATGATAATATCATGATCAACATTGTCTACAATAATAATTTTATCATCCATATAAATTGTTGAAGATGAATTCAATGATATTTTATCTTGTCAAGGGAAAGGATGAATAGAAGAATGATCCTCATGATCACTTGAATAGGTATTAGCAAAGAAACTAAAATTAATGATATTGATTGAAAGGAAGAAAATGGTGCTCTATTTTTTGCTTTTAGAGTTTTGGACCTAAAAGGAGAGACACAGTTTCCTTACTCTCACTCAAGAATAAACCCTTGAGATTTCAATGCAAAGGAGATTGAAATCTTGGAAAGGGTAGTTATAGGGGCTAAATGAGGTCTAATGAGGGATTCACCAACCAAGTGTTAACTTGTAAAAGACAATGAAATGCAAAACATAATGTAAAACACTAATTGAACACGAAATAACTCTAAATGACCTAGAAAAGTGAACAAAATGTAACAAAAAGCTATGAAACTAAAAGTGTGCAACTGGAAGACTAAAGAGTGCAAAATGGAGGTTTCAATCACTAAAAAATATGCTACTAATTTTGTTTGTGGCTCATTCACCAAGCTGGGTGAATCAGTCCAATTTTTGGGAAAATGTGCAGATACAGGTTTCAGCTAAATGGGTATCCAAATCTATAAAAATCTCTGCAGGCCTATACAGTGGGATTCATTCACCAATAGTGGAGAATCAATCCACTTCTACATTTTTGGAAGTTTTGAACTAGATTTTGTACCTCTTGGTCTGCTCTGCTCTACTCTTTATGATTAGTTTCCAGATCTGAAATTGCAAATTTCAACTTGTAGACCTTCTCCAAGCTGCTCCAAGGTTTGATGAAAACTTTGAAAACTTTAGGGATTTTACAACTTTTCTCCAAATTTCCTTCTTGGCCAATCTACAACCTAGCCTTGTAAATCACACACGAGAAGAGGGAAAATGTTATAGGGTTAGTAAATAAGGGGTTGCCTTGGTCAAACCCCTTGTTGGTAATTAAACCTTGAAATGAAATCAAATATGAAAGGAGAATGATAAATGAACAAAAGACAATTTTGTAACTCACCAAACCATTGCAATAAGGTGCTCCAATAATGCCGAAATCACTACAATGGATGTGGGTATGTGTAGGATCATGATGGGAAAAAAAGTGGCGATATGATGGGTATGTGTAGGGTATGTGGCTGATAAAATTTTTTTACCCAAAATTGATGAAACAAAAAGGGTTTTTAAAGGAGATTCTCATCTTTCCACCAATATAAATTATTTTTTACTTTGAATTTAATAAATAATTATTATTAATTTTCTATTTGAGTTACTACTAAAGTCTTGATTGATAGGCTGATTGAAAAACATTTATAGCTTTCAAACAGTATCACATTTTTTGAATCTGAAACATGCGTCACATTCTATGTTTCACATACTATAGGATGAAAAAAAGAAAAAATGAATTTCATGAAGTTTTGACCAACTTAAGGTGGTCAGACATAAGGGTTTTTACATTTTTTAAAAGTTGTACTAAAAAAATCATAATTACTTATTTACTTAGAAAAAAATTACCAAAAAATATGCATCACAACCGAACATGAGTTCTCTACTTATATCTAAAATCTTATAAAATAATATTATCATTTTATTGTGGTTATGGTGGTCAGACATACACCTACTTCTTATTTTTTCCCTGAAATTTATGTACTACTGCATTGAAATTTTAAATTTTCACCAAATAGATTTTTTCTTTAAAAAATAAGCCTAGTAGTTTAGAAACTACATTCAATTTTCTACAGATTCTACTCTTACATAGTTTTTGAATAATATAGATACCTTATTCAAATGTTTACTACAATTTTCCCAACTCTAATTTTTCTAATTGTTTTGCAACTTAAGGGCCTATTTTTTCCATGATGATCCTACACATACCCATGCTATTCTTGACTCTATCTTGAATGATCTTGATCTTGCTTGAATCATCAACTATACCTCATAAATGTTAGCAAAATAAAAAACATGAAGAATATAATCTTTGACATGATGATTGGGACTTGAAGAATGCTCTTGAATGCTTGATAATCTTCACTTGAAATTCCTTGAATGTTCTTGTGAACTCTTGAATGCTATGATCACTTGATTTATTTTTAGGATGATACGTAAAAATATGAGTGAAAGAAGCTTGTATTTATACTTAATTATGCAAGAATTCCCAAAATTATGACACTACAAGCCAATATCAGATCTAGGAGAATAAAATCCTATTGGAAATTTGAATTAAATTTGAATTTTTGTCACACAAGACTCGTTCACTGAAGGTGGAAAATGAGTCCCATCATACATAATGTATGGGACCAAAAATGAAAAGTTCTTAGAAATGTGTGAAACCTGCATCGAGGCAAAAAATATGTAAGTGGGATAGATTTTTCCAAGGTGGTGAATGAGTCCTAGGCACTAAATCTAGGCCACACAAGCTAGGAACGCCTAAATTATAATTGGTTATTGATTGGTATTAGGATTAACCTTGAAAAGATGCAATAAATGAGGCTTGTGGATGCAAAATAGAGCCAATTAAAGCATAAGAAAGCCCAATTATTAATGGCAAGTTAAGAGGAATGTGAAAGTGTGTTAAGAAAATTTACAACACTCCAAATAAGGTAAGATTAATGTTGATTATGATTAAAGTTATATTAATTGTGCTTAGTTAATTGATAAATCCCTAGAAAAGTGAGAAAGTGTGTTACAACACTTCACAACACTTTAGCAAGGCACCATTAAGTTCCATTAGTTAACAAGGTCCCAAGACCCAATGTGAATGTGTTATTCACATTACAACACTAAATTAAGGAAAAATTAAGCCAAAATTCACAAGGGGGAACAAAACAAGTGTAAAAATTCCGAGGGATCCATTTTTCTACACTACATTTAGCCCCCACTTTAGTGAGAGGATAAACATACTTCAAACTCATACTAAAATAGAAAAAAACACACCAATGAACCAATATTAGTAGGATGGTATGGCAACGATGAAGAGGGGTGATCAAGCCCCGAAGATCAAGATCCCATGTAAAACCAACATAAGCACAAAGGGATACACATAAAAAAGATATAAAGAACAACAACAAGGTAAAGCATACACTGCCAAAGATGAAGAAGAGAAACTTAGGTGAAATAAGAGAATCAAATCAAGCTTCAACCATTTGTCCATCATGATGTGGATCAGATCTAGGTTGTTTTTCCAAAGAAGCATACTCACTCTGAGGCAACGAAACTCCTAGTTGTCTGCTAGGTGAGAAGTCCTAATGGGTGAGACACATACACTCACACACACAAGTGGCTATGGGGAAAGTCATGTCTCAAATTGGACTTCCTGCTCAAACCATGCGAAATTTATACCTCCTAATAACTCTAATAAAGAGCCACACAAAAATATTTTTTGAGCTTCATGAGACAAGCAAAACTTTGTCTGCTTGGAGCTCATGAACAAACAAGATGGCACTATAGGCATGCAAGTTGTGTTATGCAAGGTGGCCATATAACAACAAATGAAAAATGCAACATAGGAAAAAATGTTCAAAGGTGTCTTGCTTAGTTCATGCAAGGTATTTAACTTAGGGAACATTATTCCTAATGTCTTTGAGAGAGGAGCAATCAAAGAATAGAAGATTCACAACTTAGGGAATGCAATGCATCACATCAAGCCACTAAGAGGAATATAATATGCTAAGAGAGACCACGCTTCTGAATCACATTACACCAAATGTCATCCATAAATTGACAAAAACATTGTATGAAGTAAGAAGGATACACTAAGAACTGAGAAAAAGGAAAATGCAAAAGAATAATGCCAATGTATGCCCCCAATTTAAAGAAATTGGTACACACCATACTGTAAGAAATTGCTTTAAAGTAGCAAATGAAGATGCAAACAAGAAGGAAGAAATGAGAGCTAACTTGGAAAGCCCTATGCCAAGTCATATGTTTCCAAGTAAAGTTGCATCATGCAAGTGTAAAAGAAAAGAGAGGGTGTTTCCCCCAAAATGAAAAACACCAAATACATAAGGGATCTATGGATTAGGGGTCAATATGTTCTTTGCTACAATACTTTTAGAGAGCTTGAAACTATCACCATCCCCCAAATACACATAGAATTGGACGAATGACACAAAGAGAGGGAAAACAAAGAAAAAACTCTTGGGTCATGGAAGAGACATAAATGTCTTGACACCTTGCATCATCCCCAAAAGGAAAAAACAAGAAAAAAGATGAGCAAGATAAAAAAAAAAAAAGGAAGAAGAAAATGAAAAGCTTTTTGGGTCAACATGGAAGAGACATAGGGTGTCTTGACACCTTGTGTCATCCCCAAAAGGAAAAAAACAAGAAAAAGGAGAAAAGGAAAAGGAAAAATAAAAAGAAAGCCTTTTGGGTTAACATGGAAGAGATAGAGGGTGTCTCGATGGCTTGTGTCATCCCCAAAAGGAAAATACAATAAAAAGATAAAATGAAAAGGAAAAAGAAATCCTTTTGGGTCAACATGCAAGAAACATAGTGTGTCTCGATTCCTTGCATCATCCCCAAAAGGAAAACACAAGACAAAAGAGAAAATGATATAGGAAAAAGAGAAAGAAAGCCTTTTGGGTCAACATGGAAGAGACATAGGGTGTATTGACACCTTGTGTCATCCCCAAAAGGAAAGCACAAGATAAAAAATGAAAGAGATGCATGACATAGAGAAGAATGAAGGTATAGATAGAAGAATATCACAATGAGAGAGAGAACATAAAATAGAATGTCATAGAGGATCACATTACTCGCATGCAATCACACACAAAAGAAAATGAAAAAGAAATAATTCAAAATACTAGTAAGGAAAATGTGAGTCAACCTATGAGAAAGTCATTCACCTACCAATCTCAGTCTATATAAGTAGAAGGTGAACAATGAATCTAAGGGACAACGACAAATGCATTACTAGGACAAGGCTATCAATTTCTAGTTTCCACTAAGTGTGAGACAAGAATCAGCCAAGGTAGGTGATGGGAAAGGTCATGTAATAGTGAGAATAGAATTTTCTACAACTATTACATGAGAATGGGTCTCGATTAAGGGATTATTTCTAACATGTGAAGTCTTTTAAGTATATGTTGTAGAGTATGACACTCATTGGTAAGATGCTTGAGAGTCCTATGATATGCACAATATTTTTCATTTTTAGGATGCTTGATTCTTGTAGGAGATGGTAGGGTAATCCAACTTGTGTTAACAAGTTCTTTCAATTTTTGTGAGATTTTTGTGAGATTTTGCAAAAATTGTCAAGTCTTTGAATTTTTGAGGCTTTTGTCTTTTGTTGGCTTCATGAATTTCTTGAAGTGAAGGTTGAGGAGAAAAACCAAAGATGAATTCTTCATTTTTTATGAGCACCGGTTCTTCTTGAGGAAGGAGGATATTTATATTAGGAGAAGAATCCAAGATCACCGTACCATCACCACGAACCTTAGATATTCTCTAGGGGGTTTTCTGTTATGAGAGAGATCTTGACATCCTAATCCCTTTGTGTTTTCATTTGTTAGTATTTCTCTAGGAGTTGATGAATTTCATGCTCTTTTGTTGTATCACATCCTTGTTTACTCAAGATTGTGAATCCTTTTCCATATGTTTCTTCAATATTGAGGGGAGTGTGATTACTTTATTATCATAAAATGGTTGAGTGTTTTATTGTCTAAAGGAACTAGATTCACCTACTATAGGGATATTAGGTTCAATTTTTTTTTTCAGGATGTAAGTAACTAAACATCTCAAGAGGTGGTATTGTAGGAAGATCTCGTTATTTCATAGATGGATAGAAGGATGTGTTGATGTTCAAAATAGCACAACAACATTAAACAAAATATTACTATTCTATTTCTCCTGAAAGAGAAAGATAACACATGGAGATCTAACTCCCAAGGTCCTAGTAATCAGTTCTCGATTATGCTAATGTCACTTAGTGGTTGATATAACCATAATGTTCAAGGGGCCTTTGCTGGTAATAAAGAAAAAGGATACATAACACCAGGTAGTCCACGTTTGGGGGGTTTCAAATAAAAGAAAAAGATGAAATAAAGCTTTAAATCAAAGAAACATGAATAAAATCCTTACATATCCAGACATGTAGATCAACAATGAGTGTTCACTCTACCTAACCACAACTACATCAAGATGCAATTCATAGAATCAACTATGCTACTGCATACATCCATAATGTTAATTCAGATATCATTAACGTTTACTTAAACTTACTTCAAAAAAATCATCCACTCATCATCCAAAGCATAGATCAAATGAATACCATAACAATTTAATTCATAGATAATCCAATGATATGACATTGAATCTAGTTCCTTCTATTGACTTTCATCAAATAAAGAACAATTAAGCACAACAAAACCACTGGTGTATGGATTAATCATATATCATTAACCTTATCAAAATGGATCCAAACTTTGAAAATCATCACATGAAAATGTATGAAAACTATAAAATAATCAAGCATTTTACTAAACTTTCTATAGTATCTTTCTAAAACATTGGAATCCTAGATATAGTTTCTATCTTCTATCCTTAGGTGGCTAATATTTCTTCAATTAGCTAACCTTTACAAAGTAGATTCTATTAGTACATATAGGGTGCCACATGTAGTAGTTTCTCAATCATTAATCAAGATCCACAATTAATGGAGTTGAAACTAAACGTAGAAGTGAACTCAAGAACCCTTGCTTTCAAGGCTGATCACTTCATTGTACAAAAGGAAATCTGATACCCCAAAAAGGAAGATAAAACCCACGGATCAAACTCAGAGTAGAGCTTATGTCAAAATCCACAAAAAGAGGAGAAGAACATATGAAGTATAAAGCAAAGAGTCAGTCACTCCTACACTGAATGCTCAAGGATGTACACGTCATAACTGGAGAATACCTGTAGAAGAATATCCAAATCCGGCCCATCCAATCAAGAATTTCAAATTTGATTCTTTCAATTTCTATAGAGACTAACTTTTGCCTCTCCTTTAATTTGATTAGCTCTTTTTTAGAAGCTCTTACCTCCTCCTAGATATCCATAAACTGATCTAGCAATAAACTCTCCCCATCATCTCCTTTTTGCATGATCTCTTCAAATCTACTTCTCCATCTCTCCCTTAATTTATCCAACGGTAGGCCTTCTTTATTGGAGGAATCTAAGTGAATCAAAATAGCCACAACTACCTCTAACTCAATCATCTGTTGACTCAAGTCCTTACTTATTTCCCAGACTTCTTCTTGATGTCCATGCATAGCTCTTGACTTGTATCTTATGATACTGATAGTATTTTCCACAAAATCTTCATTACCAAGCTCAAGAATTGAATATTCTATTAAAGTGGATTTGGGCACTTTCTTGACATCTTCAAGTCCTTTAACATATTCCTTATATTCATCATCTTGCTTGTCCAAATCCTTAACCTATTGGTCCAGATCCTCTGCTAACTCAAGAGCAGCTTTATGAATCTTAGCACTGTCAACAAGAACATCATCAACCTCCTGGTTGAGCTTATCCAACCACTTTTCCATCATCCCTACCTTTCTTTTTATTTGAATCAAATCATCTGCCTCCCTCCTTTTTAACAAACCGGGGATTCAGGAGAAGCAGCTTGTTGAGAAATGGGACTCGAAACATCTTTTAAGAAACCATGGAGCTAATCGATTGAGCCTTAAGCTCATCCTTCCTTTGCTTATCCTTAATCATCTGATTTTTGGTTGAAGAGGCCACAATATCAATCAAACTCATTTGTTTATTTCTTGTAGGCTTTCCCAAATTCACTTCCCCTAATTGATAATCAGTGATTTGCATGTCATCACGACTCTTCTCCATTACAGGTATGGCACATTTAGCAATGATTTCTCCAGCATCAGCGAGCCTAGTGGAGTGAAGAACGCAGGCCTTCTTCTTAGGTTTCTCTTTCCTAATTTCTTTCATCATTTCTTCCCAATTCAATGGCTATGGTTGAACAACTTGTTTTCTCTCTAAGTCCAACTTTAGCCAAGTAGGAGAAATAGGAGTAGTGGCTACCTAGCTGAAGAAGAAGCAATAGTAGTGGAAGACAGAGGTTGCAACAATGTAAGCTTTGGTTGAGAATCAACCTCCTACACATTTTGTTGATCACTTTGCTCCCTTTCCTGTGCTAAATTTTCTGCTTCCTCTTTATCCTTTTGCTCTTGCACCCTTTTAGCTTCCAATTGCTGGCTTAAGCATTCCTCTTCTATTCTCTTCTTTTCTAACATTTGATCTCACTGCTTTTTCAATTCTTCAACATAGTCCCATGCCTCTTGGGACTTCTTTTCATGTTCAATGATCTCAGCAGCCTCTCTTTCCCTTTTCAAGCATTCTTGCTCTTCCCTTTTTCTATAGGCCTCCTCTTGTTCCTTGAGTTTAGTGTCATGCCTATAATTTTATGCTAGAAAAAAAATCCAACATATTTTTTTTTAAACACATTAATTAATTTAATAACACTCTAAGGTCTTCAATGTAACACTACTGTGGGCATGCATCTCACACCAATGTGAAGTCACTTCTAAAATATGTGTAGCAATTGTCCATGCAATTTATTTATTATAATTCACTCAAGTTAATAGCTTTTATACTTAGTTCACAAGTAAATAGTAATTTTATTATTGGATTTAATTGTGGGTCTATTAATGATAGTTTTATTGAGGATTAATGGGCAATATCATTAGTGTTGAAAATGTGGTTCAATAATAATTTTATCTTTAGCTTATTGATTTAATAATAATGACATCACTCTTAATACCTTGATTATATTTGGTTATTGGGTCATTTTGAAAGAATAATGATATTATAGCTTCAATAGCTTCCTTTTCTCTTCTCTGTTGAGCCTTTTCCTCTTCAAGATCATGAATTTTCTATTGCATTATCAACCTATCCCTTTCTTGTTCAATTTTGAGCTCTTTCTCCTTTTGTTGTTGTTGTTGAGCTAACTCATCGGCTTTCACCTTATATTCCAGCTCCTTCTGCTTAGCTGCCAATTCAGATTGTGCATTGGCCTCCTCTTCCTGTTGCTTAGCTAATGAGTCAGCTTGTGCCTTAGCATCAAATTCCCTTTTAGCATCCTCAAAGAGTTTCCATTGATCTTCTCCAGTTAATATGTGCTCAGTCCTTACACCATCTATCATATCCAAAGATGTCAAAGTCGGATGCTCTTTATCAGATGCAGTCTTTTCTGAATCTGTTTCAATATTATGTATCTCGATCTAATCCTCCATTTGTTATAAAACATCTACTTCATCATGAAGGGCTCTCTTTGGTAATTCTTGACCTAAGTCTTGTGCCTCAGAGGGCTGAGTTGATACCTCTCCTGCAATAGATGCAAAAGCACCCACCTCCACAGTTGTTTCATCTTCTTGTACCTCTGGAAGGTCTTGATGAACCACCTCCTCTTCTTGTGCACTAGAAGGCATAAACTATAAATTCTCCTTAGGTGCAGTCCTTCTTTTCGCCCTCTTATATCCTTGGGTGGTACCTGCAGCCTTCCTCTTCTTAGATGATGTAGCCTCGGTCTGATTAGCTCTCAGACTCACCCATTGAATACTCCTATCGAGCACTGGTCTTGCAATTTGCATTATGTCAATGGTGTCATCCACACTCCAATCTATTGGATCAAGATCCTTAGTTCCAATCTTGTTTGCATCATACCAGGGATCCAAAACTATCCCATCATTGGATAATGTGTCGAGAATGTCTTCTTTTATCACAAACTCAATCATGACTGGGATGAGTATCCTTTCATAATTCCTCCTCCTAAGATCATATTCATCTTGTATGTCCTCCCAAAAATCCTCCAATAGATTGGTGTGTTTCTTAAAGACACTGTGGAGCAAAGCCTTCATCTTGTGTTCAGGGTCATAGCATTTCTGGCAGTGTACAAGCCCAACTTCAAATAAACCAATTCATCACGAAAAGTTTTAGCTACCTAAATGTGTGGACAGCGAAAGGCCCCCAACTTCATTGGAAATTTATGGCAACCTGTCTTGTGTTTTTTTCTAAACTGGAGATTGACAACCAAGGCTTGATAAATAAACTCCATTAGGATGATTCTATCACCACAACACCTAGGTAAAAAATGGGGATGACCATCAAAGCCTGCTAACTTGAAATAGGTGAATGTGGGGTATTGGATAAACCAATGTCCCCATTCATTCACAACATCCATTGCCTCCCTACTAAGCCTATAGCCTACATCTCCATTAAGCTTGTTAATTATGACATAAAGAAAGGCATCATTAACCAAAATCTATAATGTTGCTTTGATGCTTGCAAGGTGAGCTGGTTATAATACTCCCATACTTTTTCTATCCTTGGGCTTCCCCCAATATACCTACTATCTGAAGTCGACAAAAAATTCCCACTCTGGCAGCTGCATAAACCACATAGGAAGTCATAAAGAAACACTTGGTTTCTCTCACCTTTATCATCTGATTGTGGATGATGTTTGATACTATCATAGACTAGTCAAATTGTTGCCTCCCAACCAAAAAAAATTGAATGAAAGGATACATCCATTCTTTAAATAGTGAAACATCCCTTTTACCAAACACCCTAGAGAGGAACATGATTATATCTCCAATTTCCTTACTAAAATCCACCCTCTTAGGCTAGCCTGGAAGATTGATCAGAGACTTCTTCTCTACCCTCATCCACATCTTATTCATATGGAACCTATTCCTCTCCTTATTATCACTATAAAGTTTTAAAGCCTTCGCTTCATTCAATTGCTTAGGATTCTTGACATCAGGCATATGAAACAGGAATTTGATCATTTGAGGTGTGAAGTCAATAATGACATTACCCTTCACATCCACACACTTCCTAGTAGCAGGGTTATATGCTCCAGCTACTGCAAGAATCAACTCCAGACATTGGATAGAAAGGGGGAAGAGTGCAACATGTGCCAACCCGGATTGAACAATCCTTTCTATCCTTCTTCTAATCTTCTCTTCAATGAATGTCTCCTCATGTAACTCTTCATAGTTGAAAGGACCCAAATTGGTGTCAGTTATGTCAGTCTAGTCAGAGTCAATTTTGCTAGCTGTGAGGACAGCCTCCCTATGCTTACATCTCAAGGTATATGGGAGCTGCTCGACTTTGATTTTCTTTGGCCTTACTCCTTGCCATGAAGTTTCACGTAGCTAGCTCCTTTGAGAGGCCTCATTTGATGCTCCCGAAATCTCTCAATACTTGCAGTAATTTCCTATATTAGATGAACAAAACATCTAATTTAGTCAATCATATAATCATTGCTCCATCCTCCTAAGATAACATTTACTTGGTCAAACTATGCCTTTATCGAAGGCAGAACCGTAGAAGCATCAGGAATAGAAATTTTTTTATATCATGTGGAGGGGATGGGATCGAAACTGGATATGGAACAAAACAGATAAAGGCAAGACAGGAACCAGAACCGAAACATGGTCAAAGGCGGGACCGGAATGGGAACAGGACTGGAAACTAAAGATAGTTACCAAGTTCAACTTCCTCCCCAGACCTGGTTCCGACCAAGAGTAAAGATAGTGACATCATAATAAGGAACGGGAGCGGATCAATTCCAGCAAACAACGAGTATTTAAAACGAGGTCATATGAACAAATAAACCCTAGGTCATATTGGTCCCAACGAAAAACTAGAAAGGGTTCAACTTAAACCTCCAACAACTCCTCCATACAAAAGTCATTAAAACCATGAACATGTTATATTTTAAAACCCTAATTTGCTCGATACCCTATTTATAGAAACTAGGGCACAATGAGAGACCGATATGAACAACCCAAAACCAACACCATAAAACCAAAATAGGGTCCCAAAACAAAATTCATTACCCAAGCAAGGAAACCCCTTCAAAATCAAAACCCTAGTCAAAATCAGAGCACAACAAAATAGACCTGTCACGAAAGCGACAACAGAAAAAACAACAAAGCAAAAATGAAAAGTGGAAACACAAACCCAACAAAATAGAACATGATAGAAAAGAAAGAAAGAACCAAACAAAACCGAACAAAAAGAACAGAAACAAAGACCAATCGAGGGAACAAATTCACAGAATAAACCCTCCTGCGAATATGCTAAAACAACACAAATGAAAGAATAAAACCTAAGAAATAAAAGCAAAAGAAACCTACCTTGAAATGCTCCTTATAATTGACTAGAAATTCACCAAGATTCGCTCCACAATTTTCCCCTGCGATCAAATCAATTCACTCAAGAGCTTCCTGGCCATAATTTGCTTAAAACAACTCACATAATAATAGTAATAAGGTGGTTTAAGCATAATTAAACCTTTAATCCTTAATTCGTGTGTTCCAACATGCTGCATTTAAAGCCATAAATGCGGTAGATCGGGGACAAAGCCAACGACATGATTAAACAGTTAAGTCAAGTCAACGAAATGTCAAAAGGTAAGGTGGATGCGGAGCAGGTCAGGAACAAAATAGAGAAACTACACAAAGTTCTGATTTCATTTCCAACCCCGGATCAGGTCCCGACAAAAGGACCAACCAAAAAATGACCAAATGGAGATGGGAGCAAAGACAAAACCGAAATGGAACATTCACAAAGTTCGAAGTTTCATTCTAGGTTTAGCTCCAGTCCTGAAAAAAAGCAAAGAATAACACAAGAACAAGGGAAGTGGGACTAGAGCAAACAACGGACCTGGCCCAAACAACAACGAAAGCCAGAAAGAAATAGAGTGGAAGTGGAGTCGGGACAGGAAAAAAACATGGAAACTTCAAAAACTTCTCATGTGAGTTGCAATACCGGTTCTGATCCCGTGCAAGCAAACAAACAAAATGCAAGAAAATGACCAACAAACAGGAGGATGGACCAACCCAAGTGTTAGTCAAAAACCACCAACAAAAAAAAAAATGAAACAAAAGAGAAGGCAAATTTGGAGTCGGAACCATATACGAACTAGAAACCTTGTGGAAGTTCCATGTCTTGATTTGGTTCTGGTCCCGCTTCTAGCAGAACAAAAGACAGGCTTAGGAGCAAAAACAAAGAACTCCTAAGACCCAACCAAACAACCAAAGATGACCAAAACAAAAGAAAAAGGGGAACCCATTTTGTTCAAAAATAAAACAAATTGGGGTGGTTATGCAAGGCATAACAAATGGCGACTCGGCTGGGAAAAATGGGTTACCCATTTTTAAGATATTGAAGAATTCAATCACCCCAAAACTTATAATTCATGAGACATGTTAACTTAAGTGTGATCAGAATATTTAAGTAAAGTTGAGCCAGAATCTTAGATGTAGAACCAACATAAACTACTGCTTGAATCTGAGTGTGTGCATTCTTATGGTGCATCCTTCTTTATTTGAGCTTTCTCCACACCTAAACACCTATATCTATGATCCAAGCTACATGGGTTGAGTCCTTCAACTGTCGTGCAATGAAATCCTGGGTATTGCTCCACTTCCAGTCAGGTGTCCATAGCCCCGACGGAGATACCTCTAGTTCTCTCAAAGCATTGCTCTACTTCTAGTCAAGCTTCCATAGCCCCAATAGAGATACTTGAATTACCCATTTAATATTGAGTTTTCGTTTATTGTAGTGCTTCTCTTTTTTCTTTTTCTTTTTTCTTTTACATGCCTTGTGAAAATTCTTTTCAAATACCTCCTCAATACAAAGAATTTAATTGTCTAAGATGTGGGTTGAGAACTACATTGGATCCCATGATAGTTTTGGGGAAACATATTTTTCACATGAATTGAAGATATAATCACCCTGAGATGAATAGGAACTTTATAGTCAGATGTTTTATCTATTTTGTGATAGATTTCAATGATATTTCAGGAGGTTATCTACAATATACCTTACTCCTAATAACCTTCAGACTCATGCTAAAATGACCATAAGGCATGAGCTTTAGAACAAAATCTTTTGACACATATGCCCAAAAATTCCTAAACCAATTTCTATCCTAGTATGCACAACATTCTTTGAATAACAACATTCTTTGAATAACAATAATATTTTCTATTGGATAATGCTACAGAATAAGATTCTCACTCTGGACAATCTTGGAAAAAGAGGAATTCAATTACCTAACAGGTGCTACATGTGCAGGAACGATGTTGAGACTATTAATCATCTTTTTCTTCATTGCCCTTTTGTTTCGCACATATGGGGTAAAAATTTTGTGCTTCTTGATATGTTTTGGGTTTCCCCTGCTTCTGTCGAAGACTTTTTCTTGCAATGGAAAGCTCCTTCAAAAAATTCTTTTGTGCGAAAGCTCTGGTCTTTTGTTCTACCTTTTGTATCATGGAATATTTGGAAGGAAAGGAACAATAGAGTGTTTAGGGAAAAAGAGAAGTTGGAGGGGGAATTGTATGAAAAAATTGTAAGGGCAATTAAGGAAAATTTATCTTTAATCCTAAGAAAAATGGTTGATAAAGCTAATCGGTCTCCTTTCGATATTGCTATGGCTGATAAGTGGAATTCAAAATTAGCAGTGTTAAATGTCCCCAGGCCTGAAGTTGGTGGGAGGGAGAATGCAAGATGGTCTTTGCCACCTTTGGGTTGGTTGAAAGCCAATTTTGATGGTGCTGCTAAAGGCAACCCAGGGAAAGCTGGCAGTGGGTGTGTTTTAAGGGACAACTCAAGGGATTTTATTACGGCTTTTGCTGTGGACATCGGCACCCAAACTAATCATGTTGTGGAGGCTGTAGGGGCTTCTCATGTGGTTAACTTAGCTTTCAAGATGAACACAAAATGTCTTTGGTTGGAGGGTGATTCAATGAATATAATAAATTGCATTCTTGGGATTACCCCTCCCTCGTGGACCATTAAAAAGTGGATCGAAGATACTATAAACTTATTAAGGAAATTTGATAAAGTGAAAGTGTCCCATACCTATAGAGAAGCCAATAAGGTGGTTGATTACTTTGCCAATGAAGGGGTTAAGAAGGGTGGAGAAAACACGTGGAGGAAGAATGACTACCTCCATTCTGAGGTGAAAGCGCTAATTTATTATGATTCAATGCATGGAAGAGAAGCTTGTCTTCGTCATGATGAAGAGGATAAAGATTAGGTACGTCGATTTCATTAGATTTGATGGGACCGAAGTCATTTTATTTTTCAAGAAGAGTCTCCGGCACGCTTTTTGGGTGTTTGATAAAATATGCTTAAACGAGACCCAGAGTAACAGTAGGGTGTGGTATAACAGAGCTTTGACGATGGGAGGAGAGAGAAAATGTGTGGAGTCGAGCAGCTTTCAAGAGCATCAAAAGAATGCTAAAGCTTGGGAAAGAATTGAAAAGGGAGGTTTAGTCCCATTTTTGGAAAGGCTCCATGGTACTGACAAGGGGATGCTGGACTATTTTGTCAAAAATTGGAAAAATGGAGAGATTGTGTTGTTTGGTAGGAGTCTTAAGTTGAATGAGGAAATAATTGGTGAGATTACTGGTCTTTCGACTGAGGGTGTGAAATTTTATCGGGACCATTGGTTCTCTAATGAAGCAATCATAATATTTCCTAAAAAAGACAAGGAGAAGGCTAAGTTGGTTAAGGTTGCCAATAGCTACTTTGATGTGGAGTCCATTAAATCAATCTGGAGGAAAGTTTTAAGAGTTATAATGGAGTATATCATGGTTGATGGTGTTTCACCAGGGCGTATGGTTATCACTTTTCCATTCTGAATCATTTCCCTCACAAGGTTCGTATCTCTTTGCCTTTTTACTTATTCTCTTCTTTGAAGAATTGTCTTGATGATGTTGAAAGAAACCCTAGGAGGAATTCTATTATTCATCCTGGTCTTGTTAGGCTCATCTATGAGCATTATCAAAATTTACCTGCTTTGCCTAAAACTGTTGATACTGGGGATTTGGATGATGAGGATACTGAAAGTAGCATGGAGAATGACCCCCTGGCCCCTCTTGCTTGTGCCCCTATTGGTCCTAATACCTTTGCTCCCCAGTCCCTTTCTTGTCAGAAATCCCTTATGGATTTTGTTATGCCTTCATGTGTTAATCTGCAGTCTTCACATGATTTCCCTATCTCGGGTTTTGCCTCGCCGCCCTGTCCTAATCTCCAGCTGCCTCCTGGCTGCCCTATCCCAAGTTTGGTCTCTAGTTTTAAAGGTACTTCTGTTATGAAATTAGTCTCGTACTCTAGGAATTCTATGGAAATTCTTTCTGATAAACCTATGGTCAGTAAAGAGTCGACCCCTAGTGCCCCTGCATCTGGAAGATTTGGGAATACCCCGAATGATTCTCCTATTCAAGATGAAATTAATTCTACCTTGAATAAGCTCAAGTCTCAGGACATTGTGGGTATGGTAGAAAAAAGTACGGATAGCCTTTTCTCTATTCTCAAGTGGACCCAGAGGGATGTCTGTGAGTTGAAAGGCTGCAATAAATATCTTAGCAATAGAGTCATGGATTTGGAGCAGAAGATTTGCTAGAATCGTAATGAGAATGAGGGACAAGAAACCCCATTACCGAGGAAAAGACAACATTTACAGGAGGAAAGATTGACTAGGCTCGAGTGCGATATGTCCAAGATAGGCCAAAATATTAGGGCCACTCTGGCGAATAATCACAAAATTGCCAGGCATAACACTATTATCATCAATGCTATGGTGGAAAAACTTGAAAAAAATCAAAAGGGATCGTTGGTCATGGATTTGGATGTGAACAGAAGCTGCAACAGATCTACTGTTGAAGGGATTTCGACTGGCACCCGGGCTAATACGAAGAGGAAGACCCCGATTTCTTCACATACGGCTCAAATCCTCAAGCAGGGGCTTCAAGATATGAAGGATGTTGAAAAGGAGGCCGAGGAGTTGTTGAACACCTTGGAGTAGTGCGGTGGTGTTTGTTTCTAGCTTTTTGGGTGGTCCTTTTTTTGGACCCTATTGTCTCTTAATGTTGTCGTTTCCTTTTTGGGACAATTGTCCGTTTGTTTGGACTTATTTTACTCTATCTTTTGTTGTTTAAACTTGGTGGTTTTAGGTCCCTGTAAAACCTATTTTTTCCTTTTCAAAAACAACCCCAATGTTTTAAGATAGAAAGAAAAGAGAATCCCCAAAGAAGAAGACACAAAACAAACACAAAAAGACAAAGAGAAAAAAAGAAAGAAAGAAACAACAAACAAACAACAAAAGGACGCAAAGAACCAGTAATTACACAAAATACATATATACAATTAGTTCAGAAACTCAAACCTTTATGAGCCGAAGTAATGCTTGAGAAATTTCCCATTGACTGGAAATGGAACAGGTTCTCCTATCAAGGCGCTCAAACAAAATGCATTCTCACCCAAGATCTTGGCTACTTGATACAGACCTAGCCATAGTCTATCAAATTTCTGATGATCACCCTTTTTCTCCTTGGCCTTGTCCCACAACAACACTAGATCTAAGATTCTGAATGCCTTAATCTTAGCTCTTTTGTCAAACCAACATTTGATAACAGCCTGATGCTTGAAAAATTGTTGTAGAGAAACATCTCTCTATTCTTCCATGTTTAGAAGGTTGTTTAGTCTTACCTCAATCCAGTCATCTCTTGTATAAAACTCTTGCATGAACTTAAGAACAAGTATCTGTAAGTGTATGGGGAAAACCAGATCTTGGCCATCAACTAGTTTAAAAGGGGAACTTCCTAGAGAAACCTTAATACGAGTTCGATCTGCCCATAAGGAAAATCTTAACTGGGTATGCCAGTCTCTAGGATTACTTTCAAGTAACTTCTTTATCACTTCTAGCAAGTTCTTGTTAGTAGATTCCACTACACCATTTCCCTTAGGATAGTAGTTACAGGAATACTTCAAGATAATTTAATGCTTGTAAGCCCATTGTATAAATTCAACTGATGAAAAGGCAGGGCCATTGTCACATACCAAGGCGAATGACACTCCAAACCTAGTAACAATGTTTTCAGTGAGAAATTTCATTACCACATTAGTGGTGTTGTTCTTGCTTGGTTGAGCCTCAGTCCAACGAGTGCAATAGTCTTTGGAAGTTAGGATGAATTTGTGTCCTATAGAAGAATTAGGATTAATTACCCCAACAAAATCCAGTGCCCATTGGGCAAATGGTCTTACCTCATATACTGGTTGTAGAGGCATGGTTGGATTACGCTCCTTTGATGCAGAAGTCTGACATGTATGACATGTCCTGACGTGTTGATGTGCATCCCTGAACACATGGGGCCAATAATATCCTGACCTGAGGATTTGATGAGCCAAAGAATCTGCTGATCCGTGTCCTGTGCCATGCCTACCATGGAATTCAGCCATGGAATTTTTAGTTTCTTGTTGATCCAAACATCATAGGTACACCCCCTCATAATTTCTTCTATATAGAGCTCCTCCTTTGAGCATATAATGAGCACTCTTCATCCTTAGTGCCCTTCTCTGGGTAGCATTCATCCCTTCTGGGCATCTTTTATTTAGAAGGAAGAAGATGAAGTCAGTATACCATGGGTCCTTGGTAAATGAGTGCATAGTATATTGCTGACAGGTAATATTCTTGTCAACCTCTACCATGGCCTTTGATAAACCTTGTCCTCAGACAAGTTTCATTGGATGGATCTCTAAATCATACTCTTGTAGGATAGCCATCCATTTTCCTCTTCTTTCTCCCAATTCACTTTGCATAAGGAGAGACTTAATCATTGGATAGGCACTATAGCAATAACTTGGCTCCTCAAAATGTAATGCCTAAACTTTTTTATTGCTCATACCAATGCAAAGGCCTATTTTTCCAAGGGTGGGTACCTGACTTCTACATTCTTGAATGGCGAGCTCATGAAAGAAATTGGTCTTTCATCTCCTTCACCTCTGCATTGTGTTAGGACTAATGCACATGAACGATCAGATGCAAATGAATAAATATAAAAAGGCTTTAGGTAATCTAGGCTGGTCAAGACCAATGCCTCAGATATTGATTGCTTGATCTGTGAAAATGTAGATTTAGCCTCATTGCTCCATTCAATTTTAGCATCTTTCTTCATCATCTTGTTGAGGGGTTTGACAATTTCTACAAACACTATTATGAACTTTCTTATGAAATTAATTCTCCCGAAGAAGGACCTTGTCTCCTTTTTACTACCTAGCATTGTCAATTTCAAAATAGACTCAACTCTGTTGGGATCTATGGATATCCCCTTTTCAGATATCACATGCCCTAGAAGTTTCCCTTCAGAAACTCCATAGACACACTTCTTGGGATTTAGAGATACTCCATAGCTGATATATCTCTTAAGGACCTTTGCTAAATCAATAGCATGATCCTTTCTTTTCTTGGAAAATATTATCAAGTCATCTACATATATAATAATACACTTACCTATCAAATCCTTAAAAGCCACATCCATTGCGTGCTGAAAGGTAACTCTAGCGTTAATGAGGCCAAACGACATGCATCTATAGAAAAATTTCCCCCACTTTGTAGTGAAGGAAGTCTTCATCCTCTCCTCATGACTGACAAGCACTTGGTTATATCCAGAATAGCCATCTAAGAACTACATCATCTGGGAACCATTAATAGTTTGTAATACCTCATCAAGAGAAGGAAGTGGATAGTTATCCTTCTCTGAGGCCTTATTCAGATTCCTAAAATCAACACACAACCTGATCTCCCCACTTTTCTTACACACTAGAACTAGATTGGCAACCCACGTGGAATTCCTTACTGGGAAGATGATTCTTACTGATAAGAGCTTTTACACTTCCTTCTGTATTAAAGGCTCGATCAAAGCATTGACTGGGCGTTGCTTTTGACGAAAGGGCTTGGCTTCTGGCTTCAGCGGTATTGTGTGCATGATCACAAAGGTGTCAAAAGTCTTCAAATCTTCATACCTCCAGGAAATTGTCACAATATCTTCTTTTAACACCTTAATTATCTCATTTTTGATCTCCTCAGGGCAGGTCTGGGTATGTGCAGGATCATCATGCAAAAAACAGGCCCTTAAGTGGCAAAAAATTTAGAAAAATCAGTGTTAGGCAACTTGACGTAAATATTTGAATAAGTTATCTATATTATTTCAAAAATATGTAAGAATAGAATTTGCAGAAAATTGAATGTAGTTTCTAAAATACTAGGTTTATTTAAAAATAAATAAAATCTATTTGAAAATTTGAAATTTCAATGCAGTAGTACTTAAATTTTAGGGAAAAATAAGAAGTAGGTGTATGTCGACCACCCTAACCATAATAAAATGATAATATTTTTTGTAAGATTTTAATATAAGTAGAGGACTCATGTCCTGATGTGATGCATATTTTTTGTAATTTTTTCCAAGTAAATAATTAATTATGAATTTTTATTACAACTTTTAGAAAATATAAAAACTTGTTTGTCGACCACCTTAACTTGGTCAAAACTTCATGAAATTTAATTTTTTTTTTAATCCTATAGTATGTGAAGCATAAAATGTGACGATGTTTTGGATTCAAAAATATGATACCGTTTGAAAGTTATAGATGTTTTTCAATCAGCCTATCGATCAGAACTTTAGTCGTAATTCTAATAGAAAATGAATAATAATTATTTATTAAATTCAAATTAAATCATAATTTATATTTTTGGAAAGTTGAGAATATCCTCTAAAAACCCTTTTTGTTTCATTAATTTTGGGTGAAAAAAAAGTCGTCAACCACATACCCTACAAATACCCATAATATTGCCACTTTTTGGTGCACCATGATCCTGCACATACCCATCTTTCCAATAAGTACATTTCTTTTGGGGCCCGAATCAAGCAGATTAATTGATTCATACTTCCCTCCTTCACTTTTCATTGAAACTCTCTCCCGAGCCCAGGGATCAGAATCAAATATCCTTTCTAAGGCTACCATCCCCTTGGGGATGTTGTTACTCTTTAAGTTCATTACTCCTTCTGTATCACAATCTTCAGGGTCCCATTCTCGTTGATCTCTATCTGATTCATCTATGATCTGTCCTTGAAAGTCATCTGAACTTGCCAAGAAGGAAAGTATGTGTTGGTCATCCTCAAAGACCTAAAAATTCCAAACATTGTCAGGGACTGCTAGGATTGAAACTAGCTCCACTAAAAATATTTTCAATTTGGAGTCCTACATGGGCTGCAAAGTACTAGCAGTAACTGCCAAAGCATCTGCAATCTAATTTTTCTCTCTAGGAATAAATGTAATTTTGAAAGCATCAAAGTCCTCGATTAGATTCCAAACCCTATTTCTGTAAGCAACCAATCTTTTATTATGGCAAGTATATTGGCTGCGAACCTATTTGATAATGACTTCAGAGTCCACCATCACCATAAGAGATGTGACCTTCTTCTAATGAGCAAACATTAAGCCCCTAGCAAGTTCTTCATACTCTGTCACATTGTTTGTACAACCAAATTTTAGCCTATAGGAAGCAAAGTAAGTCTTCCCCTTTCGATTGGTTAATTCCACCCCTGCTCCACTTCTTGTTTTGGACTTGGAGCCATCAAATTTCAAGATCCATAATTAATCTAGGGTTGGGACCTCTTTCTTTTTCTGGCCTACTGTCTTTTTCCTGACATAAGTATATGGTGGCTCCGATTGGTGTTGATCATTAGTAGTTGAAGGAAACTAGGAGCACAGTTCATCAGAAGATTCCCCTAAATTGAAAATTTGTTCAGGAAGTGATTCCTGAACCTCCCCTTGAGCTGGGTCATGATTTAGTACTTTTTTCATCAATGCCCTGGGCATGGGAAGTTTTTTTGGAGTAAGTTTAATTGGCAAAGACTGAGATTTCTCAGTCTCAATTGATAATTTAGAACACAGAACCTGATTCTACTCGAGTTGAGAAGATGATTCCCTCTGAGCAGAGTCGACTCTCGTATGGATGGTTGCGTCCTCAGTTTGAAATGGAAATTCATTAGTAGGGTTATGGGGTTGGCATTCACCATTTTATTCTAGCCTAGATACATGTTTTAAAATGTCCACACAGGGTTGGCAAGTTAATTCAGAGTGATTCTGGTAATGTACCCTACACCAGTTAGGAAGTAGTAGACTCCACATATCGACCTACTCTCCCAATACCAGCCTATCCTGTTGTAATTTCCTTGTTAGGACTTGGTGATTAACAGTAACCATTTGGTCATTTTACTGTGAAAGGGGCGAGTCAGCAGAATGAAGTACTGAAAAGGTCATGATTTCCTCCTACTTGTAAACTCCTATCTCGGTTTTAAAATAGGCTACCTCATTAGGGGAATCATATTCAGTAATCATATGTTTGAGCCTGGGCTCACTTTCAATTCTGATCTGGCTTGCTATTCCTTTCCAGGGAAGCTACATATGTGAGATATCCAAAGACAAATATCCACCTAGACTTTTCATCAAGTCTCTGCTCAAGAGCATACCATAGGTTTCTGGGATATCTTCGACTTGGACATCCACATAAGTCTAGATCCTTGGATAGGATCCAATCTGTACATGGATGTTTTTAAGCTCTCCTACCACATTAAATTATGTTTTATCCAACTAGATAACCTTCTAATTTGTCTGGACTGGGATCAGGCCTAACTTCCTACAAATCAAAAATGGCATGACATTCCCCAATGCCCTAGAATCCAATAGACAGTTATGTAAATTCTTTCCAAAAATTCTAAAAACTTAGCAAGAAAGGTGGAGTACTAGTCTTACCTTTGTAGAGAGTTGCATTCATCTCATTAGTATGAGTCACCTTTTCTTTTCCTCTTGACCTATCTGCTTCCCCCAAGGATTTTAACAAGATTTCCCTTCAGAACATCAAAGAAAGACATTGAAGTCTTCTACCTCTACATCTCTGTAATGAAATCAAATTCTGAATCATTCCTAACCTGATATTTAGAAATTGAAAATGAATTACCTTTGTTTTAAGAATCTGATGGCCCCTTTGGTGGTGGTGGATTATTATCAGCATTTTGATTTGGGGGGACCATGTTATTAGGAGGGGAAGAGGTCGTGAATGGCCCTATGTTCTAATTTCTAATGAAATGGCCCCCCTTGGTTTGGAAGGCTTGGGCATCGTACACATCTTCCACCACTTCATTGTCTTCCTAGTTGGGAAATGGGAGTTCTTCCTCGAAGATATCATATGCCATGGTAGTATCTATTGATCCACCAGATTTGTTGAATTCACTGTGGAATGGAGCATCAGATCAAGAAATCTTAACCATTTTATCCATCTTTGGAAAATTTACCTCAGAATGGACCGCCGTATCATGTAGTCTACACCAATTAGTCATAAGGTTGAGGTCTTCCACATTAGTAGTGTGTGCCTTCTCATCTCTCGCTTGATAATTGTGGTAAACTCCTCTGTTATTGGGTCCAGTATTCCATGGCCTATTATTGCTAGACCTTTGATTGTATCCTCTATTCTGATTTTGATAGTTTTGATTTGAGGAGTTTTGGTTCTAGAAATTCCTATTGGTGTTTTGGTCTGTACTATAGTTCTGACTAGCATTTTGGTTAGGATAACCACCCTAATTAGAATATCTTCCTTGATTTTGAAAACCTTGGTTCTGGGTATGTGCAAGATCATCATGGAAAAAATAGGGCCTTAAGTGGCAAAAAATTTAGAAAAATCAGAGTTAGGAAACTTCACATAAAAATTTGAATAAGTTATCTATATTATTTCAAAAATATGTAACAATATAATCTGTAGCAAATTGAATGTAGTTTCTAAACTACTAGGTCTATTTTAAAAAGAAAAAAATCTATTTGGTGAAAATTTGAAATTTCAATGGAGTAGTACTTAAATTTTAGGGAAAAATAAGAAGTAGGTGTCTGTCTAACCACCCTAACGCAATAAAATGATAATATATTTTTTAATATTTTAGATATAAGTAGAGGACTCATGTGGATGTGATACATATTTTTTTGTAATTTTTTCCAAGTGAATAATTAATTATGAATTTTTATTACAAAATTTAAAAATATAAAAAATCATATGTATGGCCACCTTAACTTGGTCAAAACTTCATGAAATTCAATTTTCCTTTTTAATCCTATATTATAGAAGCATAGAATGTGACACATGTTTCATATTCAAAAGCGTCATACCGTTTGAAAGCTATATATGTTTTTCAATCAACCTATCAATCAAGACTTTAGTAAGTAATTCAAATAGAAAATGAATAATAATTATTTATTAAATTCAAAGTAAACCATAATTTATATTGGTGGAAAGCTAAGAATCTCCTTTAAAAACCCTTTTTGTTTCATCAATTTTGGGTAAAAAAAATTCGTCAGCCACATAGCCTACAAATACCCATCATATTGCAACTTTTGGCCCATCATGATCCTGCACATACCCTTCTGGTTCTGAGGGGGATTTTTTCTGAGTTGAGGCATGTCATTAGACATCTGAGATAGTGTCCCTTTAAGATTCTCCATCTCATTGGTCAGTTGGAGAGTCTTTTCACTTTCTACATTCTTCACAGCAAAAGATGGATTAATTGAACTTGATCCTCTAGCTTGATTTTGGTAATTTTGACTTTGCTGGGAGGAATTTGTAATGCCCCGTCATAATAACTTAAGGAATGTTGCAATTGTGTATAATAGTGAAATATTTTTTTTTTTAAAAAGTATTAATATTAAGTTAATTAGTTTGCATACATCCATTAAGTTATGCGACGTTACACTACTTGAGTTTCCATATACGACTTTAGTATTTTGCATTGCACATATTAATTAACATTAACAAAAGATAAACATTACATAACATTTGAAACTCCATTCAAGATAACATAAAGTACAAATTTGTTTCCTTACATTGCATTTGATAAAATATACAATACTCATCCATTTGATGAGGTAATTCAATAATGCTGACAATTACATTTACATCGTTTTCCTCATATACAATTGAGGGATGTTTACAAATACAAGATTTAAAATATACAATGAAGAAGTACATATAAGTTTCCAAGTGCGAGCTCTTCATCCATGAAGCTCTCGATTCCATGATCACAAACTAGGGACCCAACGAAGTAAGGTGCACGTTCCACCCAACCATGTGGTACCTGTAGTTCCACCCCCCGTGCTAGGCCATAGTAATATGGTTACCTAGACATAATCTACTAACCTTGACACAAGTACACAACTGACTAATGGTTACATTTCTTCCAGATTTAGACAATTGATTGTACCACATACAGAAAGTTAACTGTTATTTTAGGTGGAGTGTCATCACAATGTTGCAAAGGTTACCCTGGTGTTTCTTCCTAGGTTCCGGCCCCCAATCCTTGGGTTACCTTGGTAACCTCTTATGAAACCTGGCCCCATTGCAAACCATTGTGGAATCGAATGTCTTTTGAAGAAATAAGACACCAATTTTCCATTCCAGGCCTTCTCATCTTATACTCAAGACTAAAGTAGCTCAAGAGTCATAAGCGAGGCATAAATATATTGTTAAGAGTTTTAATCTAACTACTGTGTTATTTAGTTATCACTAACTTACTAACTCTTTGTAAGTTACCCTAACACCACTTTGTGTGTCGGCCCTTACAAAAAGCCACTCCCCTAAACATAACAAGGATTTCTAAGTTTTCCTGACTAGGGTTTACAAAGTGCACAAGGTTCATCACATAATAACAATTGACCCACAATGATCATTAAAACTTATATCAAAAACCAAGTATCAAAACACCATATTTAACTAATGCACAACCCAAGTCAACTCGAGAAATACATTTGAACAATAATACACCCTTTCTACACAATTCAATGTGGAAGACTTTTACAACTATAATTTTCCCTATTTGCCCAAAAGAACACAATAAAAGCAAATCAAGAAAAGCAATTGTCTACTGTTCAGATTTACTAAATCTAGACAAACAATAATATAAGCTCGAAATTAATCAACTAAAACATAATTTCATTCATGCATTTTTTAAAAAATCTCCTTTCTTAATGCATATCATAAAAAAAATATATCTATTTCTAATCTTCTTATACTTAACAACAATATTCAATACATTTTAAATATATTTACTCAATCAAAATGTCTATTTATATATTAAAAATCTATTAAAACAATATATATATAAAATAAATTAAATATCTATATATTATATAAATTATATATTAAAAATAATATATCTAAAAAACATAATACATATATATATCATATATGTAATAATTCGGATTCATTAAATATTACATAAAACAAAATTAAAAATTTCAATTTTATAAACTGCGCATGCCAGGCAGTCCCACGAGAGGACACGCTGCCTGTGGCGCAGCGCTGCCTCCACAAATTTGTGGAGGGCACTGCCTCACAGCAGTCGTGCCTCTCTATGGGTGCGGCGGTTGGGAGGTAACCCTCCACCATCCACACAAAAACATATATAAAAGAAATACGCATTTTATATATATATTTTTTATAAAAATTTTGATTAAATCTGTCGTTCGGCGATTTTTCCATTTTTTTTTAATATAACTTGAAAAATTTGAAAGAATTTCTTATAAATTTCAGATGTATGCAAATATATTTTAATCATCCTGACAATAAATATATAATTTAATAAGAAACCAAAAATCTATATAAATTATAGAGATTTTTTTTAAAACGGGATTATTTCAACCAGAAAAACACAGAGGTTTTCTACAGAAGACAGTGAAATTTTTTTATTAATACAACTTTAATCAAAAATCTTCAATTTTCAACAAGGAAGGATTTCTTTTTCTACCAATTTACCATTTCCTCAAATATAATCAAATTAAGTCAAAAAATTTCAATTTTCAACAACAGAAGTTTTATTTTTAATTCAAAACCAAATTCTCATCTACAGGAGTTTTTTTTTTAATAAATCTGTCAGAGATGTTTCTGTTGTTTACTTTGTAACTATTCATTTATTTTCTCTATCCTTGTTTTCTTGAAAATCCTCACTAATATCTATCAATTTCTACAGAAAGAATTTTGGCAAACAATTTACCGAGATGTACAAGGTTTTAACATTAAAGAAAATTTCTTTTCAAAAGCAACAAAATAAAAACCAGAGAAATACCTGTGAATTGAAGATCTTGGATTTTTGGAGAGAATCTTCTGCCTGTAGAATGGAATCCTGCAAATCTTCTTCAAGCACCAAATCCAAAGAAAGTATAAGTAACCACAAAGATCCTCCAAGCAAGGGATCTTCCACAAATATACAACCAAAGTAGAGGAAATAACAAATTCTTTTGAAAAATAAATTTTACACAGCGAAATTCTTTTTTTATTTTCCGTGAAGAAAACTGATAACCCTACCGTATTTCCCAGATCCCAAATATCCTCCAAGAAATTTCTCAACAAACCCGATCGATGCAACTTGCACACATGTCAAGGAATACAAAATATCCTCAACCACTTCTTGGATAACTTTTCTTTTCAAATTGCATGCATGTAATTAATTTATTTAAATTTAAAAATCAATATTCAAATAGCATGCATTTAATTTATTTATTTTAAATTTACAATTTTCAATGCAAATTTTATTTATTAATAAAGCATGCCAATTTCACAAAAATAATATTTTAATTTCAAATAAAGCTATTCACACACTTAAATAATTTAATTTAATTAATTTATTTATTTAATTAAATAATTTTAATCTTTTAAGATCAAACCATTTAACCAAATAAGCTAATTAATTAATTAAATAACATGCAACTAATTTCTTCAACATTTAAAAATTAATTAAATATCAATAAATTAAAACATAATAAACTAACATTAAAATTAACTAAATTTACCTTTCAAACAATTTATCCAAACAAGAAGAGACAAGACAAATCTATGACCAAGAACTAAAACTAACAATGTACAATGACCGGATTAAAGACTAGACTAGGATGAACCTAACTACTACCTCCCAATCAACATTTCCATTGAGTCTTGACATGCTCAGACCTGAGTACCCAGGTGGAGTCGGTGTCATGTACCTACAATTCCTGCAACCAAGAAAATAACATGCATATATATATATATATATATATATATAAATAAAACATTGTACAGGCACACCGTGCGGAGAAAATCACGGATATCACAGGGCACTCGCAAGTGAGTGATGCGATTCCATTCTCCATACCAATACACGTAACATTAGACTGACAAATTAAAAGCAGTTAGTCCATCATAAACATATACATAGAAATAATCAACTGAAAATAAATATCTACACTATCTCAAAGCATGTCTAAAATCAGTAATCACCATACAATGTATCATCATGTCATAGAATAAATCCATTGTCGCTCAAAACCAGCGATCAAAATATCCAAACAAAGTATCATGGTCTAACAGTGTAAAAACATAATAGCAGAAAACATAAGCATAAATGGAGGGGTACTAAATCCTCCCCCCGTAGGATCAGGCTTACTCCTGGAAGCCTGCGAGCAGCAAACAAAAAAAACATACACATCTAAAATAGGTCCTTCCAAGAAATGGAAGACTAGCCACTAAGATCCCTCTAAACCAGTACTCAGTCAACGTCTTGACCCCTAAGGATCAACTCACAATGTAGAAGGACGTGCATGGTTCCCAAAGAACGATGCCGGTCCTCCATCAGGAATCTCTCCAACTGCACCTTGGTGCTCATCCTGGTGGTTACCCACCATGGTAAATACCCTATGAGACCTGCCTGCATCTCCCACCGTAGGCTCTGAAACTGTAGGTCGAGGCCCAAAATCAATAGAACCTCTCATCGGACACTGCCTAGCTATGTGTCCCTACTATCCACACGAGTAACAACCTATGCCTCTACCAAATCCTCTACCACCCGAAGGTGCATTGGATTGCTGGAAACTACCTCTACTGATAGTAGACTGCACACTCTAAGGGCATCTACCTTGCTGTGGTTGTGGGTTGTTATTCTTTTGAGGTGTTCATTGCTGCTATTGTTGCCCACCCTTTGAGGGTGTCTATTGGTTCCTAGAGGAACCCCCTGTCTGTGCCTGTCCACCTCATGGACTAAAACCTACTGTAGGAGAATTTCCAATATGTACTCCTGTGTGTCCTCCTAAAGCCATAACAGGATTCTCCTCCACTATGCGAGCCTTCTCCACCGCAACTTCCATAGTTTTTGGCTCAAAGACTCAGACACCACCACTAATGCTGGCATTTAAACCCATGATGAAATGTTGTCCTAACATAGGCTCATCATTTCCAATACCAGCATACTGCTTGAGTTCATAGAACCTACGTTCATATTGCTCTACAGAAAGAGCTAACTGACGTAGATCATGGAACTCGTCAGCCCATCACTACCTCCAGTGTTCCAATAGGAACCGTGCTCTAAACCTCTTGAGAAACATCTCCCAAGACACAAAACCAATATCTAAGTGGAGCTTCTGCTCCTCCAAGCGCCACCAAGTAGAGGCGAATCCTCTCAAGTGCATAATAGCGCATCTCGCACGGGTATTGCTACCGTAAGGGTGCATGGCGAAGCATCTACCCAAATCTAGTAACTAGGTCTCAGCCTCTAAGCTACCTCCTGCACCATCAAAGGTGGGAGCGCGTGCCCTCAGTAAATCCCTCATGTGTCCTACAGTAATAGCGTCCTAATGTGCTGAGTCATCTACTCTCCTAGGAGATCTATCTCTCTCTCTAACAATCTCCTGCTCAACTTCCTATCTAGGTCCAAGTCGAGCTAGGACCTCCTCTAATAAATGACATATCTGTGAACCCTCTACTCCTGACTGTTCAAAATTTTGCCCCTCGTTCCTCTGATCCAACTGTTCTGCCTGATCACTGTGATGAGGGCTCGGAGGGGGAGTAACCTGAGGGATTGGCCCTCAGCCTCCACCTCGACCTCTATCATGACCTCTTCCACCTCGCCTAGGCATGTTCCTACACATAACAATAATGAGTCTTAGATACTATTCAACCAAGGCTAACAGTTTGCGACACTACGTACTAGGTCAACCTAATGGGCTCGCGATTACCCAGAGTGTCCAATGTTTGTAACCATGGCTCTGATACCAATCTATAATGCCCCATCATAATAACTTAAGGAATGCTACAATTGTCTATAATAGTGAAATAATTTATTTTTTCAAAGTATTAATATTAAGTTAATTAGTTTGCATACATCCATTAAGTTACGCGACATTACACTACTTGAGTTTCCATAGACAACTTTAGTATTTCGCATTGCACATATTAATTAACATTAACAAAAGATAAACATTACATAACATTTGAAACTCCATTCAAGATAACATAAGGTACATATTTGTTTCCTTACATTTCATTTGATAAAATATACAATACTCATTCATTTGATGAGGTAATTCAATAATGATTACAATTACATTTACATCATTTTCCTCATATACAATTGAGGGATGTTTACAAATACAAGATTTACAATATACAATGAAGAAGTACATATAAATTTCCAAGTGCGAGCTCTTCATCCATGAAGCTCTCGATTCCATGATCACAAACTGGGGACCCAACGAAGTAAGGTGCATGTTCCACCCAACCATGTGGTACCCGTAGGTCCACCCCCCATGCTAGGAGATATTAATATGGTTACCTAGACATAATCTACTAACCCTAGACACAAGTACACAACTGACTAATGGTTACATTGCTTCCAGATTTAGACAATTGATTGTACCACATACACAAGGTTAACTGTTATTTTAGGTGGAGTGTCATCAAAACATTGCAAAGGTTACCCTGGTGTTTCTTCCTAGGTTCCGGCCCCCAATCCTTGGGTTACCCTGGTAACCTCTTATGAAACCCGACCCCATTGCAAATCATTGTGTAATCGAATGTCTTTTGAAGAAACAAGACACCGATTTTCCATTCCAGACCTTCTCATCTTATACTCAAGAATAAAGTAGCTCAAGAGTCATAAGTGAGGCATAAACATCTTGTTAAGAGTTTTAATCTAACTACTGTGTTATTTAGTTACCACTAAATTACTAACTCTTTGTAAGTTACCCTGACACCACTTTGTGTGTCGGCCCTTACAAAAGGCCACTCCCCTAAACATAACAAGGATTTCTAAGTTTTCCTGAAGGGTTTACAAAGTGCACAAGGTTCATCACATAATAACAATTGACCCACAACGATCATTAAAAATTATATCAAAAACCAGGTATCAAAGCACCATCTTTAACTCATGCACAACCCAAGTCAACTTGAGAAATACATTTGAACAATAATACACCCTTTCTACACAATTCATTCTGGAAGACTTTTACAACTATAATTTTCCCTATTTGCCCAAAAGAACACAATAAAAGCAAATCAAGAAAAGTAAGTGTCTACTGTTCGGATTTACTAAATCCAGACAAACAATAATATAAGCTCAAAATTAATCAACTAAAAAATAATTTCATTCATACATTTTTTAAAAGAATCTCCTTTCTTAATGCATATCATAAAAAAAAATATATCTATTTCTAATCTTCTTATACTTAACAACAATATTCAATACAATTTAAATATATTTACTCAATCAAAATGTCTATTTATATATTAAAAATCTATTAAAACAATATATATATATATAATAAATTAAATATCTATATATATTATATAAATTATATATTAAAAATAATATATATAAAAAACATAATACATATATATATCATATATGTAATAATTCAGATTCGTCAAATATTAAATAAAACAAAATTAAAAATTTCAATTTTATATACTACGCGCGCCAGGCAGTCCCACGAGAGGATGCGCTGCCTGTGGGGCAGTGCAACCTCCACAAATTTGTGGAGGGCGCTGCCTCACAGCAGCCGCGCCTCTCTGTGGGTGCAGCGGCTAGGAGGTAACCCTCCACCGTCCACACACAAACATATATAAAAGAAATACAAATTATATATATATATTTTTATAAAATTTTGGATTAAATATGCCGTTCGGCGATTCTTCAATTTTTTTTTAATATAACTTGAAAACTTTGAAAGAATTTCTTATAACTTTCAGATGTATGTAAATATATTTTAATCATCCTAACAATAAATATATAATTTAATAAGAAACTATAAATCTGTATAAATTATACAGATTTTTTTTTTAAAACAGGATTATTTCAACCAGAAAAACACAGAGGTTTTCTACAGAAGACAGTGAAATTTTTCTATTAATACAACTTTAATCAAAAATCTTCAATTTTCAACAAGGAAGGATTTATTTTTCTACCAATTTACCATTTCCTCAAATATAATCAAATTAAGTCAAAAAATTTCAATTTTCAACAACAAAAGTTTTGTTTTAATTCAAAACCAAATTCTCATCTACAGGAATTTTTTTTTTAATAAATCTCTCACAGATGTTTCTGCTGTTTACTTTGTAACTATTCATTTATTTTCTCTATCCTTGTTTTCTTGAAAATCCTCACTAATATCTATCAATTTCTACAGAAAGAATTCCAGTAAACAATTTACCGAGAAGTACAATATTTTAACATTAAAGAAAATTTATTTTCAAAAGCAACAAAATAAAAACCACAAAAATACCTATGAATTGAAGATCTTGGATTTTTGTAGAGAATCTTCTGCCTGTAGAATGCAATCCTCCAAATCTTCTTCAAGCACCAATTCCAAAGAAAGTATAACTAACCACAAAGATCCTCTAAGCAAGGGATCTTCCACAAATATACAACCAAAGCAGAGGAAATAACAAATTCTTTTGAAAAATAAATTTTACACAGTAAAATTCTTTTTTTATTTTCCGTGAAGAAACCTGATAACCCTACCATATTTCCCAGATCCCAAATATCCTCGAAGAAATTTCATAACAAACAGAATCAATGCAACTTGCACACATGTCAAGGAATACAAAATATCCTCAACCACTTCTCGGATAACTTTTCTTTTCAAATTGCATGCATGTAATTAGTTTATTTAAATTTAAAAATCAATATTCAAATAGCATGCATTTAATTAATTTATTTTAAATTTACAATTTTCAATGCAAATTTTATTTATTAATAAAGCATGCCAATTTCACAAAAATAATATTTTAATTTCAAATAAAGCTATTCACACACTTAAATAATTTAATTTAATTAAATAATTTTAATCTTTTAAGATCAAACCATTTAACCAAATAAGCTAATTAATTAATTAAATAACATGCAACTAATTTCTTCAACATTTAAAAATTAATTAAATAGATCAATAAATTAAAACATAATAAACTAACATTAAAATTAACCAAATTTACCTTTCAAACATTTTATCCAAACAGGAAGAGACAAGACAAATCTTTGACCAAGAACTAAAACTGACAATGTACAGTGACCGGTTTAAAGACTAGACTAGGATGAACGTAACTACTACCTCCCAATCAACGTTTCAGTTGAGTCTTGACATGCTCAAACCTGAGTACCCAGGTGGAGTCAGTGTCATGTACCTACAATTCCTGCAACCAAGCAAATAACATGCATATATATGGGTGATCCCATAATAGTGGTTTACAATTTTTGGCCAAACTAGACAATGAAATTATTATTTTTAACTAAATCTTCACATTCGGGCACCTATAGAGGCTAAATTGTGAGGAATTTGTAGATGGTACAAACTAGAGTCTCATCAAATTTTGTTTGTAGATTCTAAAAATATTTTTTTCAAAATTTTTGGAATAAAATTGCATTTCTTTTTTCATCTCCCATGAAAATTGATTTTTTTCAGAAAACAACATTTTAAAAAAGTGACGCACACCGTATAACGTATAACTTTTTTTCCATGAAGGAAAAAATTCTAATTCTTTCAAATTTACATTTGTAACTTTGATATCTAGTGCTTCCAGTTGGTTATATAGTTTTTTATTAAATATTTTTTCCTTAATCAAGTTTCAAAGTCAAACGAATTACAATTCAAACACAGTGCGACCGTATAATGCGTAACTTTTTTTGTATATGTCAATTTTTTTTATTTTTTTTTGTTGGATCAAGGACTTCAATATCTGGTGCACTCATATTTTTCAAATTTTTTTTTTTGATAATCTTCTATTTTTCCACATGTGAAGAACAAAGAAATTCATTTTCGATGAAAAACCTATGTTTAATAAAACTTAAAAAACAAATACATAATGAAACCAATACATATTAAAATTATATTCATTGGATAGATTGTTCTTAGGAATACCATAATCATTTTAAATAAATTTTAAATGAATTCATTTGATCCCCCAAATGCTAAATCAAAAGTGATTTTTTATCAGCATTTTGATAGGTGTAAAGGAGACGTATTTATAGGTATGGTTTAAAACTAGCAAGGTTCTATCCAATGGGGTTTGATCTAAGGTGATTTGATCAAACCCTCTTCAATTGGAATCCTTAAAATGAAACTTTTTAAGGATTAAATCATTATATTTTTTAAAAATATGTGATTTTAGCTAAAATCTGTTCCTCTCAGGAATTGTAAACCACTATTATGACAGCACCCATATATAAATAAAACATTGTACAGGCACACCGTGCGGAGAAAATCATGGATATCACAGGGCACTCACAAGCAAGTGATGAGATTCTGTTCTCCATACCAATACACGTCACATCAGACTGACGAATTAAAAGTAGTTAGTCCATCATAAACATATACATAGCAATAATCAACTGAAAATAAACATCTACACTATCTCAAAGCATGTCTAGAATCAATAATCACCATACAATGTATCATCATGTCACAGAATAAATCCACTGTCACTCAAAACTAGTGATCAAAATATCCAAACAAAGTATCATGGTCTAACAGTGTAAAAACATAACAGGAGAAAACATAAGCATAAATGGAGGGGTACTACATCCTCCCCTAGGATCATGCCTACTCCTAGAAGACTACTAGTAGCAAACAAAAAACACATACACATCTAAAATAGGTCCTTCCAATAAATGGAAGACTAGCCACTAAGATCCCTCTAAATCAGTACTCAGTCAACGTCTTGACCCCTAAGGATCAACTCCCGATGTAGAAGGACGTGCATGGTTCCCAAGGAATGATGCCGATCCTCCATCAGGAACCTCTCCAACTGCACCTTGGTGCTCATCCTAGTGGTTACCCACCATGGTAAATACCCTATGAGAAAAGCCTGCATCTCCCACCATAGGCTCTGAAACTATAGGTCGAGGCCCAAAACCAGTAGAACCTCTCATTGGACATTGCCTAGCTATGTGTCCCTATTGTCCACATGAGTAACAACCTGTGCCTCTACCGAATCCTCTACCACCCGAAGGTGCATTGGATTGCTGGAAACTACCTCTACTGATAGTAGACTGCACACTTTGAGGGCTATTACCTTGTTGTGGTTGTGGGTTCTTATTCTTTTGAGGTGTTTGTTGTTGTTGTTACCCACCCTTTGAGGGTGTCTATTGGTTCCTAGAGGAACCCCCTATCTGTGCTTGTCCACCTCGTGGACTAAAACCTACTGTAGGAGCATTGCAAATTTGTACTCCTGTGTGTCCTCCTAAAGCCATATGTAACAAGATTCTCCTCCACTATGCGAGCCTTCTCCACCGCAACTTCCATAGTCTTTGGCTCAAAGACTCAGACACCACCACTAATGCAGGAATTTAAACCCCTGATGAAATGTTGTACTAACATAGGCTCATCATCACCAATACCAGCATACTAGTTGAGTTCATAGAACCTACATTTGTATTGCTCTACAGAAAGAGCTAACTGATGTAGATCATGGAACTCGTCAGCCCATCACTGCCTCTAGTGTTCCGATAGGAACTGTGCTCTAAACCTCTCGAGAAATATCTCCCAAGACACACAACTGATATCTAAGTGGATCTTCTGCTCCTCCAGGCGCCACCAAGTAGAGGCGTATCCTCTCAAGTGCATAATAGCGCATCTGACACGAGTATTTCTACCGTAAGGGTGCATGGCGAAGCATCTACCCAAATCTAGTAGCTGGGTCTCAACCTCTAAGCCACCTCCTACACCATGAAAGGTTGGAGGGCGTGCCCTCAGTAAATCCCTCATGTGTCCTATAGTAATAGCGTCATGATGTGCTGAGTCATCTACTCTCCTAGGAGATCTATCTCTCTCTCTAACAATCTCCTACTCAACTTCCTATCTAGGTCCAAGTCGAGCTAGGAACTCCTCTAATAAATGACGTATCTGTGAACCCTCTACTCCTGACTGTTCAAAATTCTGCCCCTCATTCCTCTGATCCAACTATTCTGCCTAATCACTATGATGAGGGCTCGAAGGCAGAGTAACCTGAGGGATTGGCCCTCGGCCTCCACCTTGACCTCTACCACGACCTCTTCCACCTCGCTTAGGCATGTTCCTACACATAACAATAACGAGTCTTAGATACTATTCAACCAAGGCTAATAGTTTGCAACACTATGTACTAGGTCAACCTAATGGGCTCGTCATTACCCAAAGCGTCCAATATTTGTAATCTTGGCTCTGATACCAATCTATAATGCCTCGTCATAATAACTTCAGGAATGTTGCAATTGTGTATAATAGTGAAATAAATTTTTTTTCAAAGTATTAATATTAAGTTAATTAGTTTGCATACATCCATTAAGTTACGCGACGTTACACTACTTGAGTTTCCATAGACGACTTTAGTATTTCGCATTGCACATATTAATTAACATTAACAAAAGATAAACATTACATAACATTTGAAACTCCATTCAAGATAACATAAAGTACAAATTTGTTTCCTTACATTTCCTTTGATAAAATATACAATACTCATCCATTTGATGAGGTAATTCAATAATGATTACAATTACATTTACATCGTTTTCCTCATATACAATTGAGGGATGTTTACAAATACAAGATTTACAATATACAATGAAGAAGTACATATAAGTTTCCAAGTTTGAGCTCTTCATCCATGAAGCTCTCGATGCCATGATCACAAATTGGGGACCCAATGGAGTGAGGTGCACGTTCCACCCAACCATGTGGTACCCGTAGGTCCACCCCCCGTGCTAGGAGATAGTAATATGGTTACCTAGACATAATCTACTAACCCTAGACACAAGTACATAATTGACTAATGGGTACATTGCTTCCAGATTTAGACAATTGATTGTACCAAAAATACAAGGTTAACTGTTATTTTAGGTGGAGTGTCTTCACAACATTGCAAAGGTTACCCTGGTGTTTTATCCTAGGTTCCGACCCCCAATCCTTGGGTTACCCTGGTAACCTCTTACGAAACCCGGCCCCATTGCAAATCATTATGGAATCGAATGTCTTTTGAAGAAACAAGACACTGATTTTCCATTCCAGGCCTTCTATTCTTATACTCAAGACTAAAGTAGCTCAAGAGTCATAAGCGAGCCATAAACATCTTATTAAGAGTTTTAATCTAACTACTGTGTTATTTAGTTATCACTAAATTACTAACTCTTTGTAAGTTACCCTGACACCACTTTGTGTGTCGAACCTTACAAAAAGCCACTCCCCTAAACATAACAAGGATTTCTAAGTTTTCCTGACTAGGGTTTACAAAGTGCACAAGGTTCATCACATAATAACAATTGACCCACAACGATCATTAAAACTTATATCAAAAACCAGGTATCAAAACACCATATTTAACTCATGCACAACCCAAGTCAACTCGAGAAATACATTTGAACAATAATACACCCTTTCTACACAATTCATTCTGGAAGACTTTTACAACTATAATTTTCCCTATTTGCCCAAAAGAACACAATAAAAGCAAATCAAGAAAAGTAATTGTCTACTGTTTGTATTTACTAAATCCAGACAAACAATAATATAAGCTCGAAATTAATCAACTAAAACATAATTTCATTCATGCATTTGTAAAAAAAATCTCCTTTCTTAATGCATATCATAAAAAAAAAAATCTATTTCTAATCTTCTTATACTTAACAACAATATTCAATACATTTTAAATATATTTACTCAATCAAAATGTCTATTTATATATTAAAAATCTATTAAAACAATATATATATATAATAAATTAAATATCTATATATATTATATAAATTATATATTAAAAATAATATATATAAAAAACGTAATACATATATATATATCATATATGTAATAATTCAAATTCATTAAATATTAAATAGAACAAAATTTAAAATTTCAATTTTATATGCTGCGCGTGCCAGGCAGTCCCACGAGAGGACGCGCTGCCTGTGGGGCAGCACTGCCTCCACAAATTTGTGGAAGGCACTGCCTCACAGCAGCCGTGCCTCTTTGTGGGTGCGGCGGTTGGGAGGTAACCCTCCACCGTCGACACACAAACATATATTAAAGAAATACGAATTATATATATATATATATATATATTTATAAAATTTTGGATTAAATCTGCCGTTCGGCGACTCTTCCATTTTTTTTAAGATAACTTGAAAACTTTGAAATAATTTCTTATAACTTTCAGATGTATGTAAATATGTTTTAATCATCCTAACAATAAATATATAATTTAATAAGAAACCAGAAATCTGTATAAGTTATACAGATTTTTTTTTAAAACAGGATTATTTCAACCAGAAAAACACAGAGGTTTTCTACAGAGGACAGTGAAATTTTTCTATTCATACAACTTTAATAAAAAATCTTCAATTTTCAACAAGGAAGGATTTCTTTTTCTACCAATTTACCATTTCCTCAAATATAATCAAATTAAGTGGAAATTTTTCAATTTCCAACAACAAAAGTTTTTTTTTTAATTCAAAACCACATTCTCATCAACATGAATTTTTTTTTACTAAATCTCTCACAGATGTTTCTGCTGTTTACTTTGTAACTATTCATTTATTTTCTCTATCCTTGTTTTCTTGAAAATCCTCACTAATATATATCAATTTCTACAGAAAGAATTCCGGCAAAGAATTTATCGAGAAGTACAAGGTTTTAACATTAAAGAAAATTTCTTTTCAAAAGCAACAAAATAAAAACCAGAGAAAAAACTGTGAATTGAAGATCTTGGATTTTTGGAGAGAATCTTCTGCCTATAGAATGCAATCCTCCAAATCTTCTTCAAGCACCAAATCCAAAGAAAATATAACTAACCACAAAGATCCTCCAAGCAAGGGATCTTCCACAAATATACAACCAAAGCAGAGGAAATAACAAATTCTTTTGTAAAATAAATTTTACACATCAAAATTCTTTTTTTATTTTCCGTGAAGAAAACTGTTAACCCTACCGTATTTCCCAGATCCCAAATGTCCTTTGAGAAATTTCTCAACAAACCCAATCAATGCAACTTGCACACATGTCAAGGAATACAAAATATCCTCAACCACTTCTCAGATAACTTTTCTTTTCAAATTGCATGCATGTAATTAATTTATTTAAATTTAAAAATCAATATTCAGATATCATGCATTTAATTAATTTATTTTAAATTTACAATTTTCAATGCAAATTTTATTTATTAATAAAGCATGCCAATTTCACAAAAATAATATTTTAATTTCAAATAAAGCTATTCACACACTTAACTAATTTAATTTAATTAATTAATTAATTTAATTATATAATTTTAATCTTTTAAGATCAAACCATTTAACCAAATAAGCTAATTAATTAATTAAATAACATGCAACTAATTTCTTCAACATTTAAAAATTAATTAAATATCAGTAAATTAAAATAAAATAAACTAACATTAAAATTAACCAAATTGACCTTTCAAACAATTTATCCAAATAGGAAGAGACAAGACAAATCTATGACCAAGAACTAAAACTGACAATGTACAGTGATTGGTTTAATGACTAGACTAGGATGAACCTAACTACTACCTCCCAATCAACATTTCTGTTGAGTCTTGACACGCTCAGACCTGAGTACCTAGGTGGAGTCGGTGTCATGTACCTGCAATTCCTGCAACCAAGCAAATAACATGCATATATATATAAATAAAACATTGTACAGGCACACCGTGCAGAGAAAATCATAGATATCACAGGGCACTCGCAAGTGAGTGATGGGATTCTATTCTCCATACCAATACACGTCACATCAGACTGACGAATTAAAAGTAGTTAGTCCATCATAAACATATACATAACAATAATCAACTAAAAATAAACATCTACACTATCTCAAAGCATGTCTAAAATCAGTAATCACCATACAATGTATCATCATGTCACAGAATAAATCCACTGTCGCTCAAAACCAGCGATCAAAATATCCAAACAAAATATCATGGTCTAACAGTGTAAAAACATAATAGCAGAAAACATAAGCATAAATGGAGGGGTACTACAGAATCCTAGGGACCATTATTAAAAAATGGCAATGGAGGTGAACCTTTGAATTCAGACATGGGTTCGTATTGGGAATAGGAGGTCCCTGGGACCATATTGAATAGAGGGGGTGGATTGGACATTGGGTATCCTAAAGGAGGGAGAACTCCTCCTAGACTCCCACTTTGCAAACTGATCTACTGTTGCAGCTGAATGGCGAGATGATATACCTTAGGCAAAGACTCAGTTTCATTAGCACAATATGTCCTTTTCAAGAACAAGCCAATCAGAGGGTCCACAACCCTTAAGTATGCCAAGATGGTGATGTTCTCAGCCACTAGGTAAGGATCTTGCACCTTCGGTACATCCACACACTACCTAGTAGCTTGGTTATATACTCCAGTTGCTGCAAGAATCATCTCCTGACATTGGATAAAAAGGGGGAAGAGTGCAACATGTGCCAGCCTAGATTGAACAATCCTTTCTGTCCTTCTTGTGATCTTCTTTTCAATGAATGTCTCCTCATGTAACTCTTCATAGTTGAAAGGACCCAAATTGGTGTCAGTTATGTTAGTCCAATCGGAGTCAATTTTGCTAGCTATGAGGATAGCCTCCCTATGCTTACATCTCAAGGTATATATGAGCTACTCGAATTTGATTTTATTTGGCCTTACTCCTTGCCATGAAGTTTCACCTAGCTGGCTCCTTTGAGAGGCCTCATCTAATGCTCCTGACATCTCTCAATACCTGTAGCAATTTCTTGTGTTCTAAGTTAGTTAATCATATAATCACTGCTCCATCCTCCTAAGATAACATTTACTTGGTCAATCTATGCCTTTATCGGAGGAAAAACTATAGAAGCATCATGCATAGACAATGTTTCATATCATGTGGCAAGGCTAGGATCAGAACTGGATATAGAACAAAATAGATAAAGGTAGGATGGGAACTAGAACATGGTCGGAGGTGGGAAGAGGACCTAAAACATAAGATAGTTACTAAGTTCAACTTCCTCCCTGGACCCGATTCTGACCAAGAGTAAAGATAGTGACATTATAATAAGGAATGGGAGCAGATCAATTCCAACAAACAGAGAGTATTTAAAACAAGGTGGTCATATGAACGAATAAACCCTAGGTCATATGGGCCCCAATGGAAAACTAGAAAGTGATCAACTTAAACCTCCAACAACTCCTTCATATAGAAGTCATTAAAACCATGAACATGTTATATTGTAAAACCCTAATTTGCTCGATACCCTATTTACAGAAACTAGGGCACAACGAGAAATTGGTATGAACAACCCAAAACCAACACCATAAAACAAAAATAGGGTCCCAAAACAAAATTCATTACCCAAGCAAGGAAACCCCTTCAAAATCGAAACCCTAGTCAAAACTAGAGTACGACAAAATGGACCTTTCATGAAAGCGACAACAGAAAAAACAACAAAGAAAAAATGACAAACGGAAACAAAAACCCAACAAAACAGAACCAAAAAGAAAAGAAAGAAAGAACCAAACAAAACCGAACAAAAAGAATAGAAACAAAGACCAATCAAGCGAAAAAAATTCATAGAATAAACCCTCCTGCAAATACGCTAAAATGACAAAAACAAAATAACAAAAATGAAAGAAAGAAAAAAAAAGAAACCTACCTCTAAATGCTCCTTACAATTGACCAAAAATTCACCAAGATTCGCTCCGCAATTCGCCCCCGTGATCAAATCAATTCACTCAAGAGCTTCCTGGCCATAATTTTCTTAAAATAATTCATATAATAATAGTAATGAGGTAGTTTAAGCATAATTCAACCTTTAATCATTAATTCACACATGCCAATAGGCTACATTTAATGCCATAAATGTGGTAGATCGACGATGGAGCCAAAGATGTGATCAGACAGTTAAGTCAAGTCAAGAGAACATCAAAAGGTAAGGCAGACACCGATCTAAGTCGAAAAAAAAATAGAGAAACTACACAATGTTCCAATTTCATTTCCAACCCCAGATCTGGTCCTGACAAAAGGACCAACCAACAAATGACAAAATAGAGATGGGAGCAGAGACAAAACCGAAATGGAACATTCATAAATTTTGAAGTTCCATTCGAGGTTTGGCTCTGGTCCCAACAAAAAGAAAAGAACAACACAAGAACAAGGGAAGTGGGACTCGAGCAAACACTGGACTTGACCCAAACAACAAAGAAAGTGAGAAATAAATAGAGCGGAAGCATAGTCGGGATAGGAACAAAACATGGAAACTTCAAAAACTTTGCATGTGAGTTCCAATCTTGGTTTTGATCCTGCATGAGAAAACAAACAAAACACAAGAAAATGACCAACAAACAGGAGGAGGGACCAACCCAAGTGTTAGTAAAAAACCACCAACAAAACAAAAATGAAACAAAAGAGAAGGCAGAGTCGGAGTCGGAACCATATCCGAACTAGAAACCTTGTCGGAGTTCTGTGTCTAGATTTGGTTCTGGTCCTGCCTCTAGCAGAACAAAAGACAAACTTAGGAGAAAAAACAAAGAACTCCTAAGACCCAACCAAACAACCAAAGATGACCAAAATAAAAGAAAAAGGGGGATCCATTTTTTTCCAAAATAAAAAAAAATGGGGTGGTTATGCAAGGCATAACAAGATGCATTAGCTTCAAGGTTGTTTTAGACAATCATTTAGGAACCTATTCATGTTGTCATTATCTTCTCTAATGATGTCAACATCATGAGGAGGACATGCATTAGGAGTTGAGCTAGCATGAGTAAGGTCAATGTAATTAGGGTAATTTCCAAAAGAAAAACTTGACACATCCATTAAGGAATTTAATGACATCCAAAGCTTGTTAAAGCACATATCTATGATGCAAATTTTAGATTGTAAACAGTGCAACAATGTTGTAAATGCTTTTGGTTTTAATCAATGCACAAGATGAATGAATTTAAGCTAAATGCAATGAATAAAAAGTCTACAGACTAAAACAGACAGATAACAACAAATAGGAACTCAGAAAATGAGGTTTAAATGACAGAAAATGCAATGAAAAATATGTAGAGGGACTGATTCACCCAAGCTAGTGAATGAGTCCAGGTACTATTTTTTCTTTTTTCTTTTTAGAATTTTTGAATTGAATTTTATGCTTTTTTATGTTTTCTGATATAAATTTGATATGCAAATGCAAAATTTTACTGATTTTTAATGAAATTAGATGCAACAATGCAAGCTAATGAGATTTTAGTAACGCAAGAATTGAAACCCTAGAATGTAAATTAACCAATGCAAAACCTAATGTAATGTCAATGCAAGATTAATATAGCATGGAATTACACTCCAAATCAGAATTATGATGATCTAAATGCAGGTTCACCAAAATGAAAGGGAGAAAATGGTTCTCTATTTTTCGCTTCTAGGGTTTTGGACCTAAAAGGAGAGACAATTTCCTTACTCTCACTCAAGAACAAACCCTTGAGATTTCAATGCAAAGGAGATTGAAATATTGCAAAGGGCTAATGGGGTATTCACCACCAAGTGTAAACATGGAAAAGACAATGAAATGTAAAATGCAACATGAAAAACCCTAATTGAATACAAGCTAATTCTAAATGACCTAGAAAAGTGAACAAAATGTAACAACAAGCTATGAAGCTGAAAGTGTGCACCTAGAAGACTGATGAATGCAGAATGGAGGTTTGGATCATTGAAAAATCTAGTACTAATGTTGACTGGGTCTCATTCACCAAGTTGGGTGAATCAGTCCAATTTTTGAGAAAATGTGTAGATACGAATTTTAGTCAAGTGGGTATCCAAATTTGAAAAATCTATGTCAGGCCTGTACAATGGGACTCATTCGCCAATAGTGGTAAGTCAGCCCACTTCTACTTTTCTAGAAGTTCTGAACTAGATTTTGTACCTCTCGGTTTGCTCTACTCTTTTTGATTAGTTTCCAGATCTAAAACTACAAATTGCCACCTGTAGATCTTCTCTAAGCTTCTCCAAGGTTTGATGACAACTTTGAAAATTTTAGGGATTTGACAAATTTTCTCCAACTTTGATTCTTGGCCAATCTGCAACCTAGCCTTGCAAATCACACACAAGAAGAGGGGAAAATGTTGTGGGATTAGTGAATAGGGGTTTGCCTTGGTCAAACCCCTTGCTAGCAATTAAACCTTTGAATGAAAGAAAATATAAAACAAGAATGATGAATGAACAAAAGACAATTTTGAAACTCACCAAACCCTTGCAATAAGGTGTTGCAATAATGTTTGAAATGGCTACAATGGATGTGGTTCTTGACTCTAGCTTGAATGATGTTGATCTTGTTTGAAACACTTTCTTGAATCATCAACTCTACATCACAAATGTTAGCACAATAACAAACATGAAGAATATAACCTTTCACATGATGATTGGCACTTGAAGAATGCTCTTGAATGCTTGATAATTTTCCCTTTAAATGCCTTCAATTCTCTTGTGAATGCTTAAATCCTCTTGTGAACTCTTGAATGCTATGATCACTTGATTTCTTTTTAGGATGCTAGGTGAAAATATGAGTGAGAGAACCTTGTATTTATACTTAATTATGCAAGAATACCTGAAATTACAACACTACAAGCCAACATCAGATCTAGGAGAATAAAATCCAATCAAAAATTTGAATTAAATTTGAATTTTGTTCACACGAGACTCATTCTCCCAAGGTGGAAAATGAGTGCCATCATACATAATGTATGGGAGGAAAAATGAAAAGTGCTTAGAAATGTGTGAAACCTACATCATGGCCAAAAAGACCTCGGTGAGAATCATTCTCCCAAGGTGGTGAATGAGTCCAAAACACTAAATATGGGCCAAAAAAGCCAGGAACACCTAAATTATGATTGGTTACTGATTGGTGTCATGATTATCCTCAAAAAGATTAAATAAATGAGGCTTGTGGATGCAAAATAAGGCCAATTAAATCATAAGAAATCCCAATTATTAATGAAAATCCTAGAGGAATTTGAATTTATTTTTACAACACTTTACAACACTCCAAATAAGCCAAGATTACTATTTATTATTATTAAAACTATATTAATTATGCTTAGTTAATTGAGAAAGCCCTAGAAAAGTGTGAAAGTGTGTTACAACACTTCACAACACTTTAGAAAGGAACCATTAAATTCCATTAGTTCACAAGGGCCCAAGACCTAATGTGAATGTGTTATCCACATTACAACACTAAATCAAGGTAACATTAAGCCAAAATCCACAAGGAGGACCCAAACAAGTGTGAAAATGTCAAGGGACCCATTTTTTGACACTACATTGATTAAATTTTAAGATATGGTAAAGATGCATTGTTATTTCTATATGAATTATATCCTCATAGGTGATATATTTTATCAATTACTAACATGAATAGAAATAAATTTTCTCTTTGCTAGTGTTAAACATACACCTACTCAAAATTCCTAATTCTAGAATAATATATGATATATTACAAAAAATTGTATTTATCATGATAAATATAATACTAGCATAAATAATAATCATCTTATTTATGGAAAATATATAAATAAATCATAATGCAAAAAATATAGGGAGTACTCACCAATTTATAATTATGCATATTATATTATTCTAAAATGGTATCAACATACTTGCTTCAAATTAAGAAAATAATTATGTATACCAACTCCCTATTGATCTCCATAGCAATATTGTATGTTTAACTTCAATGTACAAGTCATATGAAATATTTCACCAACTTAATTTTTGAGATCTGTAATAATCACCTTGAAGCTACCCATAAACAACATGTTATGCACATGTATTATAATTTTATAATGGATAAATTTATTACGAACACAATGATCCTACTAGCTCTTAAAAAAATTAAACCAAATGGATATGAATAAAAAGTATAGTAATGTCTTTAGTGATTATTTAAAATCATGAAATGATCATTTCAACCTAAAAAACAAAATATTCCTTCTCTTTCATAATAAAATTGTTATGTTATTGTATGTAAATATCCTCCTCAATATGCCCATATAAGAAAATAGTTTTAAAATTCATTTAAAAAAAATTAAAAGTCATTTTTTTAGGAATAGATAGTAGGAAACTAATAGAATTTAAATTATTAGTATGAGAAAAAAATTCACTAATATTGACTCCTATCAAGGAGTGTCCCTCAACAATATGTCTAGCCTTATACTACTCTTACAATCCACCTACTTTTATTTTATTCTTATAAGGTATTTTCAATCAAAGGGATTCCTTCCCTTAGGAAAGCATACAATATCATATATGTAACAAGTATGTAGGTCAATCATCTCTTCCTCCTACATGGCCTTCTTTCAAGACTCACTATCATTTGAAGATAAGTTCTCCTCGAAAGATGTAGATTAATTATTTGCAATTAATAATGCAAATTGATAACAAAAATATGTTGGATTGTACCTTTCAACTCGACTAGGGTGTCTCATCTAGACCCTTTCAAGGTAGGTGTGAGGAGATTTACCTATTCTTCTATATGAACATATTACACATTCTCATCAAAAAGTTAATCCAAATGCACATATTTCTCTCTATCATCTTATTTATCTCTTTGTTTAATGCAAGTGTAGTTTGCTAACATTTGGTAAGTTTACTATTTTTATTTATCATTTTTTGTGTTCTTCAAATGTTAGGGCTTTGATTTTACTATAGATTTACCAATATCATTTTGTTTATTTTTCACTCAATTTTTTATTTATTTTATTTATTTTGTGTCTTTATAACTTTTTTTCCCTATTATACTTTTTGTATCCTTCAATTTTAGATCTATATTTCGGTTAGTCAAATTTTAGGTTGACTTTCTTATTTAGTGATCTCAAGATAGTATCATGCCTTCATAGTATCTAATGCCTAGCAATAGATTTCTATAATTTTCATTGATCATCCTATTTTGGTATGAATTATTTCGGATCTCCAAGATGGTACTTGTGAATTTATGTTTCGTTTCTCTTTTAAAATTAGGGTTCTATTTTAATTTTCTTTTAGAATGAAATTTTGTTTCACTATGAGTCACCCCTAATATTTGATGCTTTTAGTGTTTCACCTTCCTTGGATTGGATTTAAATATATTTGGATTATTTCTTGTTAGTAAACTTGAAGAAAATTTCATTTTGTAGTAAATTGTTTAAATGCATATCATGAAGCACCAAACTTCCTAGATCCTTGATACCTCGAGTATGAATGACACACTAGGATCCAAAAGCTTATATCCCTAACTATTTGAACTTAATAATTGGATCAATGTAGTGGAGACTCTATTTCATGAACCTAATTACATAAAAAATATATATATATTGAGTAAATTATTTTAATAAAATTATTATTTGTACATAGCTTGTGCATGATTTAGATATTACAAATGAATTTTTCATATCTACTTAGATGCCTAAACATTACTACCATTGAACTATGCAATGGACATAAAAAAACTAAATATGCAAGGAGAACAACCAACACAAATATAAATGAATTATGAATAAAATATTTGTCATACTATGCCAAAGATGTCGTCCACAAGGGTTGATATTGGAGATATGCACCTAGGAATGTAGATTTCTAGGATTTTGTATAAGAACACACAAAATAAGAAGAGGCTTATTGGAACAATAAATAAAAAATTCAATGATAGTACTTGACCTACAAGATTCCTACTTTTCCCCCAATCTCTTAATTTAGTTATATCCTATGCCTAAATATATGTAAAAATGAAGAAATGTGTTTAGACCTACTCCCAAGACCACATTGGACCATAGTTTATATGTAATTCAAGGTTCTTTTAGGCTTCCCACATATTCACAATACAACAAGGTAAACATGAAGGAGTTAGTCATGTACTATGAAATAAAAGTGATAACCTATGTCTATAGAAAAATATGGTAGTAATGGTACCAAAGTTCCTACATAAGAGTGAGTTGTAAGAAGATTACAAGTACACCATCACTTTCGTTTGTTGGGAATTTTATTTTCATAATAATATGCATATAAATCCTTGAATTTTTTTATTTATCCTAAATATTATAAATGAAAATAGTTTTGATTTGGGAATTCTCATTAGTGACATAATACATAAGGAACTAGTAGATGTTTTCAAATCAACCAAATTTCATATGAATTTTTACTTGGTTAGCTATAAAATTTATGATTTTAAAATTTGAGGTTAATTATATATTTTATATATATAAATTTATTAAAATATTAATAAAGGAGGTTGTCCCTAGAAGCAACCCAATTGATGGCTTTCTTATGGAGTTGTTATATCTAGTTTAATATTTTTTATATAGAATATTTGATAACTTTCGTAATAAATCATATAAATTTCTAAAATATACAAATGATAAGATATTCTCTTAGAATATTCTATGTATTTAGTTTAGATTCAAAGTTTCATTATTAGAAAAGAAAGGTTGTGATTGTATTTCACATAAGTTTGGGAGATGAATCTTTCTCAAGAATATAAATTCCAAGATTGTTGAGAAATGAATGCATAATTTAACAAAAATATATGTATTAGGTAATAAATAGATTTTATCCTAGTTTGAAATATTGGGGCATTGATTTTCTACTTCAATATTCAATACATTGAAAACAAAAGACTTCAAGGATGATTACTTAGATGAACATGAATTCAAGATTTTGGGTTACTTTTAGATGGAAATCACTCTAAGAAAAACATGAAAATTTGAGAGCATCCCTAAGGGTATTGATAGAGATGGAATGGTCCTAGACCCTTATAAAAGAGTGAAAAGTTATTTTATAATTGATGGAGATGATAAATGGGCTAGTACTAGAAGATACCTCAACTGAGGCTAGAACAAAGGCTGTGCATGCAATAATTAAGATATGGTTGATGCATTTACATATTATACCCTTACCTTCAATAGAAGAATCACCCTTATACTACTATGAAAAGAAAGGCCAATAGAGAGAAAGGAGAGGATCACATTTTTTAGACCATATTTGAGTAGGATAAAGAAGTGGTTGAACATGTAGATCCATTTTAAACAATATTAAGGATAATATATTTTATAATATATGAGAAAACCCATGCACCACCATCCTCTCTAGTCCAAAAAATATTTCTCCAACTCCTACTCCTCCTCGTTAGACTTTGATTCCTTATCCTCCATAGAATAAAATTTTATAATTAAAAAGGAGGAATAAAAATATAGATACCATAGTAGGATATGCCACTGCATGTAGAAACTCAAAAAATTATAGAAACTACAAGGAATGTGTATTTCATATTATTATGCAATCTTGCAACAATGGGTGTAGATATCATAACCTAACATAGCTTGTGACTCCCTCATATTGTTCCTCTCCAAGGCCTAGTTCAAGAAGATTCCCATCTCCTTCTCTAAGCCCACATTATTCTATTCCTCTAAGATATTTACTCCATCCCTACAAGAACCATGATCTTCTAGAATAATGATGAAACTTGATTCAGCTTTCAATGATGGAAAATTGTATGCCCTACAATTTTATAAAAATAAATGTATTAAAAAAAAAATAAAAATAAGTGAAATAACTCGTACCTTTTTTATTTAACCTTCGATATATAAAATTACTTAAGAAATTTACAAATCTATGATGAAAATAAGAGCAACTATCTCCTAGAATTATGTGGCGGGGCCTAAGAATAGATATATAACTCCATCTATCTAATATTTGTGGCATGTACAAAACTTCATGCAACTATAAGTAAAAGGGAAGCATACCTAAGCAATATTATCTGAAAATTAAAAGTAATACATTGGACTATTCTTGAAGAATGAATATTAGAAGAAATATCCTACACTAAAATTCCACCTTAAGCATATCTTAGGTGGGTACAAATAAAATAGGTCCTAAAATTTAGATAGGTAATAAAGTACCCATGCAGAGGGTGATCTCTCAAAAAGTGGAGAAAGGGAGAAAATCCATTGGGAAAAAATACTACCCAAAAGAGAGAAACTATGTAAAAGTGTTATAGACAAAAAATAAAATGGAACCCAAAGATGAAAATCATGAAATCCTTACAATATAGGACGTATGTATCCCTAAAAATAAGAGAAATTAATTCAACACATAATTTCACATGGTAAATTTTGTATTTGGTTTCTTTGCAACAAACAATGCCTCTTCCTTTTGGGACATATAAACCTTGAGCTATCAAACTACTTTATTCCTGCTCAAGTGGTATGTATGAAAGAATGAAGATGTATGGATGATAAATTTCAATGCATGCCACATGGATACAATCCATATACCATGATACATCCTCCAACAAAGAATCCTTAGAATTCTTCAATGAAGTGTCTCTAAATTCCAAACTAGTATTACATGCAAGGATAGATGAACTATCATCAAATATAAACATGATATTCAAGAGAGCCAAATAGATATCTAAATGAGGGGAACTACAAATAAAATGAAAATTTTTGGTATAAATTGGTTCCAATTAAGTGAATCTAGAAGACATGAATGAATCTACTATAAATAATCGATGAAATCTCTTGATGAATAAACTTTGAACATAGAAGTAGCAACAATAACTATAGAAGTTTGTCTGTCTTTGGCATAACCACAAGCTGGTGTTGAATGGGATGGAGGTGGAGGTGAATGAAGACCTTATTGCCACCGTTATTGGGATGCTGACTATGGGAAGGAATTTTTTTAAAGATAAAAGGAGTAACGAAGAAGTGATGACCCAATTTTTTAAGGATGACGAGTGAAAGAATCTGGTCAAGTTGGAGAACTGGGGCTATGATAGAACCTCCCTCAAGAAGATCTAGGCTAGGGTTGCAGAGGTGATGATGCGCTATATGATGTTGGAAGGGAGATTTAAGGCTCTGCTTGGTCATCACTTCAATCTCCTGAATCACTTCAGGAATGATTTTTTTTCCCTTCTTCCTTTTATCTTCTTTGGAATCCTCAATGTATGCTCATCTAAAGAATAGAAGGGCCCCTTCCCTTCATGAAGGGATTATTTTGTTTATTATGGAGCATTTCCAACCTCTAACCCTAGTTCAGGCTATCAAAGGAAAGGAAGAGGCTTGTAGTGCTTTATCATGGTCATCAGATGAGGATGAGGATGTTGCTTTCCCTATGGTTGTGGCTTCAGATCCCAAGAAAAGAAAGGTGGTGGGTTCTAATAGCACTAGGGTGCTTAAGAGGTCAGCCTCGTCTAAGAGTGATGACACGAAGGTAGGGTCAATTGGGTCTTCCCCTAAGGCTCTGGATTTGGCTATTGGTAAAGGTGTTGTTGGTGGGTCTCTTGAGGTTGGGGCCTGGGTCGATGTTGGGTTGGATGTGGAACTGAGGAGACTATCAAAGAGATTGGCCAATTTGAAGAAGAAGGCTTCTATTGCTCTGACCATGGACCCTAAGGAGAATGAGGAAGGTAAGATTCTTGCGAATAAAATGGTGACGGTGGAGGATTCTCTAGTTTAGGACATGCCAAAGGTGTCCCTTGTGAAGGAGGTTGAGAATCTAAATGTGGGGGAGGAGGATAAGAAAAATGTTAATCAGCCCTTGAAGATTCATCCTCTGTTGAAGGATTTTGTATACTTGGACAAGGATGATACTTTTGTGTTTGGCCTGCTAGACATGGTAAGGGCTGGGGCTATAGACACCTTCAAATTGGCCAAATGGACTATGCAAGAGTTCAATAAAATTAATATTAGGATAAGGGGCTTAAAGGCGAATATGGAAAATGCTCATAAGGCCTCTATGTCTGATATCCTCATTGATAGAATGGTGGAACTAGAAGGGTCATTTAATGATTTCAAGGCCTTGTGCAAAGACATATTATTGGCCCTTGAGGCCAAGGTTGTTGGTATTAATGGGGATATAAAAAAATTACTACAGGTTAGCCATACCTTGGTGAAGAATAGTACATAAGCATTGGAAATTCTTTTTAAGAAAATTGGGCAGCTCAGAGATCAGATTTTCTTCTTGGAAATTATGGAGAAAAAGAAAATGGCTAAAGGTAAGAGTGAAAAAATGGCGAAGGATGATGACAAGGTTCCTGTTGGGAGAGGAGCGGCTGAATGGTAGAAAGCATTCAATGTTGAGAAGAAGGAATTGCTGGATATGGTGGAAAAACACAAAAACTAGTAGATTGAGGTGGCCAAATCTTTGAGTGGCCTTAACTAGTCTCTTTGTTGTTTCTTTTTGTTTTTGTTTGGTGTCTTCTTATATTTTTTGTTTTTTTGGTGGATGTCGTTGGTTGTTGATTATTGTTTGGTTGCTACTAGTAGACTTTTGGTTATTTTTTGGACAACAATTTGTTTCTAATGTAAAGGGTTTCGGGTCCCTTCAAAACCTATTTTTCCCTATTAATTAAAACAATAACTATAAAATTGTCCTCAACTATAGATGTGGCATTAATGTATGTCAACCAAATATACTAATCAACCCATGAAGATGTATCCACACACAATGGGGAAATAGAAGTATTTGTATCATCCATAAGAGTATGGTCCTACAAGAAAACATAATTAATAAATGTAGATCAAGAGTCTCCCTAAAAATTCTCAATAATGGTCAAGGTAGTCAAAGGTAACTCAATATGCTCTATGTGATGCAAAAAGTGCTCATAAATAGTAAGACATAATAGTGCATAAATAATGTCATTTTTTAACTAACCATTCTTATATTCATAATTACTTGGCTCAAGAGTGAGTCCAAGTAGATATGGTAATTGATCATGCTTTAGGAAATGATTCTTTATCCCTTGATTATAGGACAAATAATTATTTGAGGTTAGTTTGACAATATGAGGATGGAAATAAATACCAAATTCCATGATGAACACCTAAAAAATGTAACTTTATCTCAATTCATAATTAAAATACCCTATAAAAAATGATAACAAATAAGAAAACTTTCCTTGAATTGGCACTTTCTATTGAGTTTATATGCATGAACAACCCCCCATTTTTTTACACTCTATATGTTTGGTGATTAGACAAATTTTGCCTAATTTTGCACTTACAAAATTTAATTTACCTTTCAAATGAGGTTTGGAGATATCATCAATGTACTTCTCTATGAAGATGCACAACCAATCTTGTAATGAATGTGGAAGTGCACAAAATACAACATAATTACAACCCACTTGATTCAATATTTGTATCCACTCATATTATGGAACAATATATTTCTCATGTATGGGATTGTCCAATTGGAATGAAGAGTGGCAACTTATAATATTAGATTATAAGCATATCCAATGGATAGGACAAAAAAATTGAAGAAATTTTGAAAAAAATAAATTCAATTATAAGATTCCATTCAAAATTTATTATAATTATAGTTTTTCCTAATTTCATATTTAATTAAAATTTCAAATTTTCTCTTTTAAATTGGAAAGAGGGCACTTGCTAAAAAAAAAGTGCAAAAATAACAAGAAAAAAATAACATACAAAAATCACATGCAAGAAATACATGCAAAAGGCACATGCAAAAATCAACTATCAGATAACACCTCTTCAACGAGTCTTAAATAATCATACAAAATTCCACACCTATTAAATTATATATAGGTTTTAAACACTTATTCAAACTCGTTATTCAATCAATAATTTTTTACCTTGTCAGGTTATCCTTTCAACTCATTTCATAAAAAAAACATAAAAATGAAGCTTGAAATACCTGATATCCAAACACTAGTTTAGGGAATAATGTTCGATTATTCAATCTTTGTAACTACAAAATCTCAAATTTCTTGTTGGCTCTCTATTGAAGACACATTTATATAGAGAACAAAAATATTGAAAGAGAGACAAATCTCATTGTTGTGTAGAAAAATATTTTTTCTTAATTAATATGACAAATTTACTAGACCCAAAATTTTGAGCCAAAACCTCACTCTAATAGCATGTGAGAATGAAGATCTTGACAAATGATGGAACTTGTTTGATGCACAAAAGATAGAAAATTGCATGCTATAATTTTTTTAGTAAACGAAATTATGCAAAACAAAGAATGAGAAGAAAAAGAAGTAAAATAACCTGTATTGTCTTGTATTTAAAATTTGGGCTGGTGCATGAAGTTGGGTACCAATTTTTTGGCCACTTATGAATTTTTTAAATAAACGCGCTCGCGTTATAACACGAGCACATTATAACACGCATGCATTATTTTGTGTTAAAAACAAAGAAAAAAGTGAAATTATTTTCCTTGGAATACTAACCCAAAGGCTTGGAGGGCATTCCCAACAAGGCCAAAGACGTGTTTTTGCAAATTCTACAATTTTTCACATAATCGGGTCCGTGCTCACCATCAAGATTGCATCTAGTTCAATATTGACAAAATCGAAAAACATGGGTAATGTTAGGTTCTCTCTTAGCTATCCAACGATGTAATTTTTTTCACTTTTTGACAATGTTAAGCCTTTCATCCATAATTTCTTTTGTTTGTATGTCTATTTTTTTTCCAAAAAGCAGTGTTTAGTGTTTCTCTTGTTATAAATTAATCATTCATCAAAATTTCAAATAAATTACATTTTTAGAAACTAGACTTCATTCTACAATTTTTTTTTTAAAAAAAGAAAAAAATATCAATTATTTTCAAAAAAAATTAGTGGGAGCACGGCCAAAATTCTACTTTTCAGGAAGTGCCCACTTAGAAAATCAGTAAAAAATCAAATATTTATTAAAAAATTATCAAAAAAATTGTGCACCAACTAGATGCTATTAGCTAACTTCTGACTGAAGCAATTTTAAAATACTACAAAAAAGTTGATTGTGCTTAGGTCGTACAAGAGTTACTATGTTATGTTTTTCTGACAAAAAGAACACCAATTTATGTACATCCCTCTTTTGAACCCCTTAATCTCAACCATTTTAAAAATAAATTAGTAATTTAGAAAGGAGACTTGGAGCATTTCAATCCCTATTTTTGTTCCATCTCAAAATTTTGAGTGTAAATATTCTCAATTTCATGTCCAAGGTCAACATTTCTTGATTTCAAAAAAAATTGGTCACTTAAGCCCCCTTTTTAGGAACCATCTTGGTTCACTTGCCCATTTGATATATAAAATTACAATATATGTACATATGTATAGTGCAAATGAGATAAATTAGCTCCTAGAATTATAATGAACAGGCCTAAATAAGGCATGTAATTAGACTAATATAAGGTTGGTGGCATGTAAAAATCAATGCAACTATGATTAAAATGGTAAAAATACATATGAAATATTATCTACAATAATAAGAGTAATCCATGGTAATATTCAAGGGAATATCATATAGTAACACTTTGAAGATGCATAGGTCAAACATGAATAAGGAGAAATGCAACTATTATTACTAGATGCAATATACTTGAATATTACCTTGATTGAGATCCATAATTAAGGATAATCTAGCAATGGAATAATAGTAGGGATTGAGAAAACTTCATTGAATTCCTTCATTGCACCTTCTATGAGTAGCCTAGCAAGGTCCTTCTTGCTACTAGAATAATCAAACAATTTACTAACTTAATGAGGAAGCATATAAAACAGGTAATAGATGAACTAATGATGATAAAAGGTGACCTCAATCTATTCTAGGTAATCCTACTAACTTAAAGGAGATTCTCAGCTTTCCACCAATATAAATTAGCTTTACTTTGAATTTAATAAATAATTATTATTCATTTTATATTTGAATTATGACTAAAGTTTTGATTAATAGGCTGAATGAAAAACATCTATAGCTTTCAAATGGTATCACATTTTTTTGATTCGAAACATGAGTCACATTCTATGATTCACATACTATAGGATTAAAAAAGGAAAAATTGAATTTCATGAAGTTTTGACCAAGTTAAGGTGGTCAGACATACGAGTTTTTATATTTTTTAAAATTTGTAATAAAAAATCATAATTAATTATTTACTTCAATTTTTTTACAAAAAACTATGCATCACATCAAGACACAAGTCCTCTACTTATATCTAAAATATTATAAAAAAATATTATCATTTTATTGTGGTTAGGGTGGTCATACAAACACCTACTTCTTATTTTTTCCTTGAAATTTAAGTACTACTGCATTGAAATTTCAAATTTTCACCAAATAGATTTTTTTTATAAATAAACCTAGTAGTTAAGAAACTACATTCAATTAAATGCTACATATTCTATTCTTACATATTTTTTAAGTAATATAGATAACTTATTCAAATTTTTGTCAAGTTTCCTAACTCTAATTTTTCTAAATATTTTGCCACTTAAGGGCGTATTTTTTCCATGATGATCCTGCACATACCCAAGTTTGTGGAAAAATAAATAAGAAACACTTTTCTGAAAAGGTTATAATTCAATGGGGGAGGTGATCCTAGCTTGATTGGCTAAAGCACACTATTGTAGCAAGGAGGTCACAAGGTTTGGTCTCCCCACCATCGCCATGGTACTGGAGGGTGTGTCACGCCAACATCATCAGTCATGTGAAAAAAGTTTACCTAGTGCACTGCAATTTATAGGGGGAAGATACCCAATTCTTATTCTTGCAGTCTAAAACAAAAGGTTATAATCCAATGCACCATTTATCCAAACATTAATTCAATCCCAGAGGCATTGGAAAATTTTCAATAATAGTTCCCAAATTACTGATGGTAATAAAAAGGCCATATGTTTTAATATGATAGTAATGAGTTTAGTGCTCATCTTCTCCTTTTTCCTCTTCATTTTATATTTTTAAAATAATATAATAAACAAATATTTAATTTTAAGTCTATAATTTTATGATTATTTTCTTAAGCTCAAATTTAAAAAAATGTGTAATTTAATTTTAGTGGCTATAATTTTAAAATAAGGTGTAACATTGAAATTTTAGGTCCAAGGATCAATTCAATATATATCTTGAATTTCTCTTTTAGATGCAATGTTGGGCACCCGAGTAGGTTATTAGTACTATTGGGGAGAAGATAAGGGAAAAAATGATAACTAGTGTTGGGAATCTTGTTGAATGTTGTAATAAACATGCCACTTAAAAGTTTAAAAAATTATATTTACTTCTTATGACTATTCTCATCATAATTAATGATTTATTTTATGTTTTATTCTCTTTAAGTAAAAGGGTATGTGAAGGATCATAATGGGCCAAAAAGTGGCAATATGATGGGTATGTGGCTGACAACTTTCTTTTTACCCAAAATTGATGAAACAAAAAAGGTTTTTAAAGAAGATTCTAAGCTTTCCAACAATATAAATTATGCTTTACTTTGAATTTAGTAAATAATCATTATTCATTTTTTATTTGAATTACAACTAAAGTCACGATTGTTAAAGTTGATTTGAAAACAACTATACTTTCTAAACGATATCACATTTTTTGAATCCAAACGCATGTCACATACTATAAGATTAGAAATAAAATCAATTTCATGAAGTTTTGACCAAGTTAAGGTGGTTAGGCATATGAGTTTTTATATTCTTTAAAAGTTGTAATAAAAAAATCATAATTAATTATTTACTTATATAAAAGTTACAAAAAAATATGCATCATTGGGACATGAGTCCCTCTACTTATATCTAAAATCTTATAAAAAATACTCATCATTTTATTATTATGGTCGAAGGTAAGACGCATTAATCTACTCTTATTTTTCCTAAAATTCTATACCACGATTGAAATTTAAAATTTTTACCAAATAGATTTTTTATATTTTTAACAAACCTAGTAGTTTAGAAACTACATTCAATTTGTTATAGATTCTATTCTTACGTATTTTTGAAATAATATACATAACTTATTCAAATTTTTACATCAAGTTGCATAACTTTGATTTTTTTGAATTTTTTGTCACTTAAAGGCCTGTTTTTTCCATGATGATCCTGCACATACCCAAAATTATTTCATGAATATTTACAAAGTTCTTTAAAGTGAAATATTTTTGAAAATTTTCATGTGTAATATTGTGGTATTATGAATTTATTTTCAATTCTCATGAAAAACCTTAGAATCTTGCATGTATAGTGTCAATGGTATTGTTGAATTTTGATCACATCACTATAGGTTATTTAAATTTTAACAAATTAATCCAAATTTGGGATTAAAATAAAAGTGCAACATTGGTTATTTATTTTATATTTTGAATCATTAATACCTAGCACTCTTTTATCCTTTTTCTATAATTTGTTAGAGTATGATTTGATTATAATAAAATTCATCTAACTTTGTCTTGAAATATTTGTCATTTATAAGGAATATTTATCATATGCAATAGGAATGGCCAAAGTGACAATGGAAGACTAGGGTTCAACTTAGTTTGGGACTTAGATAAATAATTCCTCAAAAGAGTCAAGTGAAAATATCTGAGGAAAAAATTCATGTAGCAAGGGAAATGTTTACAAAATGGGCTTAGAAAAGTTGAATTAAATAAAATTAAATAGAAATAAAACCTTTGTATGATTTTGAGTTTCCTCTTGAAATTAAAAAAAATGGAAGAGGGTCCTAAATTCAATGGAACCCTAAGACCAATGCTTCAATTTTATAGGGTTTCAATAGGATGCAAATAAACAAGGTGATTAGATTGAATTTAAACCATGAAGTTGAGCCAATTAGACTTGGATTTGCATTTTTGTGGGCCTTGGAAATGAATTGGAATTTATTTTCCTTGATTAACCCAATTAAACTATGTGAACTCATATGAAAATGCTAAATTTTGATGATCATAAAATGATAACAGAAGTTTGCAAGTAGATCTAAGAAAGGTAGAGTTCTGTGCACCTATCCTATAAATTTGGAGATGGTTTGAATAGGAGAAAAAATTCACCCAAGGGTGTCTATGTCCCTATAGGGGTATTCTAGATTTGTTTATGTACTCCTCTAATGTTGAACCTAAGCTTCCCGATTCTACCTGTAATTTTTTTAGATCACTGTTAGATAATTCTATAGGTGAGTTTGTATGGCTTTTCAAGGTGTAGGACATTGAATGAAACAAGGAAAAATGAGTCTTTAAGCTTCCTTCAATCTTCTCTAAACCTAAAATCTACACATTCAAAGAGAGGGCAAGGGTTGTGCCATTTAGGGGATTTCCTTAGTCAAACCTTGTGATAGTGTTTTCAAATCCACAATGGAAATGTCAATGATATAAAAATAAATGATAGCAAGGAGTGGTGAATCAAAAAAATTATAAAAATCACCACCCTTCACTGGCTTCCTTGAAGGACTAAAATCATGTACATCACCTCAAGGTTTTGAATCTTGCTTGAATTTTTTGGAGAGCTACAAAAGGATTAGCCTTCTTAAATAATGATAATATAAAAACACATAAACCAACATAGGATTTGACATGATGTTTGGATCTTGAATTGCTATAACAAAGCTATGAAATGCTACTCTTGACTTGCTTGATAGTTCTCTTAATAGTGCTTGATCATTAGTTTTCCAATATTTTTCTAGATGGATTTCAAGTTATGCAATAACTAGATATTTTTAGGCAATTATTCAATTTCTCACAAATTAGATCCTGATAGTTGACATTTGCAACTTTAATTGCAAGTGAAAAAATGCCAACACCAAAATTTTCAAATTTGGGACTAGGAAAAATAAGGGACACTATCACCATAGGGTGTCTCTGTCCTTATCTTATTTGCTAGAAAATAAGGTGTTGGGGGCCAAGTATCAGATGAATGTGTTTTTTTTTCCTACAACTTATCGGTACTAATTGCTAAAAATAGGCTAATAGAATGCATAATTTGAGAAATTAGGTGATTAATTGGGTCCAATAAATAAAGGGGAGCAAAACATAGTGTGAAATTGCTAAGGGTGACAATTTATGATGCTACACCTCTACACAAAATCCTTGAAGGACGCTGATAAAGTTGACCAAAATTTTGATAATAGTTTTAGAGTGAATTATATTAAGAAACTACAAAATAGTGATATAATTATACATCCATTTATAGGAATTCTTAAAATTATGAAAATAATAATCTACAATATAGGATTTTATGCATGGACTGCCACAACATTAATTTGTGATTAAATATCAAATTCATTTTCTTGAATTTGCAAGTCAATGATGCATCAAATGTAGAGTGAATTTTATTATCACTCAAATGAAAAGAAGGAAAAGTAGAGAACCCCACAATAAGTTTATAAATATTATAAACCAAAAAATAGTATGAAATAAGGGTAACAAGGAAAATGAAGTTACATGAATATGAACATGAAGTCCAAAGAATTTGAACAAAACCTCAAATAATCTAAACAAAGTCATAAGGCCTCTTTTTATCAGTCTTTATTGTATTCTAGTTAAAATAAATAAAATAAATAGTTCCCTTTTGTATAGAAATTGTTGGTCTCATCCACCTCTGAAGAGCACCATCTAAAACAAAATACCTTCATGGAAAATGAGAGAAGCACACAAGCTATTTCACCATAGATGAGTGAATAAATTTGAGATAAATTACATAGTATATAATGATGCCTTATAAAGCCATGAAAAATATGTGACAAGTATAAAAATTCCTAATACAAGAAATAAAACTACCCAAGAATAGTTAAATTCATAACCATGCCTAAGTAAACTTAAGCGAGCAAATGGTAGAAAAAAATTACTCCAATAGCTCCCTTAAGTGCATGTTTAGGAGATTATTATGCAAAAAAGAAAAAAATGCAATATGGATCCTAGTCACATAGTTGGATGTTAGTACCCATTTACAATGCAATCTCTCACAAGTGGTGAAAAGGATAAAAACCTCATGGGAAAAAACCGCTCTCCAAAAGAGAGGACAAAAAAAAAATGATGCATGGATGGAGGACTCAATTACACCCCCCAAGGACTACATACATCATGTATATACAATAAATTCCCCCCCCCTATAATGGGGAAAGAGAGAGACTATGTTTCCCCCCCACAATGTGTAATCACCTACAAAAATGGTAAGTTTCTAAAGACAAAACATGATCTAATGTCGACAAAGAAGAGCTTTTGGAAGAAACAAAACCAAATACAAATGGAGGTATGCTTCCCATTATGGATAGGAATTGAAAGAAGGAAGCATGAAGATGTATGATGAAGTCTCTGGAATCTACTTATGTGTTTCCAAGACCTTGGAAGATGATGTCACAAACCAATCAGGAACATGCCCAATCACAATAGGAGGTGACAAACAAGATACCTTTGGAAGTTGATTTTGAACATTCTCCAGAGATTGAGATGGAGTGACAACAATTGTACCACAACTATCATCAAATAGGAGGGATATACCCTCAAATGTGTCTTCCAAGTCAGAAATATGAGATTCTATGAACAATGAACCAATGTCTAACAAAAATGAATCCCAATCAAGAAGATAATGAGAATCCTGTTGTTGAAAAATGATAGGATCCTCAATCAATGACTCTACACAATGAATCATTGAAGGTGAAGGCCATCATGTCACGGTAACCCCAAAGGAACTAATAACAACGGAACAATTTTTTTTTTTTTTTTAAAGAATAGAAAATACACATACTTAAATGTTATAGCATAACATTGTATCATGAGGCACAACTAGTTCCAATGGGGTACACAAAGTGACATAACTATTCTAACCCATAACCACGAAAATAAGATAACAATAAATAATCCATTACACATATCTACTCATACCCATTTCATCATTTAAAATATCTATCAACTATATCCATACGAATAACATATGCACATATGACAATACATGAAATTATAAGATATAAAGTGTTACATATTTTGATAGATACAACTCAACGTAACCAACTATAACAAATGATCCTGAATAATTACATGGCCTGAATGATTATTACATCCCAATGATAGAAGAATACAATCTCAATAATCACATATACAATTACAACAAGGTCATCCCAACACACGTGGGAGACAATACACAAATGAACATATTACATATGAAGTATATACATCAATCTGGTACATAAGGATACTGGATCATCAACATCTGCCAAAACCTGCAAGTAAAAGATACATCTGCAATAGAAGAGGGAAACCCAACGGGGTGCGAAGCACGTTCCACCCAACCACCCCCGTGCTGAGAGTAGACAAGGAAGGGTCCCCGACCAAGTACGCCTAACAACAACAAAGACTAACTCCCAACAAACACATAACATCAAAGACCACTTAGAAAACTCACGACAACCATTCCCAGAGGCAGAACATCAAATCACTTCTGAACATAACAATAAAACACCTTCCCAAATAACAACTAGTCACACACACAACTTCAATGAACTCAAGGCATAATAACAAAGACCTCATCCAACAATAACCAAAGAGAAAACAACAAAGCACTTAACCACTACAATCACAATATTACTTCACAACTACAATCACAAAGTCATTTAACACGAGGTTACAACGCTTCCAGAGAACAAGATCATAGACATCGCACAATAACTGGCTAGCTGTTGACATAGGAAGAGTGTCATGCATAACTTGCCATGAGTTACCCTGGCTCAACCTTCCTAGGCTACCGGACCCCCATCCTGGGTTACCCTGGCTTGCCTCTACCGGCCGCCGGACCCTCATGCAAAACTATGCGTCCCGTCTCATCTCGAGCCTGATCTTTCACTTGCTTCACGAGAGATACATCCTTTATCTTTATTAGTGTGAAAGCCCCCCAATTAATTCATTTAGATTATCACTTCATTAAACTCTAGGTAGGTTACCCTGGCGCCCCTTTGTGTGCCGGACCTCCACAAAGAGCCACTCTCCTATCGACAACACACAAGGCACGATACCACAATAGGTAACTAAACAATATATACTCTCCAATCCAAGGAGAAAAAACCAAACAAGGAACCCACTCCAACCACTGGAGGAAACCAATCCAAATACACACTCCTTCCAAAGGAGGTACAATTCTCATTACCCACTCCTATTTCCTAGGAGGCACAAATCCCGTTCGTGGAAACCGGGTACAACATCATAGTACAATACATCAAAGCGATTCACCAAAATGAACCCCCACTCAAGAAAACTTCTCTGGAAGACTTACAATACCCTTAACCCTAATTGCCCGACATGGGAAATAAAAGAAACATGAAAGACACGCATTCCACCTCTAGAAGCCCTTAACAATATCATATACTCTTACGAACAGTAAGGTGAGCCTAGGGTTGACACAAAAGCACTAAGAAGAAA